>CM053624.1:281714875-281833545 GCA_028646595.1 Phalanger gymnotis
AAAAAAAAAACAAAGAAATGATTCCAACCCACATCATTCCAATCGCCAGTAATCCTCAATGAGCTAACAAGTAAGCATGCCCACACTCTCAAGAGGTAGATGCAAACACAATACCAAGCAAAGGCTCACCTCCCTCTAACCTCATCCTTTTGATCAGGGCAATTTTTTCCCAATAATCCCCTACCTATGGATGAATAGAGTAAGGTTCAGAACAATAATTTGCTCATAATCACGTCACTCTCAAGGGTTAGAGTCGGGATTTGAACTCCTTTCGAAACAGGTAGTTAATAAACACTTAAGTGAATGTAGCTCGTAACTTAGTCCTTCATTTTAATTTCATGAGGCAATTTCCCATCAGTCAAGTGCTCTGTTGTAACCAAATAGCGCATCTCAGGTGGTGGCTGCTTTTTTCTAATACCATGGGCACCTTGAATTCTCCCTTTGGTATTCATATCTCCCCAGCCAGTGATTGCCTTTTTTCAAATACCAAAAGCCTTGGATACTGATGTAAAGATCTGAATCTTTAAGTAGGTTTGTAAATTAGTATTTCCTAACCACAGTCAAGCAGGGGTTCCACAATGTATAAAGTAAAACATAAAAGGCACGTGCCTTAAGAGGCATCTAAAGAGAAATGTGATGAGGTACAAGAAAGATGGCAGAATTAAGTGAGGTTCACTTGCAGTCTCAGGGGTTCATCTCTGAGGTCAGTGCTTCAGAAAGATGATGGCACAGAGAAGATTTGAGGAATATTAGTTTCTTGAGAACAATGAGAAAAAGAAGTCATTGAATCTGTGAAGCCTGAGATGGGAAAGACCTATTAAATGACCTCTTCCTTCTCCAGTGTATGTGTATTGTGACCTGATGGGACCAAATAAATGGCCACACTTATTTTATGGGATCTGCACTACTTTTTTTAAACTATATACCTGCCTGTGCTTTGTTCATCAAATCTTTTCCCCAAATCGTTATCACAAAGACTTAAACATAGTAAGGCTGCAGGGGGAAAAATGTTTATTGAATTGAACTGGACCGAGTCCTGCCAGGAGAAAGGAATAAAGGGCTGACCCTGGGGAGGTTAACCTAAGCCTGGAGAGGTTTGCTGTCTTTGGGGAAGTTTGTTTGCTCTGTCAAGTAAGCAGGTCCTACATCATGAAGGATACTGTTCTGTGCTTTACAAGTAAACTTCACGAGCTCTAAGAGAGTTTCTCCCTCGCTGACAAAACCTGGATGTCATTCTGTATTCACCCCAAACTCAAAATTTTAAAATCCTGCCCATCCTTCAAAGCCCAGTTCAAATGCCTCCTTCTGCATAAAGTCTTCATTATCCTTCCAGCTGGTGTGATCTTTCTTTTCTCTAAACCCCCATAGCACTTTTCTTGGTATCTCTTTAAAAAACTTATATATAGCCCTGTATCATAATTGTTTGTGGCTAACAGTCAGAGAACAAACATTTATTAAGCACTTGTTAAGCATACGCCAGGCACTATACTAAGCAATAATACAAGCAAAAAAGAAGACAGCCCCTGCCCTCAAGGAGTTTATATTCTAATGTAGGAAGACAACACATAAAGGGAGCTCTGAAAAGAAAAGGCAGGGGAAGATACCCAGGCAAGTGTATGGTGAGTCCAGAGAGTGAAGGGTCACTGGTCTGAGTCTTTTCTCAAAACAGAGGTTCCAGGATGAACTCATCAATGAGAGAAGGTGGCCACAGGGACAGAGGGAGAAGGTAGTTGAGACATGGTGGTAAAATCTGGAGAAACTTGTCAACAATTTTAATCCATAGTTTTCAAAGAACAGTAGTGAAGTCAAGATAAATGAACACTGAGTGTGGACTTAGAATCAGGAAGACCCACATTCAAAACCCACCTCACATAACCATATGACCCTGGAGGAATTACTTAACCTCTGTGCCTCAGTTCCCTCGTCTGTAAAATAAGAGAGTTGAACTCAATGACCACTTAGTTCCCTTCCAGCTTTTAATCTATCATCCCAAGATGAATCCCACTAAGAGACAGTAGATTTTGCTGTAGCAGCTTTTTCTGTCCGGATCCCCCAGCAGCAAAACACAGCCCAGGCCAACTAGGCTGAAAAGCAACCATAGCCTCAGAGAAAGGACCAGCATACAGATGGCCCTGTAGGAATGGAAAGCTCCCTAGTCTAGAATTGAGGAGCATTATTTGGCATGATCTCTCCAGAGCATGCTATATAACCAATGATTGTTGCTTTGCTTTGCTTTTAGTAACTTTGTGGTGTATTTTGGTACTTCGTGGTGTATTTTGGCTTGCAAGTGTTTGGTACTGGGAGATCAGGAAGGGATGTGGGAGGGAAAGACAGCAATTTGGTGTAAGTCTTCAGGGAAGTCACATGGAGAAATTTACCCATGTCAAAACATCACTCTTCCCCATCCCAACATAGAACCTAGATCCATTGAGCTACCTGAAAATATGTTCAACTATGCATACTATGTGACAAGATTCTGAGTACAGAGATGAAGGGGATCTCCAATTCACTTCCACTAGCATTGTTACTTACTACTCATGTGACCTTGGACAAATCATTTCATTGGACCTCGGTGATTTTTTTGGTTTGGGATTTTAATCTAAAAAGTTAGGCATTAGACTAGATTCTCTCTCAAAGTCCCTTTTAGCTCTAGATTCTTTGGTCTTATGGAGTAAAAGCAGCACAGCAGGAGAAGGAGGAGGAAAAAGAATGAAGCAAAGAAAGAGAAATGGAGGAAAATGAGGAGGCAGGAAATAAACAAAAATAAAAAAAATGTTATTTGAGTTCAGTGAAAAATGTTTTAAGGACACAAAATGTCAAAACTCAAACCCACTCCCCTGTTCTGATCATAGGTTTAGAATTAGAAAAGGCCCGAGGTCACCTAGTTCAACTCAATTGTACAGATGAGGAAACTGAGGCGAAGGGAGGTTGAGACTTGCCTAAGGCTCCAGATGTAGTAAACAAAGCAACCAGGATTCAAACCCAAGTTGTCTGACTCCAAATCTAGCTTTCACTCCACTAAACCATGCTAGATACCTAGTATCCCTTGTGAAAGTTCTCGGCCACCTTTCTGGCAAAGCTCTAACTTTACCAGGCAGAGAAAGAAATCACAGAAGGAATACAAGGTGGAATGTCTTCAAACTGCAAAGTCTTCTGATAAAGTCTTCTGGTGCTGGAGATTCTGCACATCTGGGCAAGAAGGAGTGTAATAGCAATTTAGATTTGAAGATCTTTCCCATCCATTAATAGGTCATGTGACGTGCTTACATCACAGGAAGTCTAAGTCACCTGTGGTGGGAGGAGCTTACTGAGAGGAAAAGGAAGTTGTGTCACAGGAAATGCTGAGAGAGCAGTTACAGCAGTTATGACAGAGCTGAGAGAAGGAGAGTCGACCTGTGATAGCTGTACTGTGAGTTTTGAGGAAGTCCCTAGCAGGGGGCCAGAAAGGTTTTGGGATGGCAAGGCTCCATGCTGTGATACTATGTATGGAATTCTTTGCTGCTGTGATGGATTGGGCAGATGGCTTTTGGGATATGGTTCTCTGGTGTCTGAATAAATGGTTTACTTCTTCTACCTGCTATGTGGAGACATGGCGGTAAAATCTGGAGAAACCTGTCCAAAATTTTAATCCATAGTTTTCAAAGAACAGTAGAGAAGTCAAGATAAATGGAGAGTCTCGTATATTTTGCGATAATGAACCACACAGGCATTTGACAATTATCATCCATATTGTTATTGCCTTACTGATACAGAGAGCCACTCCATAGCAAAGCATTTGACTAAAGCATTGACTAAAACAAAGAAGACTGTTAGCTGATCCAAGTCAATTCCAACAGCAGATAGCAGTGATCACATTCATAGAGGTTGCTACTTAGGTGCGCCCAATTTCTCTTAACCACTCATGCTGAGTTCAGGGACGTAGCAAGAAGACAAACATTGTGCTGTACATTTAAACAGTCTCTTTCCTCTCAGTGCAAGTTCCATGAGTCATCTTGGAGAGCACTGAACACAGAAAGAGGGAGAAGGGCTTCAATTGCGTTAAAGAGACAAGGAGACCTACCAGCTGGCCCTTCAGAGATGAGCACGCCAGAGCACCCTCAATGATTGAACGTTGACTCAGGTTTCCCCCACTGTAGTATATCCCTTCCTGCAGGGATGTTGCCATGGAGATTTGATAAGGCAAGAAGACTAGCACACAGGCATTACCCAGAGTTTCTAAAGTTTCTGGGGTTTCTGACCTTCTGCTTGAAAAGCTATGTGGAGAAGATGGGGGGGTGGGAAGAGAGAGAGAGTGAGAGAGAGAGAGAGGGAGAAAGGAGAGAGGAGAAGGAGGAAGAGGAGGAAGGGAAGAAGGAGAAGAAGAAGGATGGGGAAGAAAAGGAGAAGGAGAAGAAGAGAAAGCAAGAAGAGCTGAGACAGGATATGCCACATGAAGGTGGGAAGTATGCATTAAGGTGGGAATTGATGCCAATGGGGGCCAATGGGAGCAGATTGGAGTGGAGAGCTAACAAGCAATCAGCATTTGGAGCAGTTGTAGAGATTTCCAAAATCTAGTCTGCAGCATTTTTACTCCATCCTATTACTCTAGAACACTGCCTGAAAAAGCTAACCCCAGTCTGACCAGTCATTCCCCATTTTCCTCTGACCATTGGGAGGAGAGGTAGAGGAGAACAGATTCAACATCACAACCACCACCAGGTGACTTCAGCCACAGCAACCTGCAAGTGGGAATCTATTCCTTTAAATGTTTATTTGTGTTCCTATGCTATTTGAAATTGCTATCTGAGTGTCTGACCCTTTATAATGATTTGTGTCTAAGGCTAAAAGTGTTGTTTGGGATTAAGAGAGGAGAAACTAATCTAAAAAGGAGAGAAGATTTTCTCCAACTTAGGATGGGGGCAGGGGTAAATAGAGAGAATTTCTGAATTATTAACAATCTCTGAAGTTCATAGACTATTTGCAAATCCAAGAGAGAGAAAGATTTAATGAGAAAATGAGCCAGTAGCAGTGAGAGGTGAAGGTTGGTATGTTTGTTCAGGCAACCATCCTGTATACAGCACTTAGCCAATATCCCATCTGGCTACAGTAGAGTCACGGAATGAAAGAGCTGGACAGGACACCATCTGACCCAACCCTCTTATTTTACCTGTGATGTAATTTTCCCTCCCAGGGAGAGAAAATGACCTAAGTCATTAGACTTTGATATGCAGTAGAAAGAGCTAGGCCCTAATTCTGAGAAATCTAATAATCAAACCTTGGGTGTTCTTCTTACTATCTATGTGACCTCAGTCAAAGAACTTAATCTCTCTGGATCTCAGTTTTCTCACCTGTAAAACAAATTGATTGGACTAGATGATTTCTGTGGAGCCTTCTAGATCTGAATCCATTATCTGAATCTATTTAACTGTAAGTTCTGTAAGGGCAGGGTTCATTTCTTTATCTCCCCCAGTATTTATCACAGTCTCTGAACATAGTAGGTGTTTAATAAAAGATTCAAAGATTTAAGAGCTGGAATTAGAAATTATCTAATCCAACCCCTCACTTTACAGATGTGAAAACCAAAGCTTGCCCACATCACGAAGGACAGTCACTCCAGGACTCACCCAGGTCCTCTAGCTCCAAGGCCAATGGTCGTTCTCCTTCTCTAGGCTTCCTGTATCTTCTCAGACTACTGCCTGGCAGCTGGAGTGGGCTCTTCCTGGGACATTATAAGATTTAGAGCTGGAGAGAACTTCAGCGATCATCTTGTCCAATTCTTTCATTTTGCCAAAGAGGAAACTGAGGTCCAGGGAGGGACGATGACTTGTCCACGGCCACACGAGTAGCACAAGTGGTTATGCAGTCAAAATTAGAACCTGTTTTCTGACTCCAGATCCAGCGTTCTTTCCACCACCTCTATACTGCCTTTTGTACATCAGCTGATTCCTTCATTCGAGTACTTATAAAGCAACCGTAAAGTGGCCCATTCAGTGACTAGGCCTGTTTAAGAAGTGAGTCAAGGGATGGCCTTTTTAATAAAAAAAAATCAAACTGAGAGGTGAAGACCCTCAGCGTTGCTGGCCAAAAGAGAAACAGTTACTATTTACATTTACTCTGAGCCTGTGCCACCTCCAGTCATGATCGATATCTGGCCACTAGACCCAAATGGCTCCAGAGGACAAAGCAAGGCTGGTGACTTTGCACAGCCCTCCCACACTCAAATCCAATTCAATTGCAAGTCACATCATCATCTTCCTAACGTCATGGTCTTCTTCAAGAACAAAGGACAAACCACAATCTAAAGTAGCCAGCCCTATGACAGAAACTGTGGAAGATATAGTAACAGGAAACATATTGCCTGTGAAACAGACAGTACAAGTGTTATCATCCTCATTTTACAGATGAAAAATCTGGAGCTCAGAAAGGTTCATCTCACTGGGGAAATAAAATCCAAGCGAACCTATGTAAATATTATTTATTAATATATGCTCTCATGAAAAAAATTGTATTTATCATCAAAAAGACCTGGGTTAAATCCTTCCTCTGTCATATCCCCAGTAGAACATGAAAATCACTTAGGAAAAGTTTCTTCTCTGGCCTAGAATCTGGCTCAATGAGAGAATGTGGGGGAGAGCTGAAGGGAAGTATAGAATGATGACATTACAGGCTTAGATGAGCTCAAAATTGAAAGTTGTCCTCTATTTGTCTCTTATCCAATTGAATTCCCTTATCCAAAGTTCCCTCAGGCAACCTAGAAACTGAGTCATATCCTTGGTCTTGGGAGAAAGGATGAGTGAGATGAATACTTCTGATCCCACCACTATTGCGATTTCCTTCCAGTTAATTTTCAGTTGGCCTTGGGTAAACTAGAAGGACTAGGATAGAAATCGGACGTCAAGATAACTGGGAAGGTTTAGGTGACTATAACAAAATGAGTCACAGCTGATGAACTGCTTTCCTCCTTGAGTTTCAAACTCCCTATTCCTATGATGGGGCAGCTAGGTAGCACAGTAGAATCCCAGTGAAGTCCCAGACCTGAAGTCAGGAAGATTCATCTTCTTAAGTTCAAATCTGGCCTCAGACACTTACTAGCTGCAGGACCCTGGGCAAGTCACTTAACCCATTTACCTCAGTTACTCATCTGTAAAATGAGCTAGAAAAGGAAACATCAAACCACTCTAATATCTTTGCCAAGAAAACCTCAAATGGGGTCATGAAGAGTCAGACATGACAAAAACAACTCAATGACAACAAAATTCTGTTGCGTTGCTAGAGTAGAAGTCCAGAGTTGGAAGAGATCTTAGAGGTTTCCAACCCTTATATGACCACAAATCCTCTCTATAATAAGCCTGAAATGTAGCAGTCAAAACTTTGCTCAAATGATGAAATGTTCACTACCTCCTAAGGTAGCCAATTCGATTGCTGGACATTTCTAATTTATAATATTTCAACAAACGTGGTAGAGATTATACATCTACCCCCATCTGATGAGCCATGAGCCTTATTTTTCAAGATGACTCATCCATAAAGTTCCAACTGATATAAAAAGAGCCAAAGAGCCAGGACAGAAATGACATAGGGGCAGCCAGTGAATATATTTTGGGAGGAGAAGCAAAGGGAAGACAAGACAGAATTGTCATAGAGAAAATCTCCCAGTGTGGTCTGACCATTATAGGAGATGGTGAAGCTGTCACCTCTCTCATTCAAATTAAACCTTTAATTAAATGTCCATACTAGAGAACTAGTGTAGAGAAGACACTGGAGCCCAGGTCCTCTAACCACACATCAGTCTCGAAGTTGACAGAAGCCATGGGTGGCAGTGCCTGGACCGCCCATAGCCAATCCCATCAGAATAGAGAGCCTGGGATTTGTCAGAAGTGGGATTCTGACAGCTTTTAACCTGTGTGGAAAACAGAAGAGGGAGAATTGTCTAAACACACCCATTCTTGTAATGGAGGCAATTGTACATCATTTTACACGCCAGTTCTTTGACAGGATAACCAGTTATAGCTGAGTGTGGGAATTCAATTATGTATCCTCTGACTGAGAGAAAAACCACCCGCTGGCATGCCAAACATCCAGCAGGTGTAACTGCCTTCCAAAAGTTACCAAATCACAAAGCCTTTCTGACACAGAAAGAGAAAAGCCATCAACCGTGCCCCTTTCACCCACTGGGATAGGGGAAAGTACATCTCCTTCACAGATCTCTACTAATAGGGTATGGTAGAAAGTATACTAGTCTGGGACTCAGGAGACCTAAGCTCTAGTTCCAACACTACCAACGACTTGTTGTGTGGTCTTGGGTAAATCATTTCAACCCTCTGGGCATCACTTTTCTCCTCTTGCGAAATGACACAGTCACCATGGACCAGTATGGTGAAATCTAAAGACCTATTCTCAGAATAATGCTTTGTTACTCATATTCATAATTGAAGGAAATGCCAAAATTCCCATTCATAAAAATAAAGATGCAATTTTTTTCCTATCGAAGTTCACAGATCCCTGATATCTATCCACAGATCCCAGATTAAGGACCACTGGAGAAGAGGATCTCTAAGATTGCTTCTGCCATCCTGTGCTCTATGGGCCTTTCCAGCTCTGACACTCTGTTCTAAGTTTTTACATTCTGTGTTCTATATATTAAGGCTTCTTCTTGAACTAATATTCTGTTATTTGTTTTCTAACATTTTATTTTCTAATATCCCTCTGAGCTCCACAATTCAATAATTTAATGAGATATGCCCCTTTCTATTTTCCAATTTTCTATGAAAATCTGAAAAATAGTGAGGTGGTATACAGCAGAAACAGTGCAAGATATGGAATTTTAAAATTGGTATAATACCTTGACTTTGAGCAATTTACCTCTCCTGTGTTTGAACCTCAGTTTCCTCATCTGTATTATGATTACAAATCATGGGATCATTGATCTAGATAGAGGCCATCTAATCCAATTCCCTTATTTTACAGATGAGGAAACTAAGGCCCAGGGAGAGTCTCTTAAGGAAGAGTAACTTAAGTAACAATGGTGGACCATATGAGGATTTGGAAGGGACATACCTGGAGGATGGCAGGTGCTCCAGCCCAGCTGGCCTGTAGGGTACGTGTAGATGATGCAAGGGTGAGAAGGAATCAGGAGCCAGATAAAGGAGGACTTTAAATGCTAACCTGAAGAGTTTGGACTTTATTAGGTACTTAAGGAGTCACTGAGCTGTTGGAAATGTTGTATTGTAAGAGATATTCAATGATACAATTATGACAGGGTAGATAGAGAGCATTTGAGTTCGGATTTAAGATAAGACGGGAATCCAAGTCTCTCCTCTGATATTTGCTAGCTAAACCTCTGTGGGCAGGTGACTCACCATCCCAAGACTTCCAGGAAACTTCCTAAAACTATTAATTATAAATACTTACTGATCTGCATTAGCATAGAGAGTTTGTACAACTCAAACTCCCAACACAAAGAGATAGAAAGACCAACAGAGACAGAGAGAGACAATGGAAAACATTAAACCTGTGAAGAGATATTTCTGAAAAAATGCTATTGAAGTGCAATACCAAGTAGGAGAACATAGTGATGGGAATTCTCTCCCCTTCCTACCTTCCCTATTACTGTAGAGTAACACCACCCTCTCAGACCCTTAAGCTTGCAACCTAGATGTTATCCTTCACTCTTCACTGTCTCTCACCCCCTCACATCCAATCTATTGCCAAAGCCTGTTGATTTCATCTCTGCAACATCTCCCAAACACACCCCCTTCTCTCCTCTTACATTGCCATGACTCTGGTGCAAACTTTCATCACTGCATACCTGAATTATTGCACTAGACTGCTGGTGAGTCTGCCCACCTCAAGTCTCTCCCCAATCCAATTCATCTACCACTCAGACACCAAAATTGATGAATTTTCCTAAAGCATAAACTTAATCACATCAACCCCGCCCCCTTATTCAATAAGCTTCAATGGGCCCTTATCACTTCTAGGACCAAATTTAAAGGCAAAGAATCAGGTTTCAAATCCTGGCTCATCTATTTCCTGACTGAATGAGCTTGTCAAGTCACTGAAGTTAGAGAACATCTTTCACTAATACCTTCTCTGTTCTCCATGACAAAGGCTGAGACAATTCAGCATTAGATAGCAGTAGTACATGCTATATTGACCAGCTCTTCTTTTAGTTCTCTTCTCTTCTAGTCAAAGCATCTAGATAAGATCAGGGTCAAGACAAAATATAATCTATATCAGTTAAAGGATCAGTGAGAAAGACACCAAGTAGAATCTAAGAATTTGTTTTAGAAGTTGCTTTAAGGCATCCTTTTTAAATGAAATGACTAATTGATGTTTTTATGATGCCTCCCACAAATGATAATGAAGTAAAGACTGGTTACTTCCACAAATCAAGTCAACAAGTAATTAAACTTTTACTATGTGCCAGGTACCATGCTAAGCCCTAGGGATACAAAAAAGGCAAAAACAATCTCTGTCTTCAGTGCACTCACATTCTAAAGATGAAGACTATGTGTAAATGAATACACTCCCTGAGAAGGGAAACAGCCAAAATGCTCAGATGCTGGAGATACAGTATTTTGTATGAGGACTAGCAAGAAAACCGGTATCACTGGATCCCAGAGTACATGGAGAAGGGAGAGTATAAGATAACTGGAAGAGAGGAACAGGCCAGATTGTGAAAGGCTTTAAACACCAAACAGAGAATGTCGTATTTGATCCTAGAGGTGAGAGTGCGCCACTTGAGTTTATTGAAAGGGAAAGTGGAGAGGAGGTGCTACACAGTCAGATCTTCAGGAAGGTCAACTTGACAGCTTAGTGGAGAATGGGCTGGGCTGGGGATTCAAGAAAGCGAGCCATCAGTCTATTTCAATAGTCCAGGTATGAGATGATGAGGGTCTGTACCAGAGTGGTAGTAATGTCAGAAGAGAGAAGAGGGCAGATATGAAAGGATGTTATGAAAATAAACTTGACAGGATGTGGCAACAGATTAAATATGGGAGGGTGAGAGAGTGTGAGGAGTTGAGGTCATCTAGGTTTTGAACATAGGTGACTAGGAGAATGATGGTACCCTTGACAATAACAGGGCAATTGGGAAGTTGGGTGGGTTTGGGGAGAAAGTTAATGAGTTCAATTTGGACATGAGTTAAAGATATTTACTGGAATCCAGTTCATGATTCCACAGGTTATTAGAGATGGAAAATTAAAGATCAAGAAGGAAATTAGGGCTGGATAGGTAGATCTGAGAATCATTAGCATAAAGACGATCATTGAAACCACGGGAGTAGATATTACCAAGTGAAACAGTGTAGAGGGAGATAAGAAGAGGGGCCAGGACAACCCTGTGGCACAACTACCTTTAGCAGGCACGACCTGGTTAAAGATCCAGCAAACGAAGTCTGAAAAGTAGTCAGATAGGTAGGATAGAGTAGTGACTGGGGGAAAGAATGCTTTAAAAAAGAAAAAGAAGAAGGAAAGAGTTGAAAGAAGGTCTGCTAAGAACAAAGTTTGGCTGATATAATTTTGTTCCTCTGTGCAACGGTTGCTATTCCTGGCCCTTAAATCTAGCTTTGTGTAGAGGTTCCTCTGTGTCTTTGATGGAAGCTAAGGATCTAATTAAACCAATGGAATAATATTTAGATTTCAAAATGGAGACAAGGCCCCTCAGAGATGCTTTCACTTTTCCTACAAAGAAGTTCTCTGATTTTCTAAATTTTGCTTGTGTGTGGCTCATATTCATAACAATAGTACCCAGATTGTTGATCCTAATGTAAAAGGGAGATTTGTCTGACATCGATCCCTGAAGTTATTCCAGTAAATCATTCTGGGTCTCATCTCTCTTCATCAGAAAGCTAAAATCTAGAGATTTATTTCCCAAGGCTTTTATTGCTCCCCTGGTACAACTAATCCAGATCCATATGTCCAATGCCTAGCAACAATGAACACACAAAATCTAGGACCAGAACTCTTCTGTCAAATGTCAGGTTGTTTTCACCCTCTTTTGTCCCTTGATTTATGGCGAAGCTACCTGAAGATTCTCAGTGACAACCACGCCATTGAAGGTAATGACCAGCAGCAGACCACCTTCCAAGGTCATGGAACACAGAATGTCACAGCTAGAAGAGAAGGTACCTTAAGACATGGCACTTAGAATATCAGAGCTAGAAGGGACTTCCCAATATACAATGTTAGAGATGGGAGAGACCTAAGAGCACAGAAAAACTGATCCCTACGCTACATGGGTTCAGTCCAGACCTATGCCACTTAGCAGCTGTGTGACCTTGAGCACAACTTTAAGCCTCTGTTTCATCACAGATTAGAATGGATGATCTCAAAGGTCCCTTCTACTTCAAAACTGTATGATCCAACAGTACCCTGGACCTAGACTTAGAATACTTGAGTTCTAGTTCTGGTCCTGACCCTAATTTGAAATATGTAACTTTGAGCAAATAACATGGGTAAAGTCAGGGTAACCTTTGTCATACTACCTTCACAGAGTCATTGTGAGAGATAAATCAGATGATATATCTGGAAGTATTTTGTCACTGTCAAGTGCTATAGAAATCTGTAAGCTATCATCATCATTATTTGGATGAACCCCTTCCACTTTAAGTTCTCTGTATGCCTCAATTTCCCCATCTGTAAAATTGGGGATAACAATAGCACCTCCCTTCCAGGGTTGTTTTGAGGATAAAAGGAGATAAAATTAACAAAGTGTCTCACAAACTTTAAAGCACTATATAATTGCTAGCTATTATCATTTATTATTATGATTATAGTCCCTGACAGTTTAGTTTTAATTTAGTTTTTCTTATGTTTGGCCTGGTAATATGGAGAGATGCTTTACGTAATGTGCCCTATGTGTGAACCGTAGCCTTCTCAGCCAGCCCAGCTTCGCTATGAGTAACTGGAGGATTTAGATAAGCAGAGGAGGAGGTTAAAGAGTTAAAAATGTAGCCATCCTCATACGTGGTCTCTGAATAGTCTGATCAAGGGGAGCATTGCTTAACAAGAGTCTTGGGGCTTATTTGCATCCCTTTATCCATCAAAATCTGACCAGGAGACATTGAGTTGCAAACACTAAGCATTTTGCATTCTCCTATTGTGCTAGAAGCTATTAGAACAACAGCTCAGGAACTAGTCCAGTAGGAATAGAAAGGTCAAAAGACAATCTGTCTCTTGTAAATAAATAATAATAAATTACCATGTTTGAATATACTCAGGAGTCCCCCTGCAGGTCTGCAGATAGGAGGATGTCACCTTAGATTACTGCCTTCTGGTGACAGCCTCTTCCCCCCTCCACCCCAATCTATTAATGTTTTCCTAAACACCCTTTTCCCACCTCTGCTAAGGACACAAGCTGGGATTGTCCTCATCTGTGGCAATTGGTTAGGGCACTGATTGGCCAAGACCTGCTCCCTGGCAAGTGCCAGAGTCAGACTTTGTGGTTAATTTCCATGAACCCCCCTGCTTAGATGTCTACAGTGGCTGACTCTTGCTTCCTACATCAAATACAACTCCTCTGCTTGGATTTCAAAGCTATCATTAATCTGGTCCCAAACTCTCTCTCTAACCTCCTTTTTAACTCTATTCAGATTGGTCCTTCATATACACTCACTCATTGCTGCCTCCACATCTTTGTCATTGCCTGGCTAGCATTCTCTTAGCCTTCTCTCCCCTCCTTTTCCCTCTTTTCTGCTTATCTGCTTCTTGCTCATCTTTCAAGGCCCAAGTCAAGACTCATCTCTTCCACAAAGCCTTCTTTGACAATTATAACTCATACTGAAGTTTCCAAGTAAATTCTAAATTCCTCAAAAACATGGACCATATCTTAAAATTCTCTCATATCGCTCATAGAATCTTACATGATTCTGGATACAGAGAAGATATTTGGTAAGGAATTCTTCGTTATTGATTGTTGCCAAAATCATACCCTTACCTCTAAAAGACTCTTCTGGGTCAATATCTGGCGTAGTAATTGTTGTCTTCAGAAAATCATGGAATTTCAGAGTTGTAAGGAATCCTGAAGCTATCTAAAATCTCTTTTATGACAGACTCAACAAATCTAGCTTCTGCTGGAAGACCTCCACTGTATCCTGAGGCAGTCCATTTCACTTTTCTATGGCTCCAATTATCAGTTAAGTTTTTCCTTACATCAAACATAAATATGCCTCATTTAACCTTGTACCTATTGCTCCTAAGTTCTTCCCTCTTGGGTCACAAAGAGCAAATCTGATCCCTCTTCAAAGTGACAATCTTTTAAATACTTAAAGACTCATGTTCCCATTGATTCTTCCAGGCTAAAAGTCCCCAGGTGCTTCAAACAATCCTCATTTGACATCAGCTAAAGGCCCTTTGCCTTTCTGGTTGACCTCCTCTGGTTGCTCTCCAGTTTATCATTGTCCTTCCTAAAGCATTGTATCCCAAACTGAACACAATAATCCATTTGTGATCTGACCAGAGTACAATCATCTCTTTATTGACAGAAACTATGTCTCTTTTAATGTAGCCCAAGATTACATTGGCTCTCTTGGCTGACACAGCATGCTGTTGACACAGGTTGAATGTACGGAGGCAGTTAGGTGATGTAATGAATAATAATAACAGTGTTTTACAGAGCTTAAAAATTTGCAGTGTGCTTCACATATCTTATTTGATTTTTCTCTGGGAGAAATGGGCTATCATTATCTCCATTTTAGAGAACAAATTGAGGCAGGCAGAGGTTAAATAACTTGCCCAGGGTCATATGTCTAATAAGTGCCTGAGGATGGATTTGAACTCAGATTTTCCGGACTCCAGGCCCAGTGTTCTAGCCACCACACTGCCTATCTCCTCTAATGGATAGAGTACTAGACTTGAAGTTAGGAAAACCTGAGTTTTAATCTTGCTGTAGACATTTAACCATGTGTTCTTAATGAGTCACGTAATCACTCTGAGCCTCAGCGTATTCATCTATAAAATGAGTTTTATAATAATAGCACCTGCCTCAAAGGGATGCTGTGAGAATTGTGAGAGAACCCTAATAAAGGGTTAACAGTGGTTATTTATTTATGGAAACATACTGGAAAACCTTTTGGGAGAATTAGATGCATTTTTGGAAGGATATTGTGTACGGTTCTTGTTATTCTGCAGATAATGTATAAGCTCCCATTATTCTGCATGCTGGAGTTAGCATTCTATACAAGTTCCTACTATTCTTCACGCTACAGGTGATGTTATGTACAGGTTTTGTTGTTCTGAATGCTTCATTTTGGATGGTATGAGATAACTGGGTAGTCCTGACTATATAAAAATATGATGTAACTGTGTCCCCTTTGTAGTCCCAGGCAGATTACCTATATGCATGACTATGTTCCATGAGTTCCTATTTTCTTCTTCACAATAACCTACTATTTTAAGGATTGTCAACACATAGATTCATTTCAACCTAATAGAATCAAATGAGATAATATTTGCAAAGAGCTTTGCACAGTGCCTGACGTGTAGTAGGCATTTAATAAATGCTTATTCTCATCTCTTCCCTCATTCAGCCTCAGTTTCCTCATCCATAAAATTGGAATAAAAATAGCACCCATCTTACAGGGTTGTTGTGAAGATCAAATGAGATAGCATATATAAAGCACTTTGCAAACTGGATAGCTCTGTATAAATGCTAGCAATTATTAGGGTTCCCTAAATCCTTTGGCTCTTCTTCAGGTAAATAGCTGTCTGGCCACACCTCCCCCCAACTTATACTTGTAAAATTGATTATTTATACCCAAGTGTAAGACTTTACATTTATCCTATTCAATTTTATCCTCTTTGACTTGTTCTGATGTCCTAGCCTGTCAAGACCTTGTTGAATCTTGACTCACTCATCTGGTATGTTAACTATCCTTCCAGCCTGCAAATTTGACTACCATATCTTGTATTCCTTTCCTGAAATCATGTTTAACAGCACTAGAATAAGCACGAATCCCTCTGCTCATCCCTGGAGACTTCACTCCAGTTATGATCTAACCATTAATGACCACGCTTTGGGTCTACCCATTCAACATGAGGCTTTATTAAATGCTTTGCTATAATCTAGGCAAATTTAGATCTCTTGCAGTCCTCTAACTAGGAGTATTCTAGAGTCAGCTCACAGCACTTTGCACCAGGAGATCCAAATGCTACATTTTCAGTGCAAGCATTTACATCTCAGAAGTTAGCAAAGGCTACAAATCAGGCCTTGATTTATTGTTTTGTTGATTGTTTAGACTTAAGAAAGCGATGAAGAAAATGTGAGTAATGTAAGTTAAATTTAATAGTATGTCATGAGCACATTTTTTGGTGAGAGAGTTGTTAAACATATACCAGTACATCCCTGCCTCTAACCTATCAGTTTAGTATTCCCAGCTTAAAAAAGAAGGAAACAAAGGTAGTCTTGATGAAACCACACAGGCCCACCTTGATCATCTATTCCTTCTGTAGCTGTTCACTAACCAGCCCTTTAATAATATGGTCTGTAGTTTTTCCAGGAGTTGAAGACAAGACCCCTAGACTATGCTTTGCAAACTCAATTCTCCTTGACCTACTCACCCCATCTTTTTAAAAAAAATTGGCCTTATGTCTGTTCATCTCAATCCTGCAATATGTCTCTCCTGTTGTGCACAATCTTTCAAAGACTATTGACAATATGACTCAGCTATTGCATGTAGCAATTCTTTCAGTACCAAGAATACTGTTGCTTTGGCTCATGGATCCAAGATGTGACAGAATTTTCCAAGATTCATCAAACATTTGAATCATCATTCTTCCTTTCTACTGATTCATATGGCAACAAACCATACAGTTTGTCTGGAACCCTTTACATCTGGCTGCCAGGATTCCATAACCTCTGATATAGACACACCCAAAAGAATAGGGAAAATCTCCAAAAGTGCTGTCAAGGATGCAGTTGACCTTGTGACACAAAGTTATCATTCTCTCTTTCCAGTCCTTTGTTTTTCTCAAAGGATTTAGAACAAAAAGAGGTCATAGATTTCATTTCTTGTTTAGTTGTTTCGGTCATGTCCTGCTCTTTGTGATCCCATTTGGGGTTTTCTTGGAAAAGATACTGAAGTGGTTTGCTATTTCCTTCTCCAGCTGAGGATGAGGAAACTGAGGCAAACAGGGTTGAATGACTTGCCCAGGGTCACAAGCTAGTAGGTATCTGAGGCCAGATTTGAACTCCGGAAGATGTCTTCCAGACTCCAGACCCAGCACTCTGTGCACTATGATGCCACTTAGCTGCCCCATAGATCTCATAGGTTCATAGATTTAGAGCTAGCATGGACTCTAGAGGCTATCTAGTCCAACCTCCTCATTTTGCAAGCAAGGAAACTGAGGAGCAGACACCTAAGTGACTTGTCCAAGGTTGCACAGTGATAGGGGTGAGATTTGAAACTGTATCTTGCTCTTTTCACTGTACCATCAAATCAAACCCATTCATTTTATAGGTGAGGAAATTGTCCTCCTGAGAGGGAAAATAACTTACCAAGGTCTCCCAGGTAGTAATAGAGCCAGAGTCTGAACCCAGGTCCTCTGGACTAAAACACAGTTCTCTTTCCACTATGAAATGTAGCCCAAGACCTCAGCTGATTTACAGCATAACACAGGAAACAAAACAGAACACTGGGGAACAAAGACAACCAGGAATTCACCCAGAAACACCTAGTCCACAGAGCTGCACTGCTTGGCCATTCAGAAGTCTTACCTGGCGCTTTTTTCGCTCTCCTTCCAATACACACAGTCCTTCAACTTCAAAATGATGAACTAGTCTAAATATCATCCTGAGATTCATACTCTCTTTTTATTTCAATTTTATTTTTTCAATTAACAAGCATTTTTTATTAATCTATTCTTCTCTCTACCCATCGCCACCCACCACCATTAAACAAAAATTTTAAAACCCTGAAAATAATGTCCTCTCTCGTCTAGTATTTCCCACCTAACGTAGTTTCAGAGAGGGACAGAGTGCTTTCATAAGCAGCTGTTGCTTTTCTGCCCCACAGATCAACTGTCCTTCCTCCTGGGTTATAAAGATATTATCATGTCATCACTAGAGACTTTGAAGCTTGAGGTATGAAACTAAAAGATTCAATGGAGCACAGGTGATATTTTCAATCTCTCTTACAAGTGAAGGGTATACCTTTGGAATAATATAATTGCTAGGCTTTAGAGAACACTTTAAGGTTTGCAAATCACTTTACAAATATGTCACTTGATCTTCACAAAGATTCACAGAGATAGGTGTCATTATTGCTCCCATTTTACATATGAGGAAACTGAGGCTAATAAAGGTTAATTGACTTGCCCAGAGTCAACACACTACTAGTAAGTATGTGAGACAAGATCTGAACTCAGATCTTCCTGAATCTCTACCACTCTACCCATTGTCCCACCTAGCCATTCGAAGAAAGGAAAGGATAATTTAAGGTTTTGTATCAGAATAATAATTCTCATTTATATACTACTTTAAGGTCTTCAAAAGTCCCTGTCCTCTCTACAACTCTGTGAGATAGTTCAGTTGTCATCATCTCCATTTTACAGATAAGGAAACAGGCTATGAAAAGTTAAGTGACTTGCCGAGACTCATACAGCTGGTCAGCGTCTTAAGTGAGATTCAAACCCGGGTCTCCTGATCAAATCCTTTTTCTGCAATAACACACTGCTCTACTTTTGTGACTACAGACAAAAACTTTCATATTTATGGTTCTCAATTTTCTCCATTGCAAAATGAAAGCACTGGACAAGATAATGTCAAAAGTCAGTTCCAACTCTAGCTTCAATGTATACATGAAAGTCACAGAGACTACCTAACTGATGGTTAAGCCTCAAAAGGAAGGACTTAGTTTCAGGAACCATGGTTTTTGACAGAAGAACAATGAGGCTGGACTGCTCCTCTTGAGGAGTGAGAAGAATGTATTTGGCAGAAGACTTCTTGACCTGGTCAAGAGGGCTTAAAGCTGAATTCTGAGCGGGGGAAGGGAAATGCTCAGATAAAACTGCAAAACTATATACCATGAAGGGCACCATGGGTGACAGAGAAAGAAGCAGCAGGTGTTACACAGTAATTGTCAGGTGAAAATAACACAGATGGCAGGTGAGAACCATGCTCATGGCCTCAGATGTCTGTCAATTGGTGCACAAAGTATAAGTAATGATTTAACAGAAGGTAAATATGATTTCCTAGGCTTCACCACAAGTTGACAGTGTCATAGTCTATTGAGCAAATGTTCACCTATGAGCAATCCTCCCCAAAGGCAGGAGGATTCATTGACTCCATCCATGGCCCTGAGGCTGAATTTGCAAAATACCATCACTCAGATAGTCTCTTGACTATGTTCTATGTCCTGGCTCCCAAAATGGGTGATGGAACTTAGAAGGAACTAGCAGAACTTGGACCCCTCCAGCAGACAGAAATGATTGAGTTTAGCCCCTGAAGAGTGATTTGTTAAAACAGGGAGCTATCAGATAGAAGACTTACTCTCCCAAAATGGCTGCATCCCAGAAGAGTTCTTTCCTGGTCCCATCCTTCCTTGTTCTCTCCCCAGTGTGGGGGTCCCCAGCAGTGGCCCTGTAGTGTACTCTTTCTGGTCTCTCCTCCATGAGGTCCTGTGCGTATACTCTAAGATCTCTCAGTAATGTCTTCCTACCTCCTCAATTGAATTTGTCCTACTGCTTTCCCTAAGAATCAGAATTTCTAGTTAAAGCTTTTGGTTATCAGTCAAGAGTGAGGCAATTAATTAAGAGACAGTTTGGTACTGTGTTAGGGCATTGGACCTATAGGTAGAGTGCATAGGTTTAAATCCTAACTTTTCTACTTACTATCTTGTAACCTCAGCCAAATTACTTTACTTCGAGACTCAAGTTTCTTTCTCTATTAAATTAGAGTTGGATCAGGCAATCTCTGAGGTCTCTTCTAGCTTTAGACACTATCAGAACTCATTAATAAGTAGTGGAAAGTATACTGGATTGTAGTCAAGAGAACTGGTTTCTTGTCTAGTGAAATTATCAACTCACTATGTAACTTTGGGCCCAAAATATCTCAGATCTCAGTTTCTTTCCCTGTAAAATCAGAGAGGGGATTAGACTCCACATTCTCTAAACTCTACTCTTCCTTTTTAAAAATCTCCTCACTGGAGCCAAAATTACAGACAAAAGGAAATGGTTTGTACATTCTTCTTTTTGGGAAAAAAGATAAAGATGGTTTATCGACCAACACAGATGTAAAAGCTAATTATCTCACCTGCTACTATTTCCTAACCATCTACTCTCTCCTTTGTCCTTTATACCCTGGCATTTGCCTCTATCACTCTACTGAAATATCCCCCTTCAATGTCACTAATGATTGGTAAGGATTATGAAAAATAAAAATAGGTACACTATCTAGGGAACTATGATGTAGCATAATCCTTTTTTAAAAAATTTCAGAACTATGAAATAAAAGTCATTAAATTGTTCATACCTGACCCAGTCATATCACAACTGGGCATATGCCCTTATGGATGTCAACAATAGATGGAAAGATCCTATATGTAACAAAATATTCATAGCAATATTCTTTGTAGTAACAAAAAAACTTAGGAACAAAGTTGGTGTCTATCAATTGGAAAATGTCTGAATAAATTGTGGTATATGTGGTAAATTAATACCACAATATTAAATATTATTGCACCATAAGAATTTCCAAATGTGAAGAATTCCAAGAAACTTGGGAAAATTTATATGAACTGATATTGAGCAAAGCAAGCAGAAACAAGAAAGCAACAGACACAATGATCACAACAATATAAAGGAAAATTACACTCAGATATATTAGAACTCAGATATGACCAATGACCAGTCATGACTCCAGAAGAGTGATGGTTAAATACATCTC
Source organism: Phalanger gymnotis (assembly GCA_028646595.1). Lineage (NCBI taxonomy): Eukaryota > Metazoa > Chordata > Mammalia > Diprotodontia > Phalangeridae > Phalanger > Phalanger gymnotis. The sequence continues at coordinate 281,735,739 of CM053624.1, forward strand.
TCAGTAGAGAGATGGCAGATGCCTGATACATTTTGAGATCAGTGCTTTCAGAGATGGTCAACATTGGTTTGTTTTTCCGAACTATACTTCTTTATAACAAAGCAAATGCCTCTTGGGTGAGGCAGTATCAGGAATGACAACATGGTTTCTAAAACATTTTAAAAGTTTACTAGTGACCTCCAAATTGTGAAATTCAATTGCCTTTTCTCAGGCCTCAACCTTCTTGACCTTTCTGCTGCATTTGACCCTGCTGATCATCATCTTCTTTATATTCTCACCTTTCTTAGCTTCTATGCCCTACACTCTCTGGATTTTCCTCTTCTCTCACTTCTCCTTCTCTTTCTCTAATATTGATTCTACCTTTCCTAATCTCCTAATTGTGGGAACCTGTCAAAGCTCTGTCATTGGCCTTCTCCTTTGAACTTTCTTCCTTGAACTGCTTAACCAATCTCAGGGCTTCATCTATCATCTCTATGCAGATAACTACCAAAATTTAAATCTCCAGACTTGCTCTCTCCACTGAGGTCCTATGTGGACATTTCTAAGGTCCTGGATATCTCATTATGACTTCAAACTCAGCCTTGACCAGAACACATCTCTCTTCTGAAAGGTTGGAGGTGTATTTCACCATCAGTCCTTTGATTGTTCATGACTGGTCATTGATCAGATCTGAGTTCTGCTCTTTCTTAGTATTATTTTCCTTTACATTGCTGTGATCATTGTGTATGTTGTTTTCTCGTTTCTGCTTACTTTGCTTCGTGTTCATTTCAGGGCATGATATACGAGAAAGTAAATTAACACGCTGGAAAGCAAGTTGATGTTTGGCAATCAGAATGATAAAAAGTTCAAGATTATGACAAATATGAATTAATTGGAGAAATTGGTGATGTTTAACCTGGCAAGAAGAACTAGGGAGGGCATGACAGCCAGTTTCAAATGTTCGATGGGCTGTCATACAGAAGAGAGATTAAACCTCATCTGCTTGGTTCTGAGGGCAAAACTAGAAACAGTGGATAAAAGTTGCAAAGAAGCAAGTTTATACTTGATGTAAAGAAAAAACTTCCTAATGAGATTCTGTCAATTAGGACTATCTAAAAGTAAAATGTGCTTCCCTGGAGGATAACTGCTTCTCCCTCACCATAGATCTTCAAGAAAAGATTGGGTGACCATTTGTTGATTAGAAGATTAGAAGAAATTCCTGGTCAAGTACAGTTTGGACCAGGTTGCCCCCAAGTTGTCTTCCAACTCTGAGACCCTTATGATATCCAAAATTAAACATATCTTTGCTGGACCAGCTCCCCTTTCTCTGTTCATAGTCTACCATTCTCCCAGTTGCCAAGCTCAAAACCTTGGAGACATCATTCACTCCTACATCTTCATGTCCTTTTTCCTTCCTTCCTTCCCAGTAAACCAAGTGCTATTGATTCTTCTTTCAAAACTTTTCCTTCATCCTCCCCCTATTCTGCATTCTCACTATTACTACTCTGCTCAGGCTCTTATCACCTGTACTATTTCAACAGCTTCCTACACAGCTGACACTAATCTCACTTCCAATCTTTCCTTCACACTATTACCAGAGTAATCTTCCTAAAACATCAATTTCAACACGTCACTCTTCTCCTTCAGACCTGAAAGGATAAGAGATTTCATCAGTGTGCACACTTTATCTACTGACATAGAGACATACCGTCCATCCTTAAAGGCTTCCCAGCTTGGCAAGCCCTGCCAGGGCTTGTGTTCTACTGGCAAAGTCTTCAAGAACCCGGGGTAACCTCCATACCACATTGGGCAATGGAATTGCTATTATTATTCCCTAATTGGTGTTGTCGTTGTTTTCCCTTAGTTGGAAATCCACTGTATACTGTAACTGTATACTGCCTATCACATTCCTTATTTGTCCTACATCTCATTCCTTTTGAACTTGAACTTCATCTCTGGTCCCTCCATATTCTCTCTGTTATGATTTAATTTCCCTCCCTTCCTATTACCAAAACTATTGTTTGTTCAACAAAGCACAATCTGCCACTCTTAAATTTCTTCCCCCTTTGCCTCCACTATTCCTACCCTTCCTTAGTCACTCCTACCATCTGCCTTCTCCACTCCTGCTCTTGAGTCACCAAATGTTAATGAAGTCATGAAACTGTGAACCAGGTCCACTACAAATTTATCTAACTTCAAGTGACCCTTATGACTGTGTAAAAATCTTTTATTCGTCTCTTCTTGACTCCCTATAAACTCCCCAAAGTGGTTGTTCCAAATTTTCTCTATCCTGAGGCTCCATAACTCCACCTCTACTCCCTCCTTCTCAGGAAATGATGAGAGAAAGACATAGTGAAGGAATGTAAAAGAAGTATCTCGAGATCGGGAGCAAGGTGAGCCAAGGTGGGGAGATCTCATCAGATTTATATCTCACACCTTATTAATAGGCAATCTGCTATAGCTGTTAACTACAAAAGTTAGACAAAACAGAAAAAAGAAGAAAGGATTATAGAACTTGCAAGTTCAAAGGGTAAGAATTCTTCTGTGACCTACGAAGAGTATGTCATGTTTGTGTTTTTACCATGTAACACCTACGTAGGTACAAAATTCAAATTGTTCTCCCTTCTAGAAGACAAAATGAAAGTGCCAAAGTAAAACATTTCTACTTCTCGAGCTATTAGAAAAAATTAAGTATTCCTTGAAGATTAAAATTGCTTAAGTAATAATTATTATAGCACCTTAATATTCCAAAATACTTTCCGTGAAACAATCCCATAAGGTACATAGTACATATCCCCATTTTGCCAGTGAGGAAACTGAAGATCTGACTTGGTGATTTGCCCATATTCACAAAGCTTATAAGTATCAGAGGCAGGATTTGAAGAGCTCAGTGTCTCAGAGGACTCTATGATCACTTTTCACTTTAAGAAGTCTATAGACTTAAACTAAAGAGCTCAATTTCTATTTCTGACATAATTATGGAATACACAGTTAAAAGGATGGTTTGTCCCTTTGACCCAGCAATATCACTTCTAGGGCTGTATCTCAAAGAGATCACACAAGCGGGAAAAGGACCCATATGTACAAAAATATTTATAGCGGCTCTTTTTGTAGTAGCAAAGAATTGGAAATCAAGGGGATGCCCATCAATTAGGGAATGGCTGAACAAGTTGTGGTATATGAATGTAATGGAATACTATTGTGTGATTAGAAATGGGGAAGATACGGACTTCATAACAACCTGGAAAAACCTACACAATATAAGGCTGAGTAAGCAGAGCAGAACTAGGAGAACATTATACACAACCACAGATATATGGATTCTGTGATGACTAACCTTGATAGACTTCACTCTTCTCAGCAATACAAGATTCAAAGACAACTCCAAAGGACTCATGATGGAGAGAGCTATCGACATCCAGAGAAAGAACTATGAAGTCCAAATGCAGATTGAGGCGAACTATTTGCTCTCCTTTTTTTTTCCTCTCTTTTTTTTATTTTTGGTTTTGTTTCTTCTTTCTCATGATCCACTCCATTGGTCATAAGTCTTCATTACAACTTGACTATTGTGTAAATAAGTTTAACGCAAAGTTGTATGTAGAAGATATATCAGATTCTATGCCGTGTTGGGGTGGGGGGAAGAAAATCTGGAACTCAAAATCATGCAGAACTGAGTGTTCTAAACTAAAAAAAAATCTCAATAAAAAAATAAAAACTCTGAAAAAATAATAAAAATCTAACAATTTTAGCAAGAAAAAAGGATGGTTTGTGAGCATTTAGAAAAAGAAACAATGATCACTAAAAGTCACCATAGTTTCATTAAGAGCAGGTCATACCAAACTCACCTCAATTCTTTTTTTTTTGACAGGACAACTAGACTGGCAGATGAAGAGAATGCTGTGGACATCAGGCATATTTAAATTTTAGCTAAATATTTGACAAAATCTTTCCTACTATCCTTGTGGGAAAGAAAAAAAGAGAGGAGAGACTGAGACAGATAGATAGATGACATCACAGTGAGGTTGATTTGGAACAAAACTAGTTAAATGCAAGTCAAAGTCAATTTGGAGAGAAGTTGCCAATGTAATTCTGCAAGATCTATCCTTGGCCCTTTAATATTTAGCACTTTATCAATGACTTGGTTTTTCTTGTATACTTGTCATACCAACCTCTTTTGAAAAAGCATAAATCTTAACTGGGGCTTTGTAGGATTCCCGGGCTTAATGAATCAGCAAAATGTCATCCTGAAACGGAAGCATCTATGGTACCTCACCATCTGGAAGGAATACTTCTTCCACTTGGATTTTATACTGACTGTCCTTCATGCCAGTAGCAAACACCTGTGAAGAGCATAGGTCTTCCTACCCTTCCTTCAGTTATATCAAGAATCAATCCCCCAGCACCTTCAAAATTGTGTTGCCTTCAACATGTGCCTCTTCTGTATACACTTGGTCTGCTCCATCTGTTCTTGCGCCCTTATTTTTCTTTAGTATCCACTTCCTCGTATGGTCCATCAAATATTATAATTTAAATGTGGTGGTTTCACTCTCGTTGGTGAAGAAAATAGTTTGTTATAAAAATGCAATCAAGTCAACAAAAATTCTAAGTGCCTACTATGTGTCAGGCACTGTGGTAAGCACTGGGGTACAAGGAAAGGTTAAAAAAAACCAGTTCCTGCTCTCAGGGAGCTCACTGTCTTGTAGAGGAGACAGCACACAAAACTACATGAAAACAATACATGCACCGGATAAATTGGAGTTAATCTCAAAAGGAAGGGACTACCACGAAGGAAGTAAGGCTTTGTGCAGAAGGTATAATGTTAGCTGAGACTTGAAGGAAGCAAGTAGACCTTTGGTATTTTTCATTGTTATGTTGCTCTTCTCCCAGTTTTATCTTTCACTGTCTAAGGGATGATCTGGCTTAACTGGATCTCGTGTCAAGCTTTCTTGGAAATCAGCTTTTTTCCCTTCACCATTTTTCACTATCATATGTGATATATTGTTCATAATCTTTCACTACTTGTCTCTGAAAGTTTTTGGAAATGAATTCACTCTAAAACCAGTGTAGTCCTTGGCTGGGAAATCAAACATTTGCTAGATGAGGTGGTTTCTGGTATCTTTTGGCCTCTTTATTGTTGTAATTGCTTTACATTAGTAAAATTTTCATAGGGAGTGGGGATAGTCCATGTCAATGGTTGTTTCTTTATTTCCCACTTTGGGACATCAACAACTTGTTTTGACTAAGTCATGTTGGAATTATTTGAAACGTACTTCATATCTTCTAGTCTTTATCTTTTTCCCTTAGCAAGTATTTATTTTACTAAGAAGTTAATGATCTGACTTACATAAACAGGTAGTTTGGAATTAGCTCCTATATTGATAATTAGTCATTTCTTATCTTGGGATATAGTCAATAGCTGTTAGTAAGGTGTTCTGTAAACCTTAAGATGTTATAGAAAGTTGAGTCATACATGTGTGTTTATGTGTATTATTAGGCATATATAGATGTGGGTATTATTATACTCCTGTTGGTGAGTAGAATTCTAAATTTAGAAAAACATTAGGAAGTGAGTTTCTACTGTCAAAACTAGTTCTTAAAGAACTGGGAGGCCACAATTCTTCTCTGAACAGACACATCCAAAGGAGAAATATGTTGCCATCTCAAAAAGCAAACTCTGATCTAAGAATGATAACACCTTACCCATCTTATACTTATTTTTTGATAACAGAAATATCATACCAAGAAAGGCTAAAAATTGTTGCTTAGTTTTAGAGCTAATGAAGGTAAGGTATAGAAAAGATCACACAGTGAGTGAATAGCAGGTAGGAGTACCTGATAGGATCCCCATCCAGAGACAGAGACTGGGATGACAAGGCAGGATAAAATGGTAGATCAAGTATTGACCCAGTGTTTCAGAAGCTTGGATACTTGCAGTAGTCTCCTTAGCTATGTGACCTTGAGCAAATCACCTTGCCTCTCTAGGTCTAAGTTTCCCAGTAGAAAAATGAAGGAGATGTGTTAAATTATCTCTGTGGTCCTTGAAGCTCTAACATCCTATATCTCTATAAATAAACATGTAAAAGGCTCAGACTTTTAGAACTCATTTTATTCGCTGTGTCTATTTCATAACTAGACAAACATTGCATGGAAAAATCTTCTGCTTTGAATTATTTTTCATTAGTTGAAATACTATTGGGGAAAGTCAAGATGATTTTGTAAATTAAAGTGAATTGTGGTTCGATAGCAAAAGCTTTATTTGAAGTAGAATTAAATAACAGAATTGACATGAATATAATGCAATTACATCCTTAGTCCTCTCAGAATTCCTTTACAAAAAAAGATAACAGTCTCATCAAAGATATGATCACTAATATGCTGAAAATAAACTTTTTGATTAGTTGCCAAATAACAGGTATATATATAATTCAATAGCTTTGTGGTTTTTTTTTTTAAGGACAAGGCCATGAAATTTTTTTGTGGTAGAGAAACATGATGTGCTTATTTTGGAAAGAACCCTAGAATGGGAGTCAGCATACTTTGGTTCTAATTCCATCTCTGCAATTAATAGCTCTATGAACTTAGGCAAGACACTTGTCTTCTATGAGACTCAATTTCCTCATCTCAAAGATGAAATGGTTGGCCTTGATGATCTCCAGTCATTACATTTATGGGTCTATGATTCTGATTTTTTGCTTTGAAAGAGGAAAATTTGAGTCATAGCACTAAGATTGCAGTATTCAGGAAAATGCATAAGAGAATTATTTCAGAAAAATCTCAACAGAGCCAAGCATTTCTCCTTACCAAATAAGGAAATGACCTTTTAGGTGTCAGCAAGCCCATCAAAACTTCTCAGAAACTATGAACCATTTCTAATAGCAAGAAGCATTTGTAGTTTGGCGTCAATCTTCTTAAAGCAGATTCTGGTCCTTTCATGGGTTGAATCTAGGAATTTTCATCAAGCTTATTGACTTATTTCGACACTTTGATGGAACCATTATTGAGATAATCAATGTGAGCTCTCCTTCCACTAGGGGAGATCCAAATTGATCCTAGCCTCTCACCCAGTGTGATTCTTGTCCATGTCATTCTCTAAATACTCTAAAGAGGATATCTGCAATATGCTAGGAGTCCTCCTGTGATTTTTGAAATATTTCGTGCAGCATTTTTACTGTCTATCTGTCCTACCCCAACAATGCTACATGGCTGACCCAACTCCCATTCCAGTCATACGTATCATCCTTAATGGCTTTTCTATCATTTTAGTCCTGCAAGTCATCATTGATTAATATTCTCCAGCTTATATACACCCACCATGTGTCCTTTCGTTGCCCTTTAGTTCACTTGCCATTGTGATTCTTCGGAAATCTTGGGGTTGCATTATTCTTTGTGTCACACATACATTAATGTATCCCAGTGACACATACGGTATCAAATATAACCAGACTTTATTGTTATTTAAAAATGGGATTTTGCATCAGGGGGTTGTGTAATTTTCCACATGCTCCCACATGAAGTTCTTCACCCATTCAGATACTGGCCCATCTGAAGTGCCTACTCATGAAGGAAGGAAAAAGCCCACTTTATATGTTTATATAAATTTATATAGCTCTTCAAAGTTTGCAAAGTGCTTCACATATGGTATTCTTTTTGATCTTCGACTTCTGTGTTATAAGTACCACAGGTATTATCAGATAGGGAAACTGAGTCTCAGAGAGGTCATAACTCATAAAATCTCATAAAAAGTAACTGTGTGAAATCAGTATTCAAGCCCAAATCTCTCCAAGCCCAGCGCTCCATTCACTATACCACGCTGCCTCTCAGCTATTAACCATCGGTGCAGTGCATGGGGCCCACAAGCAGTAGAGAGGTGAGACATAGAGTATACGAATAGCTTAGATTGCTTCAGTACCTGCGTGCAAATGATCATCCTATTCAGATCCTGAAAGCAAGAAAGATCCAGACTGTTGAAACACCAGCAAGAGTGCAACCAAAATAGCCTCTTGCTAAAGCCTGTCCTTCAGGTGAGCAAACTCTGAACCCCTCCCCCAACCTCCCCCTTCATCTCTATTCTCCAGGCTTGGCTTCTTTGGCTTGAGAAAAATATCAATTCCTTATATATTTTTTATTTCACATATAGTTATATTTTGCTTTCATATCCGTTTTCTTATTGTTACAATAACCACGTGAGGTACAATAGGTAGTTTAAGTATTGAACAGGTGAGGAAACCAAAGCTCACTTGATAAGGGACTTACCCAAGACCAAACAGCAAGGAAATATCAGAAGCAGAACTTGAATTCAGGCCTTCCAATTCCAAATTCTGGGCTCTCACACCCATTGTGATCTTTGCTAAAAAAAGGAATAGAGGAACACAGGTTCCTTTTAGTGATAGGGCTTTATTCTCTTCTCAAGTCCTATCTTCTTCCTTGTGCTGGAGCTCACTCTGAAATAATCTATAGGTAAGAGTGGAAAAAGTGCTTTATTTGGAAGGCCCTCTGGGGCCCCATCTTCTGTGGCCTCCCCAAGAGAATCTTAAAGCCTCAGTTAACCCCACCTCCATTGGAATAGAACATCCAGTATTTGTAGGTGCCACACTTCCGTGCATTAGGATATGGTTATAATGAGTTGCTGGGGCCAAAATAATTTATCACATATTGGCTACCCTGTAAAATATGAGCCTCTCTACTTTCATCCAGGGTCATCCTCAAACAACAGACTCACAGATAATCCATAACAGGGCCAAGCCAAACCCAGTAGGGAATGTTCTTATAGAACTAGCCCAGTAGCTGCTTCCTGTACATTTGTGGCACAGCCCTTGAGGGCCCAGAATCATCTCCATACCATGATGAAGCTGTGGAGGAGCACATGAGTGAGGCATATCTCCTAACTTTGCCACAATCTCAGTATGATCATGAAATTTGAAGCTAACCAGGGTCTTGGAAATTATCTATTACTGCCCCATCCTCCCCCTTAGGTGCATAGTTTATAGAGATAGAAGGAACCTCAGAATTCCCCCTTGTCCTACCCTTTCGTCTTACAGGAGAAGAAACTGAGGCCTGGAGAAGTTAAATGATTTGCCAAAGGTCACACAGGTAGTAAGAAGCAGAGGCAGGATGTAAACCCAGGTCCTCTGACTCTAGCCTGTGTTGATATTCTTTTGGAACTGAGCTGTAGGGCGGTTGAAGGATTTGATAAAACTTAGGTAGGTGTTGAGTAGCAGAGTCAGAATTGAAACCCAAGTCCTCTGATTCCAAATAAAGCACTATTTCCACTCCACCATGGTACAAAGGCAAAAATCTTGCTTAAGAAACATTTAAGGTCTGGGGCAGCTAGGTGGCACAGTGAGTAGAGCACCAGCCCTAGAGTCAGGAGGACCTGAGTTCAAATCCTGCCTCAGACACTTGACACACTTACTAGCTGTGTGACCTTGGGCAAGTCACTTAACCCCAATTGACCTGCCTTCCCCCCTCCAAAAAAAAAAAAGAAAGAAACATTTAAAGTGGTTGTGATGTGTACCATCAACTGAGGACCTAGACAATTAAATTAAGGGATGCACAAATGCTCCTGTAATTCGGACAGCCCCACTGCTGGACAGCAACCAGTGCTGATTTAGAATGAAATTGGAATACTTAGCCAGTCTCTGCTATCTAGGTGGCCTTTCAGCCCAGCAGGGTGAAAAGTACTTCTCCATCTTTTTGGCTACAGGATGTATACTCTAACACATCTAGGAGAGCTGTTCAGTGTGAAGGGAAGGGAAAGGAAATGTGTTGACTGGCAAACCAAGTGCTAAGCCTCTAGACGTGAATTTCCAGCTCTCTGTTCCTCCTTGGGATGTTAAATCCATTTTCCTTCCTGATAAAGAAGAAGGTATCCCATGGTCAATGTTAATATCATAGGACTTGGAATTGAAAAGCACCTTAGAGATGGGCTGATCCAAACCGTGGATTTACAAATAAGGAAGCTTAAGGGGCAGCAAACAAGTCACTTGTCTTAGACTGCATAGTTAATTAAAAAAAAGAGTTCCTCTAATGCCAAATTTTAGGCTCCTTCCATTCTACCAAACCAGGACAGATCCAATAGCCCCTAGAGCCTTTTGTACTTGTTGCTCAAAGCTGCCTTACTCTTTTCCCTATTGTGGAATTTTAGAATTAGATCATATAGATTCACATAATGTCATATTAGAACTGGACGGAAACTTAAAGCATAGAATTTCAGAGGGAATATTTCCTTCCTCTCATTTCACAGATAAGAAAACGGGGGGGGGGGGGAATTAAAGAAAAAAAAACTGCCCGTAAAACCAATCCAGGGAACTCCCCCAGCACACCCAGTACCATGGCATCTGGAGTGGAAGTCTTGCAATTCCAGCTCCTGGGGCATGAGGCTGCCACACTTCGAAATATGAACCAGCTCCGGGCAGAAGAGCGCTGCTGTGATGTCACCATTGTGGCCGATAGCCTCAAGTTCTGGGGCCACAAGGTAATCTTGGTGGCCTGCTCTCCATTGCTTTGTTACCAGTTTCTCTTCAATCCCAGTTCAGAGCTGCAGGTCTCACTAATGCACAGCACCAGGATCATGGCAGACCTGCTACTCTCCTGTTGTACTGGTGCTCTGGAGTTTGCCATCGGAGACATCATCAACTACCTGACTGCTGCCTCCTATCTCCAAATGGAGCATGTGGTAGAAAAATGTAGAAATGCCCTGAGCCAATTCATTGAACCCAAGATTGGCCAGAAAGAGGATGGAGTTAGTGGAGGGATTGGATTGACTGGGCTCAGCTCTACCAAGTCACACCTCCCGCCTGCTTGAACCCTAAAGCCAGCTCCCAACCCCACCACCACCACCTCCTCCATCTCCTCTTCTCCAACTATTGAAACTAGAATTTCCCCTAGATGAGGACTTTGAGCTAAAGGCAGAAGAAGAGGAAGAGGATGAATAAGAGGATGTGTCAGATATCTGCATTGTCAAGGTGGAGTCAGCATTGGAAGTGGCACAGAGGCTTAAGCCCCCTGGAGGCATGGTGGGAAGCCTTGGTCTTAGGGGGAGCCTTAGCCTTGGGGGGGGCCTTGGCCTTGGGGGGAGTAGTGGCAAAACCACTGATGCTTCTGATGATAGTGCAGCCCCCCAGAGGGTGGTGAAGGCCTGCTATAGCCTTACAGAAGACACAGAAGGGGAGGGTCTGTTTCTGTTTCCTGGAGGTCAAGTAGGGGAGTGCATTACCCTTGGGCTGGGAGATGAAGCCCTAGCAGCAGCCACTATGTCCCAGAGCAGTGGAGTTAGTGGGAGTTATGGGGGCATGAGGAGTCCTATACCAGGGAGGTTCCCCAGTGGGAAACCCACTGAAAACATCAAGTGTACCAAGTGCCCAGAAGTGTTTCAGGGTGTGGAAAAACTTGTGTTCCACATGAGAGCCCAGCACTTCATCTTTATGTGCTCTCAATGTGGGAAGCAGTTCAACCATAGCAGCAACCTCAACCAGCACATGAACATCCACCAAGGTGTCAAGTCACACTCCTGTGGTATTTGTGGCAAAAGCTTTATGCAAAAGTCCACCCTACACGACCACCTCAACCTTCACTCTGGGGCTCGCCCTACCGTTGTTCTTACTGTGATGTGCGATTTGCCCATAAACCTGCCATTCGATGCCACCTCAAGGAGCAGCATGCCAGAGAATGTCCTTGATGCCAGTATGCCAGAGCTCAATGGCCTCCTCCACTAGCTGGAGGAGGGATAACTAGGGGAGGGTGTGATGTGAGGTGAGGAGATTGCTGGTAGAAGTTGATGATGAAGGATCCTCTCTCTCCAAGGGGAGGAAGTTTGAAGGGGGAAAAGGCTTTTTTGTTTCCAGGAGAATTAACATGCATCTTGGGGTTAAAGGCAGAGATATTACAAAAGAACAACTGCTCAAGGTGTTCCTCAGGGAATGAGAAGAGATTAGACCTTGATGAGGGGATTAACAAACCTTTCCTTGGGATGATGAGGAAAGAAAAGGTTCCTGTATTCTAGGATAAAAGGGCCCAGGAAGAGGGAAGACCCTTTTCCAGAATAGGTAGATTATCAGGGGAGGATGGTGTGCAGGGTGTAAGTAGTAAAAGGGGGAATATAGAAGAAAATGGTTTTATCATAGGTTAAGAAGGCTATAGAGAAGACAACTCAGTTGGGGTACGGTGGGTGGGAATTGGGAGGGAATCTTACCAAAGCTATACCTGTCCTTGGGTGGGAATAGAACAAGGGAAACTTCTTAAATTCTTGGGAGAGCAACTATTATGGGGAAAAGGTTATCAAGTCCCAGGGAGAAAGAGTAGAGAATGTCTTTTTTGCATGCTGGGGAGGAGGGGAAGGAGACTGAGACAGGCTTTTGTCTCAGGAGACAAAAAGTGACAAAAATGAAAGACAGGGAGAAGAATGGAAGTAGACTAGAAAACGAAGAGACGAAAAAGAAGGAGGAAAGTCAGAAGTAATAAGGGTTGGGGAGGGGACATGGGGAAAAGAGGAAAGTACCTACAAGAAAGGGCTCTTGGGAAGGGGAGGGGAAAGGGTGTGGTAGAGACATAACACTATTTTTTAAGGAAACGGACATATTTTTCAAGAGTTTTCTGGAATCTGAGGTCTCAGTTTCTGCTTTTATTTTCCACAAAATAAAAAAAAAGGTTTTTTTCCTTTAAGAAAAAAAAAAAAGAAAACAGAGGCCCAGGAGGGGAAGTGATTTATCTGAAACCATGCATCCATTTAGTAGCAGATGCTTGGATTAGAACACAAGTCTCCTGATCCCAGTCTAATATTCTTTTCCTTAGAGATAATGTAGTTCCTTTTACTTTACAGAGAAGGAATGTAGGAGACAAAGAGGAGGAGTGACTTGCTCAACGTCACACAATGATGGTTCCTAGTTAAGCTCATTATGAAACTCTACAATCCCTAAAGGTACATCATGAATTTGTCTCAGGTTCACCTGTTGCCAATAGATGACTAGCAAATGTTTTTTGCTGTTACTTTTTTACTTTTACTGTTAATCCCTTGGAGTTCAAATCCTGGCTTGGATGTTTATTGGCTATGTGACACTGGGCAAATGATTTAATCTCTCTGTACCTCACCTCCCTCGTCTGTAAAATGAGCGTTAAGGTAATACTCGTCCCTGCCTCACGGGGTCGTTGTGAGAATCAAACGAGGTCATAGATGTAAAGCACTATATAAAGATGAAATACTGTTGTTATTGGCTGCACATACCAAGGCTTCCTTGCTTATTCATTTTTGTATAAAGACCCTGGAATTTGGGGACCATATCCAAAAACCTGAGGGTCACAGAAGAAGAAAACAGATTTGGGTTCCTTGGAAATATACAAATATGACTTCATTCTAACACCAAACAGAGATAAGAAAAACTACTTTCAGATGTCTCATAAGGCTGCCACAGAATGTCAGAGCTACAAGGCTACTCAGGATATTGAACACAGAATATCAGAACTGGGAGGGACTTTAGAACAAAAAAATGAATATTTGAGATAGAACAGAACTTATAACTCAGAAAATAAATTGTCAGTGTTGGAAAGGTCTTTAAGGATCCTTTTACAAAAGGGGAAACTGAGGCTCAGAGAAGGGAACTGGCCAAGGTAGTGAGTGGCAGAGTCAGGACTAGAATCCCGGCTTCCTGAGTCTATCAGAGAACACTTCAGTCTTAGAGTGGTGCTACTGGCAGAGAAGAGCCTTGAACCCTTTCTACTACTAGACCTTCCATCAACCCTCTCCAAATCAGTGTTGGAACCCTCATTCCCTTGGGGTAGAAAGAGGGTGGGATAGGGGATTAGGAAAGAATGGGTTTGAGTTGCCTCATGGAAGACTGGTTTTGATTGCTTCATGGCAGCCTCTAAAGGTAGCACCTCTCACTGGCACATCTAGGTGTTACACAGCAATCTTTATGAAGGAGTCAGTGGCATCCAACCTGACAATTGGGAGGGTGCTTGAGTATGCATTCGGCACTTTTTGCCTTTCCAGAAGGCCCAAAGTGACTGTAGTGCTGACAAAGAACTGCCAGGAGCTGTTTCCCTTCTAGGCTACAGTCAGCAGCATCTACTGATTCAATCACAAGCCTAGTATTGGCATTAGAAGGGCCCTTAGAGGTCAGCTAGCCCAACTTCTCACTCAGCATGGGAACCTTGCCCACAACATTCCTGGAATACAAGATGATAATAACTCACATTTCTATTGTGCTTTGCTTTGTAATTTGTAAAACACTTTGCTCACAATGACCCTGTTAGGTAAGTGAATGCAAGCATTATTATCCCCATTTTTCAGGTGAGGAAACTGAGCCTGAAGGAATTGAAATGACTTCCTTTTTTTATCCCCTCTCCTCTTTCCCTTGTACTCTTTGCATATCATTGATCCAGCCTCCACTTGAAGACTTCCAGAGAAGAATTTGCTCTCTCTCAAAGTAGCCAGAGAGAGGAGAGGGGAGAAGAAACAGCATTAGGAGAGAAGGGAGGGAATAAAAGTGAAAGAGATAGGAATAGGAAGGAGAGAAGCAGGATAATAGGAGAAAGGGAGAGATAGAGGGAGAAAGGAAAGGGGAAGAAAAGAAAGGGAGGAGGAAGTAAGGAGAGAAATAGAGGAAAAGAGGGATGGGAAGAAAGAAGGGGAAACAGGGAAGGAGAAAGGGGGGCAGATCAGAAGAGGAGGGGAGGGGGAACATGGAGAGAGGTAAGGGGAAAAGGGAAGAAAGGAGGGAGAGATACAGGTGGTGCAGAAACACATGGAAGTTGTACATATGCCTTTACCCAAGCAGCTGGAGAGATGGAAGTGAAAGGTAGTTGTGGGGTCTCTCAACCACATGATCCCAGGAAAGTTTCTAGATGTGAGTTCACTGGCCCAAGAAGAGGCATAACAGCAGCCATGGAAAGTAGAACCATATGGTTGAAGAGTGGAAGTTCCCAAACCCCAACCTTGTAGAGAAGCATTAGGAGATCTTGAAACACCAGCTTTCTGGAGGAGTGTCAAAAGTTGGATGAGCAGAAAGGAACTGGGCCATGATACCACTATACAGAGGAGGAAAAACAAAACTTAGCCTTCCATTGCTACTGTGAGTTGTTGAAAAAGGTCTAATGAGAACAGATGTTGCCTCTCTAGAAACCTCAATTATTTTCCTTCTGAGGGCATTCCAGACTTTTAGGGTAACATCATAAGATTGGAGACCTGTATGGGCACATGGAATGGAGAAATTTCATCACAACATTGAGGGTTGCCTTTCTAGAAGCACCAAGATTGTTTTCTTTTTTGGGTAAAAGTGAGACTCATCAAAATGTAGGGTAGCTCAAATTTGTCTCGCTTTCTCCAAGAGTCCAAACACAGGGTGTTGCTATGAGGCTATAAGGCTGTATAGTTTCCCAGGAAGCAAGTGAGACTCAACAGAAGAAAGGATAATTGCATATCTAGCTACTCTAGGCTACTCTAGGTCCTATGTGTTTGCTACATTGTCTTCAGGGTGACATAAAGGCTGCCCTGTGTTCCATACACATTGTTATTTTGAGTGCCTGTATGAATACCAGGGAACCTTCACCTATATCTATGAACACCTAGATAAAACCTATATTCAGAGGTTCCTAGAAGGGACAAAATAAGCCAGAGTTATGATTGAGGGGAGAAAGGGAAAAGGCCCTCAAGATTAAATGTAATCCATATAAACCCAGATTTGGGGACTCTAGAGTATGAGTCACATATGGTTTGGCCAAGTCTGCTGATTCCAGAGTGGGTTGTCTTTTCTCCCTGGGATCACGTTTTGAGAACTGAGGTACCTCAGAGCTACTCTCATACACCAGGCTACTGAACCTAATTTGGAATCAATTAATAGGCTTTAGATTGGTGGGTGAGGCGTAGAAGAGGTTTAGATCTCCTTATGGAAGCTACAGAGGGAAACCACTTGGCTCTTGGAAGCATCTTCTAAAACAGACAGATTATCTAATCCAGCCCCTTCATTTTATGGATGAGAAAACTGAGGTCCAGGAAGTGAAATGACTTTTCCAAGGTCACAGTAAGCAACAGAGCTGGGATTCAAACTCAGATTTTCAGTGTATAAGAGCATTAGACTGCTGAAAAGAGCACTAGACTCTTCTCACTATACTATGAGTCCTCATCCATGGCAATTATCCTTACTAATATGATAGTCTCAGACCAGTTCTGCATTCCCTCTCATTGACCACAGAAACAAGTGGACTAATGTTCCTGTTTTCTCAGGATTACAGATGAAACACAGGCCAAGACTTGAGTTCCAAAGTTCAGATACACACTGACACCACCAGACAATATGAGACAGATTTTCAACATTTCTGTTAAGAATTTTGGGGGGATCCACAGTCCTGTGGGCAACACCTGCAAAAGTGACAAGGTTTCATCCATTGTTAATCTACCTTGCCCTAAGCAAAAGGCCAGTGTCCATTCACCAACTCAGTCTACACATGCCCTCTGACTTCATGGAAGCAAGGGTTGTCAGCTGATCAGAATTCTTCTCATTTGCATAGCTATACCTGCTTTTCTTCCTCTAGTCTACTCTTGGACCTTTGCAATTTTCCATCCTGACATGTCTCTATCCCAGCCTCTATTAGGCATTCTTGAGGGGCAGTGAAAATGTGGATAGAATGTTGAATATTGAGCCATTAGACCTGGGTTCAAATCTTGCCTCTGACACTAGCTGTGTGACAATGGGCAAGTCACAACTTCTAAGAATTTCAGTCTCCTTATCCTTAAAATGGTATTATCTATGCACTGCTCACTGCACAAAGTGGTTGCAAGAAAAGTATTTTGGAAACCTTAGAAAATCCTATACAAATGTGAATTATTATCTTTGCATGGAGGACATTCTGCCCCACCATATATTCCTTCTCTCTCTGCTTCCCACATGCTCCTCACCACTCCTGTTCTCTCTCCCTACTCCTGCTGCACTTCCTTCTCTGCTCTCCATAAACACCTTTCCTCCTTGCTACCTAATATATCCCTGATCTCTGTACTCCACACAATTCTACCCTCTGTGCCCTCATTTGCCACTTCCATCTCCATACCCCTCTGTTCTGTATGTACCCCCTTCTATCTCTTTCATTTATCCTTCTTTCCTTTTTTCCCATACAGCCCTGCTATCTCTGCCACCCCATTGCTCCCTCCCCTGTCTGTGCCCATATATCCCTTTCCTCCCTGCCCCCATAGTCTTTCTCAGTCCCCCGAAAGAGTTTTCCCATTTTCTGGTCTCCCAGATGGTCCCCCTCATCTATCCCTCATGCACATCTTCTGTTTCTGACCCTTCCCATCCACCCTATCCTCTGTCTCCCCACCATGGTCCTAGTCTCTTTGTCCCTACTCTGTTTTCTAGTCAGTCTCACTCCCTCTGCCATCAATCACAGACACTTTGCTGTGCTGGCATGAGCTGTCAGTGACCAGAGGCCAACAAGAGGGCCAAGTGATGCTCCTGAGGGAGGTGGCTGAAGAGGTGGAGGCGGAGGCACAGGCATGGGTATGGAGTGGGAGACAGACTGTCCTTTCCTCCCTCCCTCCCTCCTTCCCTGTCCTGTCCTGTCCTCTCCCCAGGACAAAAAGCTCTGAGCCATCTTTAAACCAAATTGCCTCACAAATGACAAATAACATGAAAATAGGCTTCATAACCCGGAATAATGAAAGAAATCATTCCCTCCTTCTCTCAGGCAATGGTTTGTATTAAAGGAGCCCTTCAGTGAGAATAGCAGGCAAGCACAGAACAATTTTCCTGTCCTCACTCATAGCAGCAGACATGTGGCTCTACCGGCAAGAAGGCTGTCACTTATTGCTAGGCTCACCATTTGCTGGGAGATCACACAGGTTAGCTTGACACTAGCTGATAAATTTTAAATTACCTCTTTACTCTCAGTGACCCAGGGCAGAAGGGTGGGCAGAGGGAAAGGGCAATTTTATCTTAATGGAAATTATATTAGTGATATAAATCCTCAGTTTCTCCCCCCCCCCCAGCAAATGAGGGTCATCTTCAGCACCTCTCCTCTGGTTGCTCTGAGAATTCAATAGGAAAGCAAATGCTGCGCCAAGTATGGTAACTACTTTGAAAAGTTCCCATTCTGTTGATAGACACAATGAGACTAGGAAGAAGGGAATGAGAGGCAGCTGTAGAAAGAGAAAGAACACTGGATTTGGAGTCAGAAGGCTTAAGTTTACATCCCCACCTCTGCTACTAACTTGGTAACTTCAAGCAAGTCACTTTTCTTCCAAAATGAAGGATCATAGATATAGAGCTGGAAGGAGTCTCAGAGGCTATCTAGTCCAACCCTCTCATTTTATATATAAGGAAACAAAGTCGGGGTGGGAGGTGGGGGTGAGGGGTAAAGTGGTTCACTTAAAATTACATAGGAAGCATCAAAAGCAGGTTTCAAACCTAGGTCCAGGTTGGACTAGACAATCTCTAAAGTCCCTTGATCTATAGCCATATCCTATAATCTCTATTGTAATGGACAGGGTTCTTCCCCCAGCTAAGTTGATAAACTCATAGGATGTAGTCACAGATAATAAGGTGTTGATGTAGTAACAAGATATTATTTGTGATTACATCCTGTGTCTACATCAACTGAGCTTGAGAGGAGGATGATGGAGAATCAAATTCCCCCCACCTTATGCTGTGATTATGGAGTCAAAAGACTACTTGAATCCTCCCTTCACCACTTACTATCTCTGTGACCTTGGGCAAGTCACTTCTTTCCTCTTGGTAACTCATTTTTTTCATCTATTAAATGAAGGGTTAGACTAAGTGACTTTGGGTATCCCTTCTAGCTCTGGATCCTATGACTCTCTTTTATCTAGGGCTCTGACCCTTGGTCCATGCTCCATTCTTTAAGCTGGCATCAGGCTGGAAAAGTCACACTATCCTAGGAAGCTGTAAGGAAGAAATTGTAAAGGAATCAGGGAGAAAAATGCATCCAGTGTTTCGGCAAACTGTAAGCCTCACTTAATGCAACCACATCCAACTCAATTCAACAAGTATTTCTTAAGCACCTTCTATGTACAAAGCCCTGTGTGGGGCTCTAGGGTTACAAAAATGATAAAGGATCTGGTCCCTCCCCTCACAGAGTCCTTTAATGAACATAACAGCCCTTTAATGAATACTTATTGGATTGGATAAGTGTAAGATGAACTAGAACATATACTGTATCTCTCTTTCCAAGGCTACAGAGTGGGGAGGAGGAGGGAACAGCCAAGTCCGAGTGAAGACCAGAAGAGGCAGAGAGAAAGCAACAGTTCTCAGTCAAGGAGAACTTAAACAGGAGGAGGAACTATGTCTAGTCTCCCTTGGCTATATCCCCACTTTTCCACTAGAGATGGAGAAAAGAGTCAGAGTCCTGATAAACAGCATGTCAGGATGCAATCCACGAGAAGTGAGGGTTGGAGGTTGCTGCCTGTGACAACGGAATTATGAGCTTTAAAAGCATAACATTGATAGCCAAGGATAATATCCCACCCTCCCTCCTACCACATCTCCCACCACATCTGAACACTGGCCCCCTTGGAGACTATGGATGGACAAAGCTTTAGGGACTATGTTTTGTGGCATGAACTCCCTTTACTCATGCACAGTGTGTGTGTGTGTGTGTGTGTGTGTGTGTGTGATGTAGCAGAAGGCAGCTGATGGGGCTAAAGAACTGAACCATGAACCCCCTATAACTCTTGGGTTCAGGAAAGATCAACACTACTGAAATCTGGGAGAAGTTAGGGCATGTGGTTCCAAACCACAAATCATTGTTTAAATGTATTCCCAATTGTAGTACTTTTTTAATTCTATGCCTGAGAGAAAAAAAAAGAAAAATACCTCATTGTATACAGTCAAGCGCATCTACTTCTGTTTCGGGTGTCGTTATGGCATGGTCAGGTGACTAGGACTCGGTGAAATGAAGCAGTTTCGAGGAGGAAGATGTGTTTCCTGGCGGTAGGGGCCTAAGATCCATCCAGACTGAGTAAATACACAAGAAATCTATCTTAAAACAAAGACCCCACTGCGGCCGCCTGGAATGTGGGAAAACTGCAGGGGAGAAGTCACCCAATTTCTAAATATCCCAGGGAGCTCAGCATATCCCCAAAGTTCCCTCTGGTATTGAATAAAGAGTATAATTTCCAGCTTGTCAGATTTCTCAAAGTCTGATTCTCTTTGGTTATGGAATCAGGTTAGTGGCCAGCAGTACTCCTTCATTGTTAAAAGATGTAAAAGTCTTAACTAGAAATCATGGTTTCCTTGACATCACACCAAATGTTGTTTAAAGCTGTTACGAAGTCCCAAAGAGAAGTCTGAAGACTAACAGTCACCATTTTGTTTCAAGAATGATATAGGTCCACGTCACACTTCATATATGTATATATATGTATATGTATACATAGATAGATATATGTAGATATATATATATGGACCCTTTGGACCCAACCAAATTTGGCCAAAAGATTAACATTCAAAGCAAACAACACATCTAGCACACAGTAGGCATTTAGTAACTGGCTATTAAATTGAATGAGGTGGGCAGGTAGGCAGGGAAGAAATGTCAAATCAACTTGTTGAAACAGACCTCACTTCACTTCATCAAAGAGGTCTAGAGCATAGAATTTGAGAGCCAAAAAAAGAGAGAGCCTTAGAACAGAGAAGAAAATATTAGCCCTAAAAGAAACATTAGGGATCATCTAATCGGCCTCCTCATTTCACAGGTGAGAAAACTAAGGCTCAGAGATATTACCATATAGCAAATTAATTGACAGATCCCCAAACTAGAACCCAAGTCTCCTGATTCCCAGTCCAGCTCCCTTTATACCACACACTGGTCAAAAACACCCTTCCTCACCTTCATTTGCTTGTTTTTTTTTTTCTTTTGTCTGCATGTAGCAAAGCTCTGGGGATGAAAAAAGCAGACATCCAAGTGAAAACCATTAATTTTCTCAGAGGCTTTTATCTCAGCAACAGCAAAGATAATTGCTAAAAATAGGTGAGCTCACACCATGGCACAATTAAAACATCGTCATTTTGGTACCATTCCTTTTCCTGCATAGTGGGCTCTGCTGGGAGTAAGATTAGCTTGATGCCTGTGACACATTTTCTCACCAACTGATGTGTAATAAATATTGTTGCCCAGGGATTCTGGGGTTGGTGGGGGGCAGAAAGAAACTATCAGAGTTACCAAGCATTTTCACCACCGCCTAATGTGACAAAATGACCCTGGGAAGAGAAAAGGGGTCCGGCTTCTGAAGCCTGACTCCAGTGTGATAGGCCCACCTGTATTTATTTCCTTTCCTATTTAAACGGACCGTTATTGGCCAGCATCCCCAACTTGAGGGTACAGCAGCCCCTTCTAGAACATAGGAGGAACTAGAGGGGACCTAAGAACATAGAATGTTCAAAAGGACATGTTAGAGGGGACCTTAAAGTCTAGTCCCACCTTTTGTTTTATACATGGAGAAACTGAGAGTAGACAGTTTACCCAAAATCAAATAGTAAACATCAGAGCTGGAACTCATAACAAGTTCTCCTAGCTCTAATGCCAGTAAAAAAATCTTTCTATTGCACCAAAGTTTATAAACGTGGGATTAACATGCTCCATGATTTGCCTCTAGGAAGGTCCTGATTCTCATTTAGAGAGGCAGTGTGGTACATTTTTAAAAGTATGCTGGATTCAGAGGCTGGGGAAATCTGGTTTTATAACTTGCCCCCATTAATTTCCTTTAGTAACTACGGGCATTAAGCCTTCTGAGTTTTAGTTTCCTCTTTGTAAAATAAGGAATATGTCAAGTATCTAAAGTGTTTACCTCACAGAGTTGTCCTGAGGACTAAATGAGATAATATATGTAAAGCATTTTTAAATGGCAATTTTCTCTTCCCTCTCCACAGGCTTTCTCTGTGGCTCCAACTCCCATCGGTTTAATTATCAGATGACTCCCAGATCTGAAGCTCTGCTGGCCCCAGACCCTCTCCTAAACTCCATTCCCACATTACCAACTCCCTATTGGACATTTTGAACTTGGTGGTCCACATTCATCTCAAACCCAAATTTAAATTCTGATTCCAAGTCCCAAATCCAGAAAAGAACTTGTCATCAAAATCCACCCACTTCTTAACTACCCTATTTCTGTCAAAACCACCATCCACCGGCTACCTTGTATATAGTGGGTATTTAATAAATGCTTGCTGATTCAGTACAAATCCCTGTCCCACTATTTGACTCAATGTATTCCCCAGGTTCCAATTAATGAATCACATCTCACTTCCCCCTCTCCAGCCTTCTTCTTGTCCCATCCCCCAACATATCTTCGAAACAGTCCAATAAGGGAAGGAGGCAGTTAGGTGGGTTAGTTCTGGCGATGTTGTGTTGGTCCAGAAGAATATGAGTCAATTTTCCTTAATAGTGAGAAGAAATGGGTTTATGAGCATTTCAAGAGATCAAACGAGTACCCCCCAGAATTAGACCCTCATTACTCCTGTTGATGACACTATTCGGCATTTTCGAAGAGGCATTCAAATAAGAGTAAACCAAAGACCTAAAAGAATGCTATGGGCATTAAAAGAAATCGAAATGTACTTTCCATCTATGATTATATATATATATATATATATATATATATATATCATTCATTCGTGCGTACATTTAAGAAACATTCGAATTGTAGTATGTGTAGCAAAGCAATGGAGTGTAGTAAGCAGAGCTGTGGATATTTGGCTAGGAGCCTTGGGTCTGCATCTTGGCTGCTGCAACTTATTAGCTGTACAACCTTAGGCAAGACCTTGAACCACCCTGAGCCTCAGTTTTCTCATCTTTAAAATAGGAATAAGAGAACTTGTAAGTATACCTCACAGGGCTGTGGCAAGGAAAGTGCTCTGTAATCTTTTTTGCTCTGATCCACGGTTTCATTTGGTGAAGCAGGTTCCTGGATGAGGAATCTCCTTCAAACATATTGTACAACTCGATAGTCTTAGAAGATCATCTAGACACTTAAGGGTTCAGGGACTTGGGCAGGGACACAAGGCCAACATGTGGCAGAAGTGAGACTTGAACCCAGTTCATCCTGACTCCAAGACCAGTTCTCTATCCACTGAACCACACAGCTTCTTTTGTAAATTTTGAAAAACTATGAGTATCTGTTAAATTGTGATTGGCATTTGTGTCTTTATCTACACATACACATACACATACGCATACGCATACGCATACGCATACGCATACATATACGCATACACATACGCATACACATACGCATACACATACACATACACTGGACTGTAAGTTCCTTGTAGACTGGAATTGTGTCTTATTTATCTTTATATCTTCCAGAGCCCAGCACAGTGACTTGCACTGAGTAGGCATTTAAATGATGCAGATTCTGTCCAACTGTATTCTGGAACCCTGAGATTTCATGGGAGCTCAGGAGAGGTGCAGAAGGATTTCATAACTGAATTTAACCTTTAGGTCTTATAAAGAAATGAAGAATTTTCTTAGAGAGTGGATGCAAGGTAGTATTGTTGAATCAAATTCTTTCCTCTTCCTCTAGTTCCACATCACATTTGCCTCTTTACCCTAAAAACCTATATTTGTGCCCAAAGGCAATCAAGGACCTAGTTAGAGTGAAAGGGCCCTGAACTTGGGAATCAGAAGATTCAAGTTTGAAGCTCTTGGGCAAAACACTTTACTCTCTGAGCCCATTTACTCTTTGGTAAAATCAAGATACCAATACTCACAATATCTGCCTCATGCAATTGTTGTAAGGACAGCATTTAACAATCCTTAAAGCACTATCAAATGCATCATTATTATGGTTATTATTACTAATATCCTTATTATTGTACTACCTATCATCAAACCTTGTGACAAAATTACCTTTTAACCTATAAAATGACAAATGAAGGGGAGCTGCTGTTACTGCAGATTCTGTTTGATGTTATCCCCATTTAACAGATGATGAAACTGAGGGGCCTTAATAGGGCCTTGAATATAGTAGGCATCCAGTAAATGTATATTGTTCGTTTAATTCATTGCCAGGTATCAGATAGCATAGATTTAGGCCTGGGGGTATCTTAAAGATCATTTAGCACAATCCCTTCATTTTACATATGAGGAAACCCAGGATAAGATAACTTTGCCAAAGTCACACAGATATTAAGTGGCAGAAAGGAGATCTGACTCCAGGTTTTCTACCTATAAATCCAGCCCTCTTTCCACTTATTGGGACCACCAAAACAACTCTGAAGCCAAAACCCAAGGTCTTTATACCACCCCTACAGCCCAAGCAACCCAACAAAGCAAGCCCTATACTGACAGAACTGAGTTGTCCTCATCTCTTGCCTCTTCTGCAGATGCCAGGCCCTGGATACCAGATCAATTGTTTTCTAAGAAGGAAAATCTGTCCTGGCAGCAGTTTTTGTCTGAGGTTTATGGCTCTGCTCCTTTCCCATGATTCCCTAGGGTTATTGACATCTCAGAAGTGGCTCCCTGGGCCTCTGCCTCATGATACAGCCATTTTTTTGAGTGAAAAATCATTTTTCTCCATTAGCATGAAGGTCATGTGTGTCTCTGGGTATCATACTACTGTCAGGCCATGATTCATTTTCTCTCCAACTCTTCCAGGTGGGCTTTTTCCACTGGCAAGGAAAAGAATACAAATATTTGTCCTGCATACAGAATGGCTATTTAATGATCTGTGAAAACAAATGAACAATTGAAGAAAATCAGAGTTTAAATAGGACCCAAGTTGTATTTGCAGGTGAGGTTTTGTAATGTTTCGTGGGAAAGAAGAATATAGGACTTCTTTCACAGGAAACTTAAAACACAAGGTCTTGGTTATAGCCTAAGCAGGGAATTCCATAATTTTATGTGTACATGAGCAATTTCATGTTTTAATTGTATATTTGTGGTAGAGCAGAATGACCACTGACCCTTAAGTTGTTGCTGCTGTTGACTCATTTTTTTCAGCTGTGTCCAACCCTTTGTGACCTCATTTGGGATTTTCTTGGCAAAGACAAGTGGTTTGCCATTTCCTTTTCCACCTCATTTTATAGAAAAGGAACCTGAGGTGAATAGAGTTAAGTGACTTGCCCAGGGTCACACAGCTAGGAAGTGTCTAAAGCCAGATTTAAACTCAGGAAGAAGAGTCTTCTTGACTCCAGACCTGGCACACTACCCACCAGACCACCTCTGTCTCCAAATGGGAGAATATAAATTCAAATCCTTCCTCTGAATATCTACTACCTCTGTGACCGTGAGCAAGTCATTTAATTTCCCTGGACCTCAGTTTCCTCATTTGTAAAATGAAAGTGTTAGACTAGGTGGTCTCTGAGGTCCTCTCCAACTCTAGACTTATGAACAGGTGTTGTTTCCCTATAAGATATAAGACCCACAAGGACCAGGAATATTTTGCTTTTGTAGCCCCCACACCTAGCACATAGGAGGCACTTAATAAATGCTTGTGAAATGAATGAAATTGGCAGGGGGGATCCATCTTGACTTACCTCCTCTCCATGTAGCTGCCATAGACTTCTTTGTGGTTGGCAATCTACAGTACTAAATCACCAGTCAACTGAACATTTAAAGTCAGGCTTGCCTTCTGATTATTCAATATCCATGGATGATCAATGTTTCTGTTAACATCACTGCTAGCTTTAAAACTCTGTGCACGGTGACTACAATCACATAAACAAAAATAATACCAAAAGTCAACCAAACTCAGGTTAAATGCAAAGACTAGTTTTGGTCCCTGAAGATAGATGATCAAACATATTTCTCTCCTCTCAGTAGAGTTTGTGGCATATGAGTGTAGAATATTGCACATATTTTCAGACAAGGTCATTGTATCACTCAGTTTTCTTTAACTTTTCTTTGTTTTTGTTACAAAGAAGGGGATAAGGGAAGGAGACAGGGCGTATATCAGAAAATGACTGTGATATTAAAAAATATCCATAAAACAAAAGAACTCTGCATCTATGTACTCTCCATAAGGTTTGCTAAGAAAATTGCTCCAGCAATGGATTTTGGGCTACAATTGACTCTTCTTTTCAGTAAGTATCTCTGAGGCTCTTTTAAAGCAAGTGGCCAATAGGATAGCAAGCTAAACAGATGACTTTGCTCAAAAAAGCAGGGGGAAGCATTTAATAAATTCTTACAACTCCCCTGTCTACAAGGGACTTTTCTAGTCTATTACAAACATACAAATCTATCAAAATGACTGTTAATAAAATTCTTAGCTATATCCCTAAAGAGCAGGAAACACCAAAGTCCCTGAGAAGAAGAAGGAACTAAATTGCAAATCAATATTGGTACTAAGGACTGTTGGATACATCCTGACATGAGGTCACCAAGCATCCTAAAGAGTTAGTAAGAGAGGACAGGGCCAAGGGGCTACCTGCTATTCTGCTAACCAGAGAAAGGGAGCAAAGTGGCTTCCTCTAACATGACCCCCAGAGAAGTAAGAGATGAGCTGCTGCAGGGGCTTCTTTGCCCACCAGAGAGAGGCGGAGCTACTTCCTCTAACACAGCTTCCAGAGAAAGAGAGTGAGCCAAAGGGAAGAGTGAAGTTCTATGTTTCCTCCTCCAGCGAGGCCATGTAGATATTCCCTATTACCTAGAACCTCCATAGATTCCTCTTGATGTTGGGAGGCAAATTTACACTTTCAGCATCACAAACTGTCTGCCAGATCTGAGAGTCTTTGGGAGTAGAAGCAGAAAGAGTACTGTCCATTTTTGTAGAACAAGTCACTTTTGAATCAAACAGATCTATTCCCTTTCAACAGCAAAACTGTTACCTCCTTCTTGCTGCTTGACACCCTATTGCCCCTTTTTCTGAGAATTCTTCTATCAAGAGGAGAGATGTGTTATTATGCATCCCATTCCAAAAAGCTAGAAAGTAGCAAGCTGCCAATCAATAAGGTAATATTGCCCCCAAATAGGGTAGAGGAACTAAGGCTTTGCCTTTTGGCTTGGGCAACAACATCTGAAAGGTACTATGCTTCCTTCCATAGCCATTCTCCACTGGCTTCCCAGACTATGGCTCCTCACACACTCATCACAGCCACCCTCTCATTACTTTGCTGGGCCCCAGACTGATACACCTGATGGTGCCATCAACATTACATCTCCCTGATATCTCCCAGGGGCTGAGAGGTAAGGGGTCATCAGCTATACTGGAAGTGGGGGGTGGGGGAGCACAGGATTGACTCTCTGGGAAATTGGCCACCTCTTCCCCTAGCACGAATGTACCTGACTGAGGTAGACTGTTTCTAGCAGATTCCTTACCCCCTCCTCCATCAGAAAAATAAAATGGATTTGTCCCCATGCCAGTATCATTAGTCACAACTCTGCCCAAGAGAGATGAGCAGGCAAGCTCCTAATTCAAAGATAAAAGGGAGGTAAATGCAGATTGACACTCATGTACATGAAAATTACAAATAACTTGCATCTTTAATAAAAGCACATGTTTTAATGTCAGGAAATGGCAGTTTCCATGTCACATAGGAATTTATTTAATGATGTATTAATATGTGTTACAATGAAGACTCAAAACCTCCGGTAAAAAGGAACACATCTTTGCATATATACAGCAATGAAAGAAAACAAGCTTTATTAAGAATTCCCTCATCCTGACAAGAGCCACTCAACATGAATGAAGCAATGAAAATGCTCCTGTAAATTATACTTGTGGTATTGCATTTTATGTGTAGAAAGAAAAAAAAACTTCCAGATTCAGCATAGGCTAATGAGAATAGATTACATCTCTGACTCTTTAGGGTAGCTTCCAGCAATGAAACTTGGAAGGCCAAAGGCTGGGCATTTCTCAGTGTTTCAGGGGTCTATCCCATGAAGCATGCATAAGAACTCCACTAGTTGCCTCTAGAGAAACAAATAGCTCAATTGTGAATGTATCTGGTGCCTTGAGATGACAAGGGTGACTCTGGGTGGGCCCTGGGTCCTGCTCCAACCTGTGACTGTGGAACAAGGACAGGATGCTGTATCAGTGAAAAAGGGAAGACCACTTTCTGGTCAATCTCTTCCTCTGAATTAATGTGTGACAAGCAGCTCATACTTCCTTGGCCTTTCCACAATGGGATGGAGAGAAGCTACCTTTCCCTTGCCTCAGCATCACGATGACTATAAACAAGTGATGGTGAAAGCAGGGTCTCAGCTGGATAAGCTGACCTTGGGCCTTGAGTCTTTGGCTGCTTTTTCTGCTATATTGAACAGAGGTGACTGAATGGTGATTCTGAGAGACATTTCCAGCCCTGGAGGCAGCCTCATGAGCTTGAGAGGTCTAAACTCCTGGGGTCCTCCAAGCTGATTGATAGCAGAAAGAGTTTCTTCATCAAAGATGATCACTGGAAGGAGGATGAGTCCCTGGTCTTGCTTGCCAGAAAACATGGACTTGGAGAGAACTTTTGGACAGTGCAAAGCAGGGCTGAAATGTAGAATGCCTATTCATCAGTCCTGCAAACTGTTCCATACTCTGGCATTTAAGTCTCAACCCACGAGGAGGGCAAAAAGTAGTTACATGTTACTGCTGCTGCTTGTTTGAATCTTTTGTCAATGAACATCTACAAAGCCTTTGTGTTAAACATTTTGTGTGAAAGAAAGAAACAGCTATCCCATAACTGATTTACATGATATCTTGAGTACCTGTCTATTCTACCTCCCCTTTTGGGGGAGACCCTGGACATGAGCCAGGTGCATCCATGTATCAAGAGCTGAGAGAGGACACTTAGTGGAGAGGGAAAGGACCCAGCTGTGATGATGGTGGTGGTGGTGATATTGATACTATGGAATTAATTAAGTAACCATAACACAACATTTAGGAATATTGGTAGTAAAAAGATAGATCTTTATTTCAAGGAGAAGCTTGGGGTCAATAAAATAACTTTCTAATTTCCCAAATGCAACCCAGCAAACTCAAATAATGTATACTGCTGCGAGTCATGGAACACTAAATTCACTAAAGAATCCAAGTTGAGGATCACTCAGAAAGGACAATGGAGAGGCACATTTCAGATATGCTTAGGATGTAACACATTATAAACAAGGAACTACAGTAGAATGTGATGTAAAGGATGTCACCAAAAAAAAAAGCATGGAAGAAAAAGAGTAAGAAACCAGACCAGGGATGAGGACTGCTCAGTGAAGAAAAGATCCCCTATGTCCCCGGGATCAGTCCTAGAGCATATGAAATCACGGATAGAAATCTATGGATTGTACCTGGGGTAGAGACAGTGTGGTATAATTAAAAAGGTGTTGGACTTGAAGTTAAAAGAATCCAGTGTTTCTACCCAACTTCCAACACTTGATACCCATATGCCCATAGACAAGTCACACTGAACCTCAGTTTATTAATGTATAAGATGGTAATACCTATAGCACCTACCTCATAGGGTTATTTTGAGTACCAAATGAGATAATGTATGTAAAGTGCTTTGTAAAATTATATAAATTTAACAGAGGTACACAGTCTCCCCAGGACTACTTTCCTGTCATCACTGAGAATCTATCCAGGGATGGGTTTAGTATACTCTACCCTAGCTTAGCCCCCACCCACTATTAACTTCATTTTAGATCCAGCAAAATTTCACTTTAACCCCATACCATAGTAAAAGTGAACAATTTTTATCTAAATTAGAAAAGGAAAAATAATATCAATTAGCTTCAGACACAAATAGCATAAAACACAATATAGACAATTAATTCACATTATCAAGGTTCTCTCCTTCCTTCCTCTCTCTCTCTCTCTCTCTCTCTCTCTCTCTCTCTCTTTCTCTCTCTCTCTCTCTCTCTCTCTCTCTCTTCCATGTACACACACACACACACACACACACACACACACACGCGCGCGCGCGCGCGCTTCAACTCCAACAACCAATTGCTTGGGATACCAAGTGTCTAGGATTCTGTGATTGAACTACTATCACAGAGTAACTTTAAGGGAAATGAACGAGACAAGGCTAGGACTTGCCACAGATATTGGCTCTTGGTGCTGTACCCCAAAGCTGGGTCGATACAGTCTATCAGTAGTGAAATTCTTAGTGGTCCTGCACTGTCCTGAACAGAAAGATGAAGTCTCAGGTGATATACGTCAAGTCTAGTTCAACTGGATTGTATTGAAACCATGTCTACTCACTCCACTACATCCCACTTACAGGAGATTATAAGCTACCTCACTCTAGCACCAAGGAGTGGGTCATGACTAGTGTACTTATGGTCCCAGTTCTTTTTTATTCTCTTGTCCCTCTCTGCACTCTCTCTTCTCCCATCGCTTGCTCGGTCCTTAGCCTCTCTAATTAATTTGATCTCCTGGGAAGAAGCAAATAAAACCAAGTCAGAGTGTCAAGGCCCTGGCAAAGAACCAGAAAATGCCTTTCTTTATGAGAATATAATTAATAATTTGCTTATTTCTGACTGGTTTTGTCTCTACTTTTCTCTAGCACTTTAAATTTAAAAAGGCTCATCCATTAAAACAACAGAAAGTATTTTCACTTGGTAGTAAATAGTAACTGAGAAGTCTCCAGGGGTGAGGAACCTGCAGCCTTAAGGCCACATGTGACCCTCTAGATCCTCAAGTGCAGCCCTTTGACTGAATCTAAACTTCACAGAACAAATCCCCGTAATAAAAGGACAACACTCAGTCAAGATGCCACACCCAAGGACCTGGAAGACTACATGTGGCCTTGAGGCAGCAGGTTCCCCCCCCCCTGGCTTAAGCTAAGAAGCCATAGGTCATGTTCAGGAAAATAATAACAACTCTCTGACTATTAATATAAAGCAAATCATAAAACAAGGAGTTGTATGGTCAGCAAAGATGTCTGCCATTATCATGGAGCATGTCCAGCGAAGAATCTAAGTTGAAGAGGGATTCCCTCTAGATGGTGAGGTTCTTAAAATGTTCCTCTTTGTGGGTGACATCATCAACAAGCATTTATTAATCTGTTACTTATATGCCAAATATTGTGCTAAGTGCTAGTTCTATACATCTACAAATGCTATACATTCTATGGTATGATATATACATTCTATACATCTATAAATTCTAGTTCTACACATCATGCTGATCACATCAAGTCAAATCATCAAACAAGAATTCATTAAGTGCATACCATGTGCCAAATCCTGGAAATACAAAAGTGAGACAGTCAGATACAGGTAAAGGTATCTGATAATATAAGCTCTCAAAGAGCTTATACTCTATAGGGAGATACGACACACTCATTGATAAGTAAATGCAGGATGTATTTTTTTAAATACTGTCATTGGGGTGGCATTAACAACTGGGTGACAGGGAAAGACCTCTTAAAGAAGGTAGCCCTTGAGTTAAGACTTAAAGGGAGGTAGATAGTCCAAAATTTCAGGTGTGGGAAATAACCCTACACAAAGACAGAAAGGCAAAAGATGGTAATTCATTTTCAGGAAACAAGCAGACCAAGTTGGCTGGCATATAGAGGATCAGTCAGTCATTCAATAAACATTTATTAAGTGCTTAATATGTTCCAGGCTCTTTCCTAAGCACTTGGGATATAAAAAATTGTAAAAGATAGCTCACATTCTAATGGGGAGACAACATGCAAACAACTGTGTCCAAACAAGCTATAGACAGGATGAATTGAAAATAATCAACAAAGGAAAGGCTCTAGAATTAAGAGTATGTGAGGACACATAATGTACAATTAGCCTGGGAAGACAGGCTAGAGCCTGGTTGTGAAGGGTTTTAAATGCCAAGCAGAGGAGTTGGCATTTTAATCTAAAGATAGTATGGAGCCACTGAAGTTCCTTGGGCAGAAGTGGTATGATCAAGCCCTAGAACCTAGCTAATCCTAATAGACGGAACCTGTAAACACTGAAAAGAATTCATTTGTTGAACTCAATGTAACCTCTGCCCTTTGATCTAGTTCTGCAGACTTTGTTCTATGTTTTAACTATGTCCGTAGGAAAAAATCAATGGAATGGAGGATGTCTATTGACCAGGACACAGTGTCTGTATATGGATATGGGATAAACAACCCAAAGAGATCCTCTAGCTCTCTAGCTCTATCCACGGCCCTAAGGCAGACACCACCAATGGGTGATGAACTGGGCCAAGAATTGAATGAAAGAAAGAGGATGAGCTGTACTGCCTTCAGAAAATTAAACAGTTCTGTTAATAACCCCAATCTTCTCCCCAAAATAAAGGCCTATCTTTCTAACACCAATATTCTTCCAGTGTCATGTTGGCTACAAGTCAGAGAATACCACAGTCCTCGAAGAATTAAAACTGGGGATCACTTTAAGTTCAATAATAGAGAAACAAGTTGTACATAAACAGATTACATAAAGCACATTGTAAATGAGTAATGGGGGAGTGGAGACTCAGAGGGAGCCATTATTGCAGAGAAAAGGCAAAAACTCAGCTGAAATCTCCAAAATTCCCCTCCAAACAACTTTAAAATATTGCCTCAAATCAAATTCTGGAGCAACAGAGACAACAAAAAGTTGCATGAAACAATTTCCTAGCCCAAGAAAACTTAAGGTGGCAGGAAAGGTTTGTCTCACCAGAATAATGGTCAGGGCCTGAAGCACAGCACAGGCTTGGAGAGGACTGCAACAATAGCAGCAGCAGCTTTGGGAGTTCTCAGCCTATAGACAGTGGGGAGGTCAGACATAAAGAGATTGTCCTTGCTGGCACTGGGTTCGGGACCTTGGTGCATTGTTCATATGCAGCTCCAGGTTGCATTCCAGAGCAAAGAAGACCACTAGCTTTTGCAGCTAAAGGGTAGCAGAAGCCTAGGTCATAAGTCCTTGTGGTTGCTCACAAGGGAGTATGAACCTGGTCTCAGTTCCAAGGCAAAAAGGAGCACTAGCATTGTAGCTTTATGAGAACAAGGTCCTTTCCTGGGTTAAGACCAGAGCATAGGCCGAGAGGGAAGTGACTGTACCTCTCCTTAGATCAGACCACCTTAGAAGCACTAAAAACTTGCAGACCTTAAGACCTAGCTCTGAAAACAGCAGGAAGAAAAACCTGAAGCTTGGCACAGTGTACCCTCCACCCTGGGAGCAGAGCCCAACTTTAACATAAAGTTGAAGTCAATAAATAGGCTAGAAAATGAACAAATAACAACAACAAAAAGAACTTCACCACTAAAAGTTACTATGGTGACAGAGAAGATCAAAACACAAACTCAGAAGAAGACAATGGTGTCAAAACAAATATAAGTAAAGCCCCCAAAGAAAAATATGGATTGGACACAAGACCAACAAGAATTCCTAGGAAAAAAAAACATTTTAAAAAAGGGGCGGCAAGGTGGCACAGTGAATAGAGCACTGGCTCTGGAGTCAGGAGGACCTGAGTTCAAATCTGGCCTCAGACACTTGACACACTTAGTAACAGTGTGACCTTGGGCAAGTCACTTAACCTCAATTGCTTTGCCTTCCCCCCTCCAAAAAAAAAAAAACAAGAATTCCTAGAAAAGCTCCAAAAAGATTTTAAACATTAAATAAGAGAGGTACAGGAAAAACTGGGAAAAGAAATGAGAAGACGCAAGAAAATCATTGAAAGAGAGTTAACAGCTTAGTAAAAGAGCCACAAAAAATGCTGAAGACAATAACACCTTAAAAAACAAAATTGACCAAAACATTAAAAATGCACACAAATCCACTGAAGAGAAGAACTCTTTAAAAAGCAGAACTGGCCAAATGGAAAAATAGGTACAAAAATTCACTGAAGAAAAGAACTCCTTAAAAAAAGTAGAATTGGCTGAGTGGAAAAAGAGGCACAAAAGCTCACTGAAGAAAACTCCTTAAAAATTAATACTGGCCAAGTGGAAGCCAATGACTCCATGAGACATCAAGAAACAATAAAACAAGGTCAAAAGAATGAAAAAATAGAAAAAAATGTGAAATGCTTCATTGGAAAAACAAATGACCTGGAAAATAAACTGAGAGATAATTTGAGGATTATTAGACTACCTTCAAGCCATGATCAAAAAAGAAAAAAGCCTAGACATCATCATTCAGGGAATTATCAAAGATGGACTACCTAGAAGCCAATATCAAAATAAAGAGCTTAGACATCATCTTTCAAGAATTGTCAAGGAAAATTGCCCTGGTATTTGAGAGCCAGAAGGTAAAATAGAAATTGAAAGAATCCACTAATCACTTCCTGGAAGACATCCCAAAATGAAAACTCCCAAGAATATTATAGCCAAATTCCAGAGTTCCCAAGTCAAGGAGAAAATATTGCAAGCAGCCAGAAATAATTCAAGTATCATGGAACACAAAATTTAACCGCTTCTACTTTAAAGATCCAAGGGCTTAGAATATGATATTCCAGAGGGCAAAGTAGTTATTACAACCAAGAATCACCTACCCAGCTGTAGTAGGAAGGCCGAATTTATGATCTCAAAAAGGATCGTATAAATATCTGAATGGTTCGAAATCGTTGGGTATACAGAATTCTCCAAGCAGAAGGCATCAAAAAATTTATTGAGGGCCCAGAGCAACAAATTAGCGAACCAACCTCCCCATTCCAGTATTGTGAACACAAGCCTCCAGGCCCAGTAGGCCCACCTCACAAGAGTAGCCAGGAGGCCACAGAAAAATAAGATGGCATAAATCATATTCACCAGCCTCAAGACCTCGCTCGAACTCCTGGGTACGCACAGGGGTCGGCTCTGCTTCGGATTTTTTTCCAGCTGTAGTTTTGTCGCCTCTCCTCGCAGCCAAGCCTCTGGCGTTCTCAAGTCCTGCCTCAACGACTAGAGACCAGAGTCCAGAGACCCATTGGTTCCTGAATTGGCCCCTCTTAAATCCTTAATCTACACCCACACAGGTTTCACACCTGATAGGGCTTTGGGCCTGGGGCTTAGCATTTAACAGGTGAAAGTACTTTCACGGTAAACAAAAGCCAAACTTCTCAAGGGCACCCGTTAAACTAAGCCCATTTTGCCTTACTGGCACACCAGCAAAACTGTGTATAATCCTTCGGTGCAAAAAATAGACATTCAATGAGATAGAGGACATAGCTGTCTTATATCTCTACTCTATTATTAATGATTTTTGCTTAATGGGAAGATCTTTCCCATCTATTAATAGGCCCATGTGACCTGCTTAAGTCACATGGAAGCCTAAGTCATATGAGTTTGAGTCACCTGAGCCTAAAGAAGTATGTGTGTGTGTGTGTGTGTGTGTGTGTGTGTGTGTGTGTATACGCTCTGAGGTTAGGTTAGCATTTTGCTTTGGGGGCTCACTCATGGGAAGAGTATTCATGTGATTTTTAGCCAGATGAGACTCTGGGTAGCCATTATGGAGCCCCCTGGCTTTGAAAATCCTAATGTTGGTGCTTCTCTCTCTGGTGACTATGTATGTATCGCTTTTGGTCAGACAGTTGGAAGCCCTGTTGGTCTTCACTGTTTGTATTTGCTCTGTTTATATAATTTATACTTGCAATTTCTATTTCTATTTTCTCTGAAGTTCAGAGTGCTGACTTTTCCCCTGAACTAAGTAAATTTTATACATATATGTGTGTATGTATGTATGTATATATATAATACAAGTATATATGTATATGTAGTGTATGTATGTATGTGTGTAAATGTACATATGTATATATGTTCGATTAAAGTAAAATTGTTGACGCCTTTTAAGTTGCTTTCCTTTAGAAAAGTATATCAAAGAACCTGTTCTAGCAGCCCTCCTGTGTCCTGGTATTATTGGTCTTACACTCCCACACCAGTTGCAAGTAGCATTGTTATTAGAAGGACTTTCAAGCATTCTTGATGAAAATACCGGAGCTAAGTAGAAAATTTGACTTTCTAATAAAAGACTTAAAAGAAGCATAAAAAGGTAAATAGGAAAGGGAAGTCATAACGGATTTAATAAGGTTAAACTGTCTATATTCCTACATGGGAAGATGCTATTTGTAACTCATAAGACCTCTCTTATTATTAGGGTAGTTAGAAGGACTATATATATATATAGAGAGAGAGAGAGGGCACAGGTATGAGTTGAATACGAAGGGATGAGATCTGAAAAATAAAATTAAGGGAGAAAGAAAAAGGGAGAAGTAGAATGGGTACATTATCTCATATAAAAGAGGCAAGAAAAAGTTTTTATAATGGAGGGGAGGATGGGGGAGGTGAGGGGGAGTGAGAATTGTCCCAAAGAGAGAATAATATAGACACTCAATTGAGTATAGAAATCTGTCTTTACTCTACAGGAAAGTAGGAAGGAAAGGGGATAAGAGGGGAGTGGTGGAGGGGAGGGCATATTGGGGGAGGAGATAGTCAGAAGCAAAACACTTTTGAGGAAGGACAGGGTGAAAGGAGAGAGAGAATAGTATAAATGGTTGGGGGCAGAATAGGATGGATGGAAATATAGTTAGCAATAGTAACTGTGAAAAAATATCTGAAGCAAGTTTCTCTGATAAAAGCCTCATTTCCCAAATATATAGGGAACTGTATCAAATACATAAAAATAAAAGCCATTCCCAAACTGATAAATGATCAAAAGATATGATGAGTTTTCAGATGAAGTAACCAAAGGTATCTATAGCCTTATGAAAAAATACTCTAACTCTCTACTGAGTGGAGAAATGCAAATTAAAACAATTCTGGGGTACTACCTAATATCTATTAGATTGGCTAATGGGATAGAAAAGGTAAATGACAAATGTTGGTGGGGATGTGGGAAAAATTAGACATTAGTGCATTGTTGGTGGAATTGTGAACTGATTCAACCATTCCGTAGGGCAATTTGGAACTATGCCCAAAGTGCTATAAAACCATGCATACCCTATGACCTAGCAATACCACTGCTAGGTCTGTATCTCAAAAGAGATAAAAAACAAAAATAAAAAGGATCTATATGTAATAAAAATGTTTACAGCAGCTCTTCTCTGGGAGCAAAGAATTCGAAACTGAGGGCATGCCCATCAATTGGGGAATGGCTGAACAAGTTGTGGTATGTAATTATGATGGAATACTATTGCACTATAGGAAACAATGAGCAGGATACTCTCAGAAAGCCCTGGAAAGATTTGCATGGGCTGATGCAAAGTGAAATGTACTGTGTACAAAATAACAGCAATGTTGTAAGATGATCAGCTGTGAATGACTTAGCTATTCCCAGCAATAGAACAATCCAAGAAAACTCTGAAGGACTCGTGATGAAAAAATGCTATCCATCCCCAGAGAAAGAACTGATGGTGTCTGAATACAGATTGAAGCATACTTTTTTAACTTTCTTTATTTTTCTTGAGTTTTTTTGTCTGTTTTCTTTTTTAACATGACTATTATGTTTTTCATGACTACACATGTATAACCTATATCTAATTGCTTGCTTTTTTCAATGAAGAGGGGTGGGGAGGGAAGGAGAGGGTTTGGAACTCAAAGTTCTAAAAATGAATGTTGAAAATTGTTTTCACAGTAACTGGGGAAAAAAGAAATTACTTAAGAAAAAAGAAATTACCAAGGAAAACTGCCCCAATATCCTAGAAACAGAAGGTAAAATAGAAATTGAAAGAATCTACCTGAAATCTATCCTGAAAGAGATCCCAAAATGAAAACTCTCAGCTACATTCCAGAGCTACCAAGTCAAGGAGAAAATATTGCAAGTATCCAGAAATAAATAATTTAAATATTACAGAGCCACATTCAGGATCCACACAAGATTTAGCAACTTCCACATCAAAGTATTGGAGGGCTTGGAATGTGATATTCTGGAAGGCAAAGGAGCTAGGATTATAACTTAGAATAACCTACTCAGTAAAATTGATATAATTCCTCAAGGGAAAAATGGATATTTAATGAAATAGAGAACTATCAGGCATTCCTGATGAAAAGACTAGAGCTAAATAGAAATTTTGGCTTTCAAATACAGGACTCAAGAGAACCATAAAAATGTACATTACTGCACAGCCAACGATTCCAAAGTGATTCCTGTGCTTAACTCCAGCAATAGCAACAACAGCTAACTTCAGCAGCAGATGGATCTGTCATATGGCTCAGGAACACCTGACCAATGGATCTGAAGAGCCTTTGAAACTCTAGCCACAATCATCATCCTGTTGACAATCTGCTATGTGGCACAATACATTCAGTACCAGATCACTAATACCTTTATGTTCCACCTTATATGTGGCCCAGATGCTTTTGATTTGAATAAAGGAGGCTGGCACTTAGGTGATAGATTGAGACTGATGAAAATTATTTGACTGGCAGAGCCCTAGCCTTATAAGGATGAATGTATGCTAAGACTAATAAATCCAGAGACTGGGCATTACTATCTTCCCCTGAGCCTCTTGTTGGGTTGGCATAGTTGTCTTATATCTCTACTCATAATTTCTCACTCCTTATTAGACAATTTAGAAAATATCTTCATTTTACTGATCCCAGCTATACTTCTATCTTCCCCTGTAGATGATAGGGTAGTCTTCTATTGGCGCCAGCTGACTCTTTGTCTAAAACTCTCTATATAAGTTTGAGCCCAGGAGTGGAGAGACCCTCCGGTCTTTCAACGAATCTACAAAAGTCATTGCACAGTTCCACATCTAGAAGTCACTCCACTGTGTCCTACCCTCAGTAGTGAACAATCAGGCCTTGATACTGAGGCTGTTTTTTATTGACATCTGTTCTGCTCCTCTCCCAAGTAGAAATAAAGTTGTGTTAAAAA
Source organism: Phalanger gymnotis (assembly GCA_028646595.1). Lineage (NCBI taxonomy): Eukaryota > Metazoa > Chordata > Mammalia > Diprotodontia > Phalangeridae > Phalanger > Phalanger gymnotis. Next base: position 281,774,355 of record CM053624.1, read on the forward strand.
ATGAGGAATAGCACAGGTGAAGCAGCAAAAATAGGATGGCTCTAGAAAAATATATGACCAGGAAAAAGTTGAACTGATTACTGTGCAGCAAGAGCAAGGGGGAACCAATGGAAAGCTCACCTGCTCCACTGTCATCCAGACAATGCCAAGAGATCTAAAGTAAAGCCTCAGATTATTAAGTAGATCACTTCCCTAGTGGTAGGTCAATGGAAAGACAGGAACAAGAGTGGCTCAGGTTGGATAGCTATGGATGGATTGCAGTCACACTCTCAGAAGGGAGCATCTGGCATGAATGAAATCACAAATCCATGGAAGTATCAAAGTCTGTACAACCAAATCAAAGGGCAGAGGTTATATTGAGTTCAACAGCCTTTGGCACTAAGCTTTTTCTCCACTTGCTGATAAAAGAATGGCTTTTTGAGTGTGAATCACTGTGAGCCAAGCCCCTCACTTAGCTTGATGAAGGGTAGTCACTAATGCTGGCTCCAGCAGACAGATACTGTCACAAATATGTCAGTAAATCTGGAAACAATTTTCATGGGTCTGAGTTGCTCCCATCAAATAGATTTTCCATTTTTATGCACATTGATGACCTGGCATCAAATTTTGAACCACACTGATAAAGTTAACAGAGTACTAGAATCCAAGAGTGTGACCGTCTTAACAAGCTTCAAAAATGTTCATTGGATTTTAGGATGTATCAAGAGTACTATGCTTTGCTCTAAAAGACTAAAGGAAGAATTAGAAATTTTCCCATCAAGAGAAGCAATAAAATAAATAGACAACTGCACAATGAAAGTATTTTGTTTGGAGATTATTTTCATATTCAGGGAAAAGAAATCTTCGATTTCCTTATAGCCCGATAAGTCAAGACAACTGAAGTTTTGTAAGAAACCTCACTGGATTCTGAATTCCTCTCTGGTTCTGCACTGACAAATTAACTCAGTTAATTTTTAACTGCACTGCAAACAATTTAGCTGTGCACATTAACAAGTATCTCAATGCTTAGAAAGCTTCAAGAATTAGGTACGAAATCTGCTGCCTCCCAAGGCATCAGCAAAAGTTCTTGATCATTATGAACAGATACAGGACTTGGGCGCTGCTCTCCAAACACAAAAACAGCATTATGCATTTTTTGGACTTACTCATTACTACTGCATCATCTAGAAGGTGGTTCAGCAAAGTGAAAAGAATGAAAAATCACAGAATCACAAATTTTCAAAGTTAGAAAAGACTTCAGCAGTCAGTCCAAACCAAATGAATCCCTACCAAAAAAAAATTACCATCCAGTCTTTGCTTAATTAGTCATGAGTGCTTATGGGAAATTATGTCAAAATTTGGTTGCCCAGAGAAGTTCATCAACATTCTATATCAATTTTATGACAGCACACTTGCCCAGGGTTCTAGATAATGGACAATGCTCTTGTGCATTCCCAGTCACCAATGGAGTGAAGCAAGGCTGTGCTTGCTCCCATTCTTTTTAGCATGATGTTTTCAGCCATGTTGTCAAATGCTTTCAATGAGGATGAACACGGCATCGAGGTCAGCTACCACACTGATGGTAAATTCTTCAACTTGAAAAGGCTACAAGCCAAGACCAAAGTGGAGGGAATGTTGGTGCATGATTTTTGTTTGTAGATGATTATACGCTCAGTGCAGCTTCTGAAGCTGAGACGCAACAAAGTATGGATCGCTTCTCTGCTGCTTGTGCTAATTTTGGCATAATTATTAACACCAAGAAAACACAGGTGCTCCATTGGCCACCACCACACCATCCATATGTGGAACCATCAGTTACAGCAAATGGAGAGGTTTTGAATGCTGTGGATAAGTTCACTTACCTTGGCAGTGTAGTTTCCAGGGTTGTACACACTGGCAATGAGACTGATGCCCGCATTGCCAGAGCTAGCTCAATGTTTGGGTGGCTCCAAAGGAAACTATGGGAGAGAAGAGGTATTAGACTGACTACCAAAGTGAAGGTCTACAGCGCTGTTGTACTGACCTCATTGTCGTATGCCTATGAAACCTGAACAGTATACCAGCACCATGCCAGGAAACAGAATCACTTCCATTTGAATTGTTTTAGGAAGATTCTGAAGATTACCTAGCAGGACAAGACACCAGACACTGAGGTCCTCACTCAAGCTAAACTGCCAAGCATTCAAACTCTGCCAGATGCCACTGAAACCTGGAACACTTTCCATGATCACTTCAGTCTTTGTTCAACACACTCCTTCCCATCCTGGAGAGTCATGAGCAATTGAACCTCTCAGGGACACATTAAGTAAAAATATTCAGACTTGTTGACCCTAAAAATTCCCTCCACCTTAGCAAACTGTAGCAAAAGAAAGCCAATTGATAGTTTGTGTTGTACCATTGACATTGACAGTCTGCCAGAGGCTAGGTGACAAAGCGCACTGACTCTGCAGACAATGGATTTTGATGGTTACTTCTGTGTAATCCTCAATGAGTCCCTGAGCCCTCCTGGCATCGGATTCATCATCTCTAAAATGCAAGGAATTGGATGAGATAGGCCCAGAGTTCTTTTCCAATCCTACATCTAGCATCCTTCAAAGAAACACCCCAGAATCAAACCCAAAGCTATCTGGATTATTTACAGCTAAGCTTATCTCACAGATCTCTTGCTTCCTATGATGTGTTACTTATCAAGGGGTAGACAATTTTAAACATAAATTTATTATTTCTAAAGTGTACCACTAATGTATTATTCTTCAATAAAAACAGATGTTTTACTTAAAAATAAATACCTCTGCCCTATGGCCCTCTCTCCTGATTGGTGAGTCCCTAGCCTGAACTACCATTTTATGAAGCCCTAGCCATGCTCATTTCACTCCTGTCTCAAATCACTTTTTGTACTTCTCTACCTTCTTGTCCCTGAAAATATCCTCCTTCTACTCCCTTTCCATCTCCTCTTTATGTATGATTCCCTTCTCAACTAGAATATAAGCATCTTGAGAGTAGGGACAATGTTCTGGCCCATAAATAGAGCATAACAGATGTTCTATCAATCTGTCATCTATAAAACAAGACTTATCATTGAAGCTTAGCATTTTTTCCATTAACAAATGTAGAAACTCAGAGGTCATAGAGTATAAAAAGCATAAAGGTAGGGAGATATATTGCCTGCTAATTAAGAAAATTGTGGCCTTATGCCCTACCTCAAGGTACAGTATGTGGAGATAGCTTGGGATCTGACAATTCTTCCTTGATGGAGTTTTTAAAGGGCCTTAAAGAGAGAAGCGATATGATACAGTAGAAAGAGAAGTGGGATCTTGTTCCAAGAGTCCCAAGTGGCTTTTATAGCTCTGGCCATCCCACCTCCGCCCCCAGCCTCATTACCTAGGACTCTCACATTTCCAGCAGAGATAAAAACAGTGCTAACTCACTTTCATAAAGAATTTCATAGTTACAAAGTACTTTACATTGATCTCCTTCTTTGATTCTCACAAACAACCTAGGAAGCAAGTGATATCCCCATCTTACAGATGAGGTTAAGTAATTTGTTTCGTAGAAAGCAAATGGAGAAGCCAAGACTGAAACCCAGATTTTCCAACTGTAAATCCAGGGCTCTTTACACAAAACCAGGTTACTTCTCCAAGGTCTCTATGCCCCTCAGCTTCACCACAACTATACTGACAGACGTGATTAGCAAATAGTTGGTATCTTATTGGGGAAAAGTTAGGAGAAAACTGAGTCCAAGATTCGGCCCTGCCAATAGGCATAAAGACCTCGGTTTCCTCCTCTGTAGAATGAAGGAAGCTGGACTAGATGATCTCCAAAGTCTCTCCTAGCTCTAAATCTCTAAGACATAAAAGGATCCCTTTTAATTCATACATCCTAGCCTGGGATGCCCTACAAGGTTCTTTCCTTGAAATTAAACAAATACATGAAGCATTCATAATTTCAAGCTAGCGTTCCAACTACCAACTGAAGATCATTAACTGATTATAATTGAATATATATCTTGGAAATTGCCTGAGAAACACAGAGGTTAAACGATTGACCTAGAGTCCCATAGCTCTGGGAAGCAGGATTTGAAACCAGGTTCTTCACACCTCTAGCTACTACACCAAACTTCCTCTGTATTAGCATGTGGTGAAACTCTTCCTTTTCATTTGCTTACTGGTGAAGGGAAGGAGCAATGGAGTCAGGGGGAAATAGGGTTTAAATCCTGACTCTGCTGCTTCTTACCTACATAACCTTAGGTTTAGTTTTAACCTCTCTGGTCTGTGTCCCCATCTATAAAATAAGGATGTGATCTGCTGGCCTCTAAACTCTTATGATCCCTCTGCTTGAAATTTCTCATCAATCCAGAGAAAATTAGAGGTGTTCTAATCCACTTTAGAGTTCATCTAATGCAACCCTTCATTTTACAGAAGAAATTGAGGCTCAAAGTGGGGAATTAACCTTCCAAAAATAAGATAATAGGTTGTAACCAAGCCAAGACTAGAAGCTAGGTTTCTTGATTCCTTGTCCAAGGCTTTTCCTATAATATCACTCTGTCAGCCATTAAAATTTCTTAGAGGAAAAGGAGATATTAGAGGCCCCTAATCCAGCTTCCCTCCCTACCCTTCCACCCCAACTGCAGGATTCCTCCCTACTGCAATCCTAGCAGATGGTCATCCAGATTTTACTTGGACTATTAATTAATTAGCAGGGAGTCAGAAATCAAATCTGGGCAGCCTGTCTCTCTACCCTATACCTTATGTATATTCTCCTAACTCTGGAGTTTCATCTTTTCAGCTTCTTTCCAAATTGCACAGGCCCAGAAATGAACTCGGTCCACCTGGCAGCTAGGCTCCCAATAAAACCCACAGCAGCATTCCTCTGAAAATCTGATTTCAAACAAATTCACTCAATAAGAAGCCAGTTGTGTGGTTCTTAAATTAACCCAACACTATGAAATATTCACTCTCAAAACTGCTGCTGAGTCATTGAACCTTAGACTATTAGAATCAAAAGGGATCTTAGAATATGGAATGTTAAAACTAGAAGGGGTCTTAGAACATTGAATGTTATAGCTGGAAAGGACCACCAGCCTAACCCCTTCACTCTGCAAATGAAGAAACTGAAGCCCAGTTTCAGGGAAGTGGCTTACCCACGGACCCACAGTGAATTCATAACAAAGCCAGAACCTAGAGCCCAGTTCTCCTGAATCCCAATCTAGTGCTCCTTGAAAATATTCCACACTACCAAAGAACATGCAGTGTTGGAGCTAGAAAGGATAATAGAGATCATCTCATCAAACCCCACTATTTTACAAGTGAAGAAACTAGGATCCTGAGAGGTTAAGGAAAGAAGGACAAAAGCATTTATTAAGCTCTAGGCCCAGCACTCTATGCATTGTGCCACCTAGACATCTCTAATACAGCTAATAACTAACTGTATCAGGGATTAAAACTCTTGTCCCTGACTCCAAATCCAGTGCTGATGCCAGTTACAGTCATGAATGAAATTTTGCTTCAGTGGTGGGGTAGGAGGTAGGGAGAGAATACTGAGGAAGAAAATCCTACACAAATCACCTATGTTGTTTGGGATTTCCTGAGAAAAGGAATAAAAATACTTCCAAATCAAAAGTTTTGTGATTGCATTGGTGTGAATGCTCCTTTCGTCCTTTCATAAGTGTAGATGGTCAGGAGCTTTTGTGGCCAAAAGCAATCATCCCTTGATGGTTTAACCTTTCGGAGGTGAGCCTTCCCTGAATTTAGACAAGCACATGATCCATTACGAGACCTTCACTCAAAACCTTTCCAGTTTGGATTGACCTACCAGGGCTTGTGCTCTGCTAGGTCAGCTGCAAAGAAATGTGGTCAGGGTAACTATCATCAGCAGAGACTTCAGTGAAAGAAAAAAAGCATCATCTCACTCTGATATGGCACTTTATGGCTAAAAACATTATAGATATTGTCTCAATTAAAAAGTAAACAAAAAAGCAAATGCATCCAGAATCCCGAAACATTGACTAGCATGCTGTAATGGGAAGAACATTAGACTGAGAATGAAAAGATTTGAGCTCAGTTCAATACAATGCCCATTTATTAAGAGGCTACACATTTAATAAGTGCCTACAACATTGTGTACCAGGGATATAAAGACAAAAAGCCCCAAAGAACTTACATTCTATTAGTGCGTATTATAGCACACACAGAGAGAAGTATAACACAAGGAAATTTAAGGAGAAAGAATATACAGCCAACCAGAATGGGATCAGGAAAGGCATCATGGAGGAGGTAGCACTTTAAGAAAGCTATGAATTGCAAGGACAAAAGGTTAGTGCATTCCAATTTGGGAATCAGTTTCTACAAGTGGCACAGAAACGAGAAATTGATTATCAAGTTTAAAGAACAGCATGTATTTCTGGTTGGCTGGAATTTAGAATGTATGAGAGAAAGTAATGTGAAAGATAGAAAACGTAGATTGCAATGTGATCATGGAGGGCCTTGAACACTAGGCCAAGGAGCTGGTACTTTATGCTAGAATCCTCAGAATGTGTACTTTAGAAAGATTATACTGGAAGCTTTATTGAGGCTAGACTGAAGGCAGGAAACCAAACAGGTGGCTATTATAACAAGCCAGAAGGGAGATTATGAAGTCCTCAAATGATGATGGTGGTATCCATGTGGGTCCAGAGAAGGGGACAGATGCAAGATATATTGAAGGTAAATTTGACAGAACTTGGCAAATTATTAGATAGCAGGAGTGAGGAAGATGGAAGTCAATGATTCTGAAGATGGAAGTCTGAGTTTCAGAACCCGAGTAACTGAGAGTATAGTGGTTCCCTCAACAGAAATAAGGAGGTTTAGAGAAGGGACAAGTTTAGAGGAGCATTCAAATTAATTCAACAAGTGACTGGTATGTACCAGTAAGTGTGAGATGATAATGAGTTCTGTTTTGGATATGTTGAGTCTGAGATGGCAAATGGATGTGCAGATAAAGATACATAGAAAATTAGTGGCGCAGAACTGAATATTAAGATTCACCTCAGGGCAGATATTAGGACTAGATATATAATTTTGGAAATCTTCCCAAAAGAAGTATTACAAACAATTAACGATCACGAAAGATCACTTCAAACCACCAATGATAAGAAAAATAAAAATTAAAACAACTTTGAGGTTTTACCTCATGCCCAATAAATTGACAGAGATTGTAAAAGACGGAAAGAGTCAGTGGTGGAGGCAGCTATGGAAAGATGGGCACACTGATACATTGTTGATGGAGCTGCAAATTCTTCCAACCATTCTGGAAAACAATTTGGAACTGTACTTTTAAAAAGGTAGCTAAAATGTCTATAGCTAAATATTCCTTTGCAAGGCATATACCCCAAAGAGATCAAAGACAGAAAGATCCCATGTATACCAAAATATTCATAGCAGCATTTTCTATGTTAGCAAAGAACTAGAAAAAATTAGATGACCATCGATTGGAGAATAGCTAAGCAAATTGTAGTACATGAAGGGAACAGATTATTACTGTACTTTTATAAGGAATTATGAATATGAAGAATTCAGAGAAACATCAGAGACTTATGTGCACTGTCAGAGAGAAGTAAGCAGAAACAGGGAAACTATACACAGTGAGTACAACGATGTGAATGATAAGAACACACGCACACACACACACACACACACACACACACACACACACACACACACACACACCCCACTGTAATTATAATGACAAAGCTTGGCCCTGAAGAAGAACTAAGAAAATGTGTTTCCTTTTCCTCTTTTCAGAGCAGGAGGAAAGAGAGAACTATGAGTGTGTAATATCGTATATGTCGTCAGATTTAGTGGGTGTGTTGATTGGTTTTATTGAAAGTTTTTTCTCTTTTTTTTTAATCTTTATCACAAGGGATGATCAGATGGGGAGCAGAAAGGAGAGGGATAAATTACAATTGAAATCTTTTTTTAAAGATGTCAGTGCTTAGCACAGTGTCTAGCACATAGTATACATTTAATAATGCTTGTTGACTTGACTTGATGATATCAATTAAATAAGATTTTTTTAAAATAAAGTTTTGGACTAAATGTCCTCTCTTACTCTTTCTAACTCTAACATTCTATGAATCTAATTCCATCTCTGTAAAAGAAACTTATTTAATAACTACTTTTAAAGATATCACTCATAGTTTCTCTATTTCCTCAGGGAGAATCACTTGATGTCTATGGTAAAATAAGCTGGGCCAAGAGATCTCTAATAATTTCATGCCTTAATGAACAAAAAAGGACCAACACTACAATGAACCCTATTTTTCATCCTGGACTCATCATATCAAAGCCCTTTTGTATTGTGTAAGGAGGTCCCCTCAGGAAATGCCAGTTTGTGGAGACCTTACCAGCCTCTCTGGGCAGCTAAGTGGTACAGTGGATAGCATGTCAGGTCTGGAGTCAGGAAGACTCATCTTTGTGAGTTCAAATCTCAATAAAGACATTTACTAGCTGTGTGACACTAAGTCATTTAACCCTGTTTACCTCAGTTTCCTCCTCTCTAAAATGAGCTGGAGAAGGACCAAACCACTCTAGTATCTTTGCGAAAAAAAACAACCAAATGGGATCACCGAGAGTAGGACACAACTGAAACAATTCAACAACCACAACAATACAACCTGCCTCTCTATAGAAGCATTTAAATGGGGAAAAAGTTAAAATAAATTGTTGTTTACTCAACCTTTGCCCTTCTTTGCCCTGATTCCTGGAATCCCCAGATTCATTCAAGGTTCAGCTTAAGAGCGCTCTGATACAGGAGGCCTTTCTGATGCCCACTGTTGTCTATGGTTTGCATCCTATCCTCTGAAATTACTTTTTATTTACCTTGTATATATTCTGTGTTTACTTATCTGTGTGCATTTTGTTTCTGCCCAATAGAAAATAAACTCCCTGAGGATAGCTATATTCTCATTTCTGTCTTTATATGCCCAGCACCTAACTTAGCTCCTGGAATATATAGCAGATGCTAATGAATGCTTGTTGAAGTGATTGGGATTGAATTGTTGAAACTAAATCTCAATCAGTCGTTGGAGGGAAGTAATAAATAAGGACATTTAGAGTTTGCCATTGGACGGAAGGAACTGAGATGGGAAGATAGTCTGCTTTTTGTGTGTATATGCTCTGTTTGCATGTTGAGTCAACAAGCATTTATTAAACACCTACTATGTGCCAGGCTCTGCCCTGAGCGCTAGGAATACATTGAGAGGCAGAAAACTTTCTCTGATCTCAAGAAGCAGTTAAACAAAGAAGACAAACAGCTATGTACCAACAGGATATATCCAGGACAAACTGAAGATAGTCAACAGAAGAAAGCACTACTAGCATTAGAAGTTCATGTTTCTTGATACCTATCCAACCGCCCAGGTCACAATCCAGATGTTTCAGAGCAAGGACCACAGCATTGGTGTGCATCTTGTGGGCAGCTGATTTAGATGAGCTGGGGAATCTGTATAGTTTCCAAACCCTTGGGTGGTATCAGGAGATGGTTTCCTTTTTACTTCTTGTATGAGTTTTGTGAGACTCCCTACAGTATTCTGCCTCAGACATCAATAACAAGGGACAGGTCCTTTCATTTTATGGGGGTTAAGAAAAGAACTAAAGAGAATCTTCACATCTCTGTATGTGTCTGTCAAGGTGATCAGAGAAATAAACTAAGAATAGGGTTTGGGTCAGCTAATGTGGGAGTTTGACTATGAAGTGATTTGACTACAAGTTCTTAGAGTTAGTTTATATTTGAGAGGAACATCTGAGTCAGGGTCTCCTTTCCCTGCTTAGGTAGGAAGCCATGACCAGGAAGTTCTGTCCAGAGCATCTTTACCCACCTGATAACTGCCTAGAAAACCCAGCCGATGGTGCAACAAGGAGAGTGAGCTGTTTTCTCTTTTTTTTTGTTTGAGAAGACAGTATTCTTCTGAGGGGGTCATCCCTAATGGCTGAGGGAAACAGGGTGGGTATAGGCTGAGGGTATAGGCCCAGCAAATCCCATTGTCTGCCCCACCTCCAAGCAGGCCAATATTTTTATACAAGGAAAACCATGATGGAGAAAAAAAGTAACTAAAGAGCAGACTAAAGGGAAAAGAGTAAGAGAAAGAACGGAAAGCCCAACCAACAGCTTTATTGAGTACAGAGGTTTTTAACCTGGGATCCATGGATCCTTTCCAAGGAGTTGGTGGGTAGATTTCAGGGGTTCTATGAACCTGGAATTTTAATATTTTGACTACATTTCAACATAAATGGTTTCCTTTGTAATCCTATGTATTTTATTTTATGCATCTTAAACATTATCCCAAGGACTGCAGAGGCTTCCGCAGACTGCCAAAGAGATTCATAATATAAAAAAGGTAAAGAAATCTTGGCCTAGTGATATCGAATGTGGAAAATATAGGCTGATGTATATATGAGCCTGTTGATAAAACCACTTCTTGTCTCCCCGACAAGATGCCTCCTTGAACCAATTCCCAAAGATAGTGGGGTATAAAGAAATAAATTCACATTTACATAGTTAAAAACTACAAGTATTATGTTTCTATTTTACAGACAAGAAAACTGAGACATGGACAAGCCAAGTGACTGGTACTCATGGTCATGTAGCTAATAGCATTAAAGCCATAACTCAACTACAGGTCCAGCTGTCTTTCCACAATACCACAATGCCTTCCAATTCTTCACTAAGAATGACACAGGTTAAGAGGGAAAGCTTGCACACTTTCATTCCCTAGCAAAATAACACCAATGAGGATCCCCGTTTGTATCCTGATTTATAAGACAATAACTCTTGAACTTATTAGGGCCAGATTCAATAGTGACCCTCAAGTTAGGCCAAATCTTCAGTCCAGACAGATTAATTAATCTAATCGGGTCTATCTTGCAGAGAAAATTGGATGTGTATTCTTTGGATAAGGATTGTATTTGAGCGATAAGAGAAGTTCCAATGAGATGCTGATTTATTGCAGAGAAAGGCCCTGGTGGGGCTCACTACTGAATTCAGAAGCTCATATGTTGGCATTCGAGGCTGTCGGATTTGTGTAAAGTTGTATAAAGCAGAGATTTTCTGTCTGACATTTTGCAAAGGAGCTTCAAGGTGAGATTCTAACTAGAATCTAGTTTCTTTTCCTGGCCTACCAGAATGAGCCCCAAAGCCCTGTGTTGCCACAATCAGGAATGTAAGGCAGTTTGATCCGTGAGAGCAGGAAGGCAGCAAATGACTGCAATGAGGGCACCAGCCTCTCTTCCATCCTGAGGTTGCCTAAAAGCAGGGAGATCTCAGAATCCCAGGCTGGTGGTCATTAAACTGGTCTTCATGCTATGACTGTGTAAAGAAAGAGAAGAGCAAGAAATCAGGAAAGACCTCATCATGACAGAGCAGTAAGGCTCTAGGAAGTCTGATTTTTGTTGTTGTTGCTCATTTGTTTCAGTTGTGTCTGACCCTCCATGACCCCATTTGGGATTTTCTTGGCAAAGATACCAGAGTGGTTTGCCATTTTCTTCTCCAGTTCATTTTACAGATGAGGAAACTGAGTCAAACAGGACTAAATGACTTGCCCAGAGTCACACTCCTAGTAAGTGTCTGAGGAAGTCTAATCACTTGGGTGGTTTTCCCTGTGTCACTGTTTGTTTAAAGTAAAGCCTTGGTCATTAACCTGTACTGTAGGCAGCTTGAGGTATTAGACACAGGACATCCCCAAGAGCTCGACATTGATAACTGTTGCACCACTTCAGTGACATCTGGATCCCTAAAATACAACATCTTAGTCCTTCCCTATTCTCATGGGATTACATTTATCAGAAGTCACAGGATCTGGATAGTCATATAACACATATGACTAATAACACAATAGAGCTGAGCTGTATATAAGTCTTCATGAGTCTGAGACCAAAAGCATGCAAAATATGCTTTGGGGCATGTGATTACAATTCACTAAGACTTTCTTAAGATAGATGTAAAGGAATGTAGTCTGCCTGTGGGCACAGGGAATTAATAGCAATACTGTACTTCCCATGATATACAACATGCTATGAGATGGTCAGGGATATTTCAAGCCTTATTTACATGGAGCAGAATCTCCAGAATCTTTTGAGTTCTGGGTCATTGGCAAAGCTTCGGTGAAACATCTGTGGGGGGTTTGGTGACTCTTTGAGGGTAGACCAAGGTCAGACAGGCATACGGCAGTAGAATTCAAGGTAGGGATGAGGGACCATGTAAGAGTCCAGCAATCTGAGGTCAGCTGGCTCAAAGAATTAAGCCAAATTCAGCCAACTGTGAACATAGGAGAAAAGGAACCTCCATAGGAGTAGTTGTTTCCACTGACTCTTTCTCACCTCACATAGTCAAGCTTGTAGATTCTACCTTCATAACATCTCTTGTACACACTGCCTTCTCTCCTCTGACACAGCCCCGACCCTGATCCAGGCCCTCATCATCATCTCAAGCCTAGACTATTTGTCTACTATTGTTAGCTCATTGTTTGGTCTCTCCCCACTCCAATCTGTCTTCCACTCAATGACCAAATCAATCTTCCTAAACACAGGTCTGACCATATCACCCCACTATCAATAAATTCCAGTGATTCCTTCTCATCTCCAGGATCAAATGTAAAATCCTGTGTTTAGCTCTTAAAGACTTTCATAACCTGGCTCCCTATTATCTTTCTGGGCATCTTATACTTTACTCCCCTCTATGCACTCCAATATCCAATAACACTGTCCTCGCTATTCCTCAAACACATGTCAACCAATCTCAGCATTTTCACTGGCTGTCCCCCATGCCTAGAACACTCCCCCTCTTCATCTCTGCCTCCTGACCTCTCTAGTTCCCTTCAAGTCTCCACTAAAATCCTACCTTCGACAGGAAGCTTTTCCCAGTTCTCCTTAATATTAGTGCCTTCCCTCTGAGACTACCTTGAATTTACTCAGTATATATTTTGTTTGTTCATATTGTCTCCCCCATAAGACCGTGAGATCTCTGAAATCAGGGCCAATTTTTTGCCTCTTTTGTATCACTAGTGCATAACACAGTACCTGGCACATACTGGGCATTTAATAAATGCTAGTTGACTGACTGACTTCTGGGCTCAAAGTCTTTATCTGTTAAATAAAGGACTTAGACTAGATAATCTGTAAGGTTCCTTCCAGTTGTTTTAGATCCTTGGGTCCTTTGATCCTTTTTACTGAACTATAGTTATTGATTAAACTAAATTAAAATTAGAATTAAAGAAAATTATGAAGATGGGAACTCTAAAACACTGACAATGTCTTAAACGTATGATAAAAATCTGACATTTAGATAGCCATTTTTAGTTTCAAAACACTTCAGATACATGATTAAATTCCACTCAAAATGCAATTATTAAGCATCTACAGTATACAAGGCACTGTATTAGTCATTAGGGTTCCGTAGACAAAAATGAAGCAGCCTCTTAATCCTCACAACTACCTGCCTTAGGTCATAGAAATAATAAGTATCAGAGCAAGGAGTCAAAATTAGGTCATGTATGAGTTAGGAAATTGTGAAAGAGCGCTGGGCTTTAGAATCAGGAAGCCTGAGGATGGAATTCCAACTCTTATATTTTCTGTGTGACCTTAGGAACGTCACTTCCCCTCTTTGATTCTCAGTTTCCTCTTTTGTAAAATGAAAATAACACTCTTTGTGCTATCTGCCTCAGTGTTGCTGTGAGGAAAGTGCTTTGTAAGCTGATGCTCATAGCCGAGTCCAGTGCCTCTTCTGCTATATCAGACTGCATCTCTACAGGGTCAAGGGAAAAAGGTCTTTAAAATGCTCCAGAGCACAATGGTGCTCCATGGATATGGAGCCTCTGAGACTTAATTCTCTAGAAACCACTTCCCTGGCTTCTCTCGTATGTGGGGATGCAGGCGGGCACCCACCTGGCTACAGCCCTATTTCCAGTTGTGTTCCTTGGTTTCCCATCACTTTCTCTGCGACAGCCATCTGAATCCCAACCTATGCATATTGTTCCCGTTTTCTTTGCCATGGGGTTGACAAGCAGGTGTGCCTGGAGACTACTATAATACCAAATACCAAATCAAGCATCCTGTGAGAGAGAAACAAACGGTGCCTGTAGGTTTCTTCACAGATCATTGGGAAATTGTTTTCTTTTTTTCAAAGTGTATAAGCAATGCTCCAGCTTCTCCATGTTCTCCCTCCACCCTCCTCCTCTCTACCCCAGAGCTAATTACAAAAATTCTCTTTTGGTCTGTGGTTTAGCGCTGAGCAGAGCAAATTCAGTATGTCTCAGAGACGATGCCCACTGTAAGGCGTCTAGCCTGCTCTGGGACACTTAATCACCAGAGGACTTGTTTTACATTTCTCCCATTAAACAACTGCAAGCAAGGTTCCTCCCTGCCTCTCCAATAATGAATTGTCCTCTGGGAGAAGTGTCATTCTCCATTTAATTAACAGTAATGGGGTAAGATTAGCTCCCTTGTTGAATGTACCACCTCAGCAGAGAAGGCTGTTCTCAGGCAGTCAGGGAACATTACCCCTCCCTGTACCCTCAATTCTTCTTCGCCTAAGAAAGCCAGGGTGATTTCTGAGACACCAAGGAAGCAGAGGTAATGAAAGGTCCCACAGGCCACAGTGACACAGCAGGCCCAGCATGCTTGGGGGGGTCAGGTTCTACATTGGGCTGCTCTAGCTTTCACTGTAGCTATCTTATTCTGTAGGTTTCTCTGCCTCCTGGTCCTCTGAGGTTCCTGAAAAGATGAGCTACTTTTCAGTCTGTGGCTAGAAAGAAAACTGCTGCAGTTTTAACTGGTTATTAAATCTGCGTCAACTGCCCAAACCTTGCCAGTAAAGCAAATTCTCAATAATAGTACTGGCATGGCAACAATAGTTACCTGTGTATCTATGTGTTAGTCCATCAATAAGCTTTTATCATCTATGTACCAGACACTGTGCTAGGCACTAGGGATACAAATGTAAAAGTTGGACATCATCTACCCTCAAACTAGGGGGATACAACATTGGGAATTCAAATGGGCATGGACTCCTGACACAACAGATCTAAATAAAATTTGGGAAGATCTCTGACATTTCACTCTAACCAGAAAAACCTAGGGAATAGCAATATCTGATTTGTGCTGTTCTCTTCAAAAAGACCCTCAGTTCCCCTGCAAGGACTCAGGCTAACAAGAATTCAAATATAGGAAAGGTTTTATGTTAGCCTGGCAAAAATGAAGAACGGGCTGAAACCCAAGCTCTTTGGCAGTCAACAAAACTCTTCTCTCTATTCCAGATCCCATACCTTCCTTCAGGACTTATATAGTCTACATGACTCACAGTACCAACAAAGGCATTGGTCCAATTTGCCACTGCCATACCAATCTCCTTAGTTCTGGGTAGGACAAGGTCTATGGGTTTGTCACTCCCTAATGTGATTCTGTCAACAGCTAAAAATATCCTTCGAGGCAACACAAGAATGTACAGACCTCTTTCCAGATCCCATATGCAGCTCAGCACCAACATCTTCTCTTCTTCATGTGTTCCCTCTTATTCAAAAGTAGATCTCTTCTTGCCCATGCATCCTGGGTACTCCTTGTGAATGATGGAGAAGTTTTTTAACCTAACATAGGAGAAAGGGCTTAACCCTATGCTTCATACATTCTATACACCCCTGCCTCATTAAAATATTTATAGTCTCTGCAAATAACATCAGTCTTTTCCCCAAATGCAGCCTACTGCCCTGTGCCAGTAGACAGCAGCAGGTTACACAAGGAACCTCATTGCCTCTGGGGAATTACAGGTCAACCTGTTCACTGGAAGGATAATCTGGGCTTCTCCATCATAACTGGCTATACCTCTGAACCAACCCCTGTGGTGGAATTTTGGCCACAATTGTAGTCCTATGGAGAAGCTAGAGCAAATGAGACTGCTTAAAGCCCCCATGGGTCAATATCCATGGGTGGCCTCTGTTCCCTTGGGATCTCTAAACCAGAACAGTGGACAGAAAAATTAAAGCCTCCAGATTTCGTATCATTCCCCAGATAAGTATCTCACTAAGACATAATCTAGTGAGGGGAGGATCACTTCATCTATAGTCAGAGGCCCTGTGTTCAAATCCCAATTCTTCAATTTACCACCTGTGTGACCTTGGATAAGTAAGTCACTTAGCCTACCTGGTCCTCAGTGTCTTCATCTATAAAATTATGGGGTTAGACTAGAGAACTTCTAGGGTCCCTTCCAGCTCTAAATCCATGATCCTATGACCCTAGAATGAAACAGCCCTGAAAGCCTTCTTCTCCCACCCCTCCAAAAGGTGTTTATAAGCAATGAATGGTTTCAATGCACAATTTTCATAGGGCCTTTCATAAGACCATTAGGTTGTCTTGAGTTCTTAACCTGGAATCAATGGAAGTTTTTAAAGTAAATCTTAATAACTATATTTCAATATAATTTGTTTTCTTTATAATCCTGGGTATTTCATTTTATGCATTTAAATGCATTATTATGAGAAAGGATCCATGGGCTTAACTTAATTTGACTTCCAAAGGAGTCTATGACACAAAAAAACTGTTGAGAACCCCTGTTCCAGGGCTATTTTGTCTAAATAGTCACTCAATGATGCAGTATGGGATAACTTCCCATTGATCTGCTCTCATATGTTTTGACAGGGCATCAAGATTTTATAGCTGACTCTGTTCCCTGGCTAGAGTTCTTGACAACAAGTTAAGCATATATATCACTGTTTGTTCTGAGCCAAGGCCATAGCCAGGCAACAGGCTTTCCTCAACTGGTCTCTCAGATGAATGAGTCTCTATCAATATACTTAGAGATTCCAATCTTGCCCAAACATTGACATGTATGGAATAAAGCCTGTGGTTTCATTCCTGATAACATTATAGGCATGCACTGAAACAGCCACATATCTAATCCACCAAGGCTTCCATCAGTCCTCAATGTCCCCTGGATGCACAGCAGATCGTAATTAAAATTATCTGGCTGAGGATCTCTGGTAGGGGTGATATGGCATGATTCTGGATGTCTTTTCAATGCCTCCCAAGTCAAATGTGTCCTTCTAGAATCTGTTCTCAAAATTTTGACTCAATCAAAATGAATCCTGGCAGGGAAGCCATATGCCCATAAAATTCTGACCACGGGGCAGTCTTGTAGGTGCTGATTCAGCAGGCCTGTACATGCCGGGGTAGTGATCTGTCCTCACAAGGGTATTGTTCTTGCTCTTCTGGTCTACTTCCAGAGACAATAAGTAATAAAGCCAGTTATATTCTGATATGGTGCTCTAAGGTAAAGCTACAACTTTGCAACAATAGTGTGTCTTCAGGTAAACAAAATCAAATTGCCGAGGGCCGTGTCTCTTTCTTGGCCAGTATCACTGACTATTCCTATGCCCTTCATCTGCAGGTAGGCTTCAGTCCTTCCATATGCTAACTAAGTAGGAAGGATTGGCTCAAACTTACATTTACATGCATCCATGGCACCCTCTGCGCATAAAGTCCTAGATTCTTTACTGCACTTTCTTCTATTAGGGGCCCCGTTCCTTCTCATCATGAATTGACCCTTCCTCCCCAAGGAAATCACCTTAGTTTCTGATGCACAAGACCCAAATAGGACAGGACAACCAGACCCACATTGGTTCTACCTGGTTGGTAATACATGCTGAACTTTTATTTGGCCAGGGCCTCTATCCATCTCTAGCAGGTAGGAAGGGAGGAGCAAGTAAGCATTTATTAAGCACCTGTTACGTGCTTAATAAGAACTGTGCTAAATGCTTTATAAATATACCATTCAATCTTCACAACAACCCTAAGAGGTAGATAATATTATTAGCCCCATTTTACAGTTGAGGAAATTGAGGAAGGCAGAGGTTAAATGACTTGCTCGAAGTCACATAGCTAGTAAGTATTTGAGGCCAGATTTAACTAATCCCAGAGCTCCATCTACTAAACTACCTAGCTGCCTCTGTGGCACTTTGGCACTTGTCAGAACAGGTCTCTAAGCCTTTTATCTGTCCATACCTAAAAGTGAGCCTTGTATACTTCAATCAATAAATCAATGAGCATTTATTAAGCACCTCCTATGTGCCAGATGGCTGCTAGGCAGTGCAGCGGATACAGCACTGGTCTTGGAATCAGGAAAACTCATCTTCATAAGTTCAAATCTGACTTCAGACACTTACTAACTGTGTGACCCTGGGCAAGTCATGTAATTCTGTTTGCCTCAGTTTTCTCATCTGCAAAATGAGCTGGAGAAGGAAATGGCAAACTACTCTAGTATTTCTGCCAAGAAAATCCCAAGATGGGGTCACAGAGAGCAAAATATGACTGAAACAATTGAACAATAATAACAAATGTGGCAGGCACTGCACTAAGCACTGGTTATACAAACAGAAACAAAAGACATAATCTCAAAGCTTTTCAGCGACAGTCATGACAAAGAACTCCAACTCACACACAGGATAATAGGTTTCTCTGTTAATGAGTCCCCTACTCATTAGGCAGCTTTAGGGAGCCATCATTCTCTACATAGAAAATTTCCCCTAGGCCAAAGGTTCTCAATCTTTTGTGTGTCTTAGACCTTTGGCAGTCTGGTAAATAATGTTTTTAAATGTGTAAAAAATAAAATACATAGGATTACAAAGGAAATCAAATAAATTGAAATACAGTTATCGAAATACTTTTAGAAACCAGGTCCCCAGGACCCCAAGTCAAGAACCTCTGCCCTAGGACTAACATTAGGGAGCCTGTTTAGACCCAAAAAAAGCAAGCATTGATGCTTGCAGAAGTCCTTAGTCCTTTTTCTCATTCCTATAGTTAGGACCAGTTAGGACCTACAAACTAGATGGTTCCTTTTACTTTTCCTCCCCGCCATATATCCATGAGTGACATCACTGAGAGGCTTTACTATAGCTCTTCACAAATCTCCAAAACAGTCTGCGTAACTCACAATACCAGTGGAGGGGGAAGACTAGATGGCCTCTTGGTGTTTGTGGTCCTGGACTGTGCCAGCTCCTCTAGTACTGGCCAGGGCAAGGCCCCTGGTTTTGATCAGCCTCTCCGAGGCTCTGTTACCTCTTCAGCACCCCCGTCTCACGCTGGCTCCTTTTACAAATGCCACCCTACGGGGGCCCTATGCACATGCCAAACTCTCTCTGGGTCCTGTATACATTTTGATGTCAGTATCTCTTCTGCACCATCTTTTATCCAGAAGCAAAGTCCTTCTTGTGCATGCTCCCCAGTCATCTCGCACAGATGAGAGACGGGCCAACATGCTGCTACACTCACATTTCCAGAGTACTTGAAGGCTTACTTACCAAGCATTTTCCTCATAACAATCCTGTGAGGTAGTTCAGGCAGTATTTTAGGATGTAAAGCCAGAATGAAGTTTCCAGTTCATTTAGTTCAATTCCTTCATTTCGTATTTTACAATTAACTTAAAGAGAAATGAAGAGAAAATGACTTGCCCAGAGCCACACAGGTAGTAAGTAGCAAATCCAAGGTTCAAACCTGACTCCATAGGCAGCATTCCTTCCAATTGACCATTACTACCGTTTTACTCATAGAGAAGCTGAGTCTCAGAGCAGGGAAGTAATTTGTCCATAATCACAAAACTAGCAGGTGTCAGAGACAAGATTTACACTTAAGTCTCAGTTTAATCAAGGTGACTAGGGATGATGGCTGAATCTTTAATGACAGAGAAAGGAAGAGGTTAAGACTGTGGGTATAATCATCCTAAATTCTGGCTTCTTACACTCACAAAAAGCCACTCCCACCACTTGGAGTTGTTTCTCTCTCGTCAATCAGCCTTCTGTCTCCTAGAGATGCCACAGGCCAGTACTTGGAGAACTCTCTGGGTATTCTCCCACTACTGAGTCACCACAGTTTTTTAGCTATGTTTTCCTTCAGAGAGATGTAAGAAACTCAGTGAGGTTTAGATTGCTGATTGGCAGATCTGAAGGTCTTCCCATCTAACTCCCTGTTTTTAAAACTATACCTGATCCACCTTGTGGTAGTAGTCATTTATCAATTCACAGGATAATAGGACTGAAAGAACCCAAACTCAACAGCTCCAAAACTGAACTCGTTGTCTCCCTCCCTCCTCCTTCCCCCACCCCACAACAGCTCCAAGACATGTTGCAGGTGTAGGCCAGCATCTACTCAAAACCATTGCTCAGAAACTTCAACCAGTGTGTTTTATCAGTCAACCCAGAAGACACATTAGTTCAAAGCAAAAGACATTTAGTTGTCCAGGACCATTTTGGCCACAGGCAACTAGAAAAAAGACAGCAGAAATCCTAAGACTAATATTAACTCTATTCTTTTTTTTAACTGATACCCTCCTATTGGGCTTCTCTTCAGGTTCTCAGTCCCAATCTCCCACCTGATTTGGGGTGAGTAAATTAGTCTCAACCCTCATTTTACATATGGCTTACTAATATTCATTCTTTCAAAATATTCCCCGCATTTCAATTAACATAACTGCAAAGGAGCCACATGGAATCTGGAAGGCAAGGTTCTTTTCAACCCTCATGACAACCTTGACTGCCATACAAATTGACTTGGAGCAATACTAAAAGGACCAAGTAAAGCTAATAAAGGCTCATTTTGCTCATTCCTTCCTACCTTTATTTCTTTCTTCCTTCTTTCCTTCCTTCCTTCCTCTGCCCTTCTCTTGTTTTTGTCTTCCTACTTTGAGCTTGCATTCCTTCTAACAACAAAATCTCTGATCTCCCCAAATTTATGTTTTCATGGATCTCTGATCTCATCAGTAGTACAGATAGCAGTCCCTCCACACCCTCTCGGACTGTGCAACTTTGGTCCATGTCCTCCATGTATTTTCCATGGAGAATCCACCCAGCACAATGCAGAACTTCCTCTACCTAGTGGTTCTTAACTTGGGGTCTATCAACTTGATGTTTAAAAAATTATTTGATAACTGTTGTCTGATCTAATTAGTTTTCCTCATAATCCTCTAAATTTTATTTTATACATTTTACGCACAAATGCTATTTTGAGGAAGGTCCATAAGCTTCACCATACTGCCAAAAGGGATCCATGACACACATAAAAGATTATGCTCTGGGCCTTTTTTAAACATTTCACCAGTGCAACACTTAAACTTCCATCCGTTATTCCTCATTCTTGCTTCATGACCTGCCCAGCATGATTTTTTTCCAATCATACATTTCTTGAATGATATCTCTTCTGTCCCCTCTTTTACAAAGGTCACCATTGGAAAGCTGCTACCATATATTTGGATAAATCATGCATCTTTTTATTAACTGTTGAGTCACCTTCACTTTTTTATTCTTCAGGGTTGGAGTGTTACATAGCCTTAAGACATTTAAGGAGAATAACAGTGGGGGAGGGGGGCTTTTAATGGGTTTTTATTTCAGAGACGAATTTGAGATCACTGAATGTGCTACAGATTCCACAGGTGGTAAATAATAGAGCTAGGCTTCAAATTCAGGTGCAAACTAACCCCTGAATCCAGTGCTGTCTCCATGGTCTCACATGAATCTCAGAGATGGAAGGGATCTCAGAGGGAGGACTTTCCAGTCCAATCCCCAATATGAGAGGTTAGCATAGGCTAGTGGAACACTTGCTAATCATAGGGTTAAGAAGTTCTGGATTTGACCATGGGCTAGGCATTTCCCCTCTCTGACTCTCAATTGCCTGTCTTATAAAACAGGGATAATAATACCTGTCGTATCTGTCTTACAGCTTTGTTATGAGTCTTGAGCAAAATAAATGTAGGTAATGTGTTTTGCAACCTCAGAGCACTATATAAAAATGTCAGCTACTGTTAAAGATGTTCTAGACTTGGAGAGAAGAGAGCTGAACTTGAATTCTGGATCTGACATTAACTGTGTGACTATGACAACTTACTTAGTCTCTCTGAGCTTCACGTCCTTCACCTATAACATAGGCACGTTACAATAATAGGTGGTTTTCATCCATTTTATTTTTCTTGTATGGGCGGTTAAGCCTATCTCTTTCAAATAATTATGCATTTCAGAGGAGACAATGTAATATTGTAGGTCTCCCTATTTCTATTAACATCCTTCTTTCTAGTCATCCAGGTTCACAACCTCAAAGTCATTCTCGACACTTCTTTGTCTCTCAGCCCCTATACCTAATCAATGACCAAGCTCTGTCATTTTACCTCCACAACATTTTATCTCTACAACATGAGGACAGCTAGGTGGTACGGTGCCAGACCTAGAATAAGGAAGACCTGAGTTCAAATCTGACTTCAAACACTTACTAGCTGTGTGACCTTGGACAAGTCACTTAGCCCCGTTTGCCTCAATTTTCTCATCTGTAAAATGGAAGTAATAATAGTACCTACCTCCCAGGGTTGCGGCAAGAATCAAATGAGATAATAATTATAAAGTACTTAGCACAGTGCCTGGCACATAGTAAGAGCTTTATATGTGTTAGCTATTATTATTGTTATTACAACATTTCTTGTCTTACTCTCTTTCCTCCATTCACAGAACCACCTCCTAGTTCAAGGCCTCTTCACCTCTCACTTAGACTACCGCAGCCCACTCCAAACCATCTCCCTGCCTCTGTTCACTCCTCTCTCCAATCTGTCACCCAATTAGCTATCAAAGCGAGAGTCCCGCTCTCCTGCCCAGAAAGCTCCAGTGACTACCTAGTGTCTTCAGGATAAAATACAAACTCATTTTGATATCTAAAGCCCTTCTCAATTGGATTCTATCCTATCCATAACCGCCGCATCACTCCCCTTCATGAACTTTATGGTCTAGCCATGTTAGCCCATTGGCTGTTCTTCACATACGACCTTCCGTCGTCCATCTCCATGCCTTTGCCAAAACTGTCCTCCCTGCTGGGGATGCCCTCCCAGCCCAGCTCAGGGAGCTTTCTCCTATGGATGATGCCTAAAGAGATGGAGTGACTTGCCTGAAGTTCCAAGTGCCAAAGCCAGGACTAGAGCCCAGCTCTTCAGCATGGAGTTTACCACACTACTTAATCTAAGTCTAAAGAGAACCTAATAAGGCCCCTGCCCCACCCCCTTCTCCCTCAGCAGGCATTTGGAGAGTTTTTGAATGTGGATTGCCTGGGGAAGTATGAGAATTTGATTCATTCCAGAATAGCAAGATGTTCCCTGAGGCTCTCTCAGACACAGCCAGGGGAGCTAACCATAAGGAACCAGGAGCAGCCACAGGTCTTTAGCCCAAAGGCCAAATAAAAGCAAGACTCCAAAAACCATCCTTCTCCCCATTCCAGCACAAACTGCAGGCCTTCCTCCTGTAGGGGAATAGCTTCACTCAGAAGGAGGATCAGGTGCTAAGGGGATTCAGGGTTTAATCATTTTCCCCTTTAGTTCCTGCTAGAGAGAGAAGAAGGCTAAAGAAAGAGGTTACCAAAGGAAGTAATGCATTCCCCAGAGAACCAAGCATTCCTCTGGAGAAAGCTCAGGGGAACAAGCTAGCCAGGCCCAGCCTGACTGGTTTCTCCTGGGGCCAGGAGGAAATCCCCAGAGGATCTATACTCAGGCTGTGCCAAATACAAAGTTCATTCTCTACTCCCTCATTCTCTGCTCCCAAAGAGCCGTCTTGAGATTCAGAACATCTTGTTCTGGCCACAGAATCTCAGGAGTCATAGCTAGAAAGTTATAGCTAATGATAGCTAATCCTTGAAGATTAACTTTCTCATTTTACACATAGTCACAATGATGACGATGATGACGATGATGACGATAATGATAATGATGATGATGATGATGATAAGGCAGCATGATATAATAAAGGGTCAGCTTTCTAGTCAGAAAGACACCTCTTAGCTATGTGACAGAAGACAATTCCCTCAAACTCTCAGTGCCCCTGGACATAAGGTCTAAGGTTATAAATTACAGACCAGATGCTAATCTGTTTTGCTAGAGGTAGCTTCCACACTAGGCATTATCTATACTGACGAAATCACAGGTAAAGATTGTTCTATAACAACAATAATAATAACAATAATAAAGCTATTGCTGTTAATAAAACTATATAGCACTTAAAAGTTTGCAAGGTCATTTATGTGCATCGTCTAACTGGATCATCACAATAACTGTAAGGTAGGCAATACAAGTCACCTATGTCCATTTTGCAGATGAGGGAACTCGGGCCAACACAGATGGAGTGATTTGCCCAACATCACACACAGCCAGTTAAAGTAGGTTCCCTGGCTTCAGTTCATGCTATGCCAGTCTTTCCACTACACCACATTTTCTTTGTTCTTAGCCCCTCCACTCTTCTCTTCCTTCACAGCCCACTTCCAACCCCATCTTCTCTCACAGATACATTCAACGCATCAGTTTCTGTTGAGTGCTTCCTATGGTCCTGTGATAGCTACTGAGGATCCACAGACTAATAAGAGATAGCACTTGCCTTCATGAAGCATAAAATCTAGGTGTGGGGCTCTGACACTAAATAAGTGTAATACAAATAGAATGGATCTTGAGAACTGAGGTCAAATGACCCGAGTTTGAATTCCTGCTTATTAGTAAGTAGCAAGTGCTTGGGAAAGTCTTCTAATGTCTCTGGGCCTTGATGTCTTCTTCTCTAAAATGATGAAGTTGAACCAAACCCCATCCAGCTCTAAATCCTATGGTCTTAACTGCCTGAAAGAGGCACAAAGAATGAGTTAGAGGAGGCCCAAGAAAGAAGCAATGTGATGGAGTAGAATCACAGAATTACAAATCACTGCAGTGAGGTAGGAGACCCCAGTTCTAGTCACCTTGGACGAGTCGAAGATCATTGGTTTCCTTATCTGCAAAATGAGGGAAAGCATATGACTGGATGATCCCTAAATGCTAAAAATAAATCCAGTGGTAGGAAGAAGGAAGTTTAATTGAATGACCGATGAGGTCTTTTCCTGCTCTATAGTTCTATAGCTTGCAGCTTGCATTCTATTTCTGACTAAAGAAGGCTTCACGGCAGCATTTGAGGTGAGCTACGAAGGGCAAATGGGGCAGCTGGGTGGTGCGGTGGATGGAGTGCTGGGCCTGGGGTCAGGAAGACCTGAGTTCAAATCTGACCTCAGACACTAGATATGTGACTCTGGGCAAGTCACTTCACTCAGTTTCCTCATCTATAAAATGAGCTGGAAAAGGAAATAGCAAACCTTTCTAGTGTCTTTGCCAAGAAAACCCCAAACGTAGTCATAAAGAGTTGGACACAATTGAAATGACTGCACAACAACAACATGAAGGGTGAATAGGATTCAAGCAAAAGGGGTAGGAGAAGAGGTTGAGCATTTGGAGAACAGGATCGAGAATGAGCAAAGTTACAGAAGTGGGAATAAATGGGGCATAGACAATGAATACGTTGTTCTGTTTTAATAATAATAACATTTACATAGAACTTTAAGGTTTGAAAAGCATTTTACAAACATTATCTTATTTGATCCTCACAACAATACTGGGAGGTAAATACTATTAATATTTCCATTTTACAGATATAAAAACTGAAGCAGATAGTGGCTTAAGATCACACAGCCAGTAAGTGTCTAAGACTGGATTTGAACTCAGGTCTTCCTGACTCAAGGTCCCAGTGCTCTATCCACTGGCACATACTCTAGATCTTGGAATATGGAAGGGAATGAGGAACTAAAAGTAAGATATAAAATAAAGCTAAAAAGGTCAGGTGGTGCCACATGGGAGAAGGCCTCTCATGAATGGATGTAGATTTCTAACAACTCCAAGTCTAAGCACCAACCAAATACCTGCTCTGAGGGAAAACTCTCCATCTCCCAACTACCCTCTGCCCTTAGAATTCATCTTCTAAGAGGATAAGAACCAAGTCTCACCTCTCTGCTCTCTCTGGTATGTTTCTAAATCCTCATAAAACTTTCCTGATGATCATTTGGGTTGTTTGGCCCTTAGCTGAGTGACCAGTGAAAACTGCAGCATCTTTCTTGTATTCTTAGAGCTCTCTAGAAAAGGACCCCAGGGGGCAGCTAGGAGCACAGTGAGGAGAGCACCAGCCCTAGAGTCAGGAGGACCTGAGTTTAAATCCAGCCTCAGACAGTTGATACACTTACTAGCTATGTGACCTTGGGTAAGTCACTTAACCCCAATGGCCTTGCCTTCTCCCCTCGGAAAAAAAAAGAAAGAAAAGAAAAGGACCCTGGTCCCACATCCACATCTCAGTTCACCGTGAGGCATCTTGAGGAATGGCACCTGGAGATGGACCAGCTAGAAACTGAAAGGCAATCAGTCTAAATATCTGAAGAAGACAATATTAGCCCTATGTGTATAAGCACCATAATAATTCAGATTTTCATAGCACTTTAAGGTTTACAAAGCACTTTCCTCCCAACAATCTTATCATATAGTAAGAATGCTATTGTCTTAACTATATCATAAGGAAACAGAAGCCCCAGTCAGATGACGAGGAATAGCACAGCTAAGACTGAGCCCAAGCTCCACGTTCAGTGTTCCTTCTATGACAACATGCTACTTCTCCAACAAGCAGTCCTTCTCTTACATGCTAGGGCTGATCTTAATTTTCATTCTATTTTTTCCCGGTGGTAAGTGGGATTCCAGATCACTACTTGCTCCTCTCTAAGCTAGAGGCTAATTCTTCGTTCCAAGCTCATAACTCTAGGAGCTCTGGAACCTAAAGGCAATGAGAAGCTCACTTTGTATGTTCCCATCCACTAATCCATATTTAGCTTACTTTCCCTAAGAAAGAACCTAGTGGACCGTGGGAAGAACATAAGGTAAACTTTGGAAAGAACAAGAATTCTATCCACTAAGGAAGTAGTATTAAACAGACTCTGAGCCAGGGCATACATCTCCAGGTTCTAGACTCATCGCTGTCACTACCTTGCTGTATGAATGTCAGCAAGCCATCTGTGGCACTGTTTTCTCTTCTGTAGAAGGAGAGGTTTGTACTAGACCTGTAGATCCCAATTTTTTTGATATGTGGGCTGCTTTTTAATCTCGAAATATTTTTCAGAGTCCCAAGTGATAATATGCTGTATGATTAGTACCTTTTGATTATTATAATAGAATAATTATTATAATTGGATACTTCAGTGATAACTAGGTAATTATTATAACTGAAAGTACAGTAATATAATACTTATATTACCTATATCAAGCAATTGTTGGGAGGACCAAATGAAAAAGGTATATAAAGTGGATTCTAACTATAAAGTGCTATATATAAATGGGAATTCTTAACACTCACATCTGGAGCAGCTAGGTGGTGCAGTGGATAGAGTGGCAGGCCTGAAGTCAGGAAGACTCATCTTCCAGAATTCAAATCTGGCCTCAGACACTTACCTTAGGCAAGCCACTTTACCCTGTTTGTCTCAGTTTCTTCATCTGTAAAATGAGCTGGAGAAAAAAAAAATGGCAAAACACTTCAGTATCTTTTCCAAGAAAATCCCAAAAATGGGGTCATGAAGAGTCAAACATGACTGAAACAACCAAACGGCAAAAACAATCAACAATGCTCACATTTGGAACTGAGGAACATTACTGCTTTGCATCCACGTAGGGCGCTATAATTTACAAAGCACTTTCCTATCCGCTATGTTAATTGATTCTTACGACAACCCAGTCAAAGAGGCAGACTGGGGCTTATTATCCCCATTTTACAGAGGAAACTGTTCATGGAGGAGACTTGACTTGTCCAAAGCTAGTTAATTGATAGGGCCCACATTCAAAACCGTATCTTCTGACTCCAAGTCTTGTGTTCTTTCCACTAAATCACAGAGTTGTGAGCCCAGACACAGAGGAACTAGGGCAGCTTAACACCCACACTTCCACAACACTAATAGGGATGTGGTGGTGGTGATATAATAGTAACAGCAGCAGCAGCGGCAGCAGCAGTGGGCAGAGGGCAGCAGCAGCAGACAGTGGCGGGGGCGACGGCAGCTAGTATTTATATAGCAATTCAGGGTTTGCAAACATCTCTACATATTAGCTGAATTGATCCTTATAACAACCCTGTGAGGCAGGAGGTTTGATTTTCCACTTCTACAGATGAAAAAACTAAGTCAGAGGGAAGTTCAGTGGCTTGCCCAGAATCACACACCTAATAAGTGCCTGAGACAGGATTGTAACAAGTCTGCCAAGGAGTTTGAGTTAGATCCTTTTGAGTAACTGGAATTATCTAAAGCCCAGAGTTCTATTCCTAAACTGTCATGGAGGTCTTGTCCCAAGGATCTGGAACACCTGCTACCCTAGTGGTTGGTTTTCATATATCTTAGACATTGAATATTACAGCTGAAAGAGGCCTTACTTAACACATAAAATAGCAAAGCTGAAAGGAATTTTAGAAATGATCTAATCCAAAGCCCTCATTTTATTGAAGAGTGAGGACTAGGGAGCTGAAGTGATTTGCCCCAGGTCACACAGTAACAGAAGTAAGACTTGCATGCAGATCTGACTGCAGATGAAGTGTCTTTTCCACTAGGGTGATGTAGTGAATAGGGCACTGGGCCCAAAGTCAGAAAGACTTCAGTTCCAATGTTACCTAAGACACTTAAAAGCTGTGTGACCCTGGGCAAGTCACTTAACCTCTGTTTGCCCCAGTTTTCTCAACCATAAAATAGGAATAATAATAGTAGTATCTACCTCCCAGGATTGTTGTGAGGATCAATATTTGTAAAAAGCACTTATCATAGAGCCTAGCACATCCTAAGGGCTTAATAAATACTTGTTCCATCCTCTCCTCCCTCCCCTCCCCCAGTCCATGGCATGGTACCTTTGTACACACTCTCTCCTCCTATCTTCACTTCCTTACAAGATGAGAAATCCTGGATGCACCTCTCTGTGACATGATCATTAAATGAGGAAATTCTGATCTTTCTGTTTTGCTTGAGCAACAAAGCTAAATAGATATTCCTTCCTGAAAATAATCTGAAAGGGATATAGGGAATTCTCCTCTTCCCAGCAGTAAAATTCCTCAGCCCCAGAATCATCATCAATTCAGCTAGCTCTTTGTGAGCATGTGGTAAACATGGCACCTTTAGAGGGAGCAGGAACAGGTCATTTTCTCTAATGTTCTTTCCCTTGCAGCAAGGAGATCTTGGAAAGTTCACAACATGAGTTTCTCAGCTGGAAGAACTATATGAACAAACATAACCTGAACTGTCCTGGTATGCTGGGCATCTCCTGCTGTATCCTGCTAATATCAAACAGAAAGACAGGTAACTGGCAAATCTTAGATCCCAACAGCTACCTTCATGCAAGGTGCCCGTACTTTGAAGCAATGCAGCTGGATCTGCCAGAAGGACATACTGAAAATTCATCCAGCTAGCCACCAAATGGTATGGCACCCTGGCTTTCACTCCAAGGATAAAACCAAGGCTGATCACATATCTACTGTGCAATTTGACATGGAGCTGTCACTTTCTCTACGCGGCCCATAACTATTAATATTGTGGCTCATAGAATCATAAAGATTAGAGCTGGGAAGAACTTTAAAGATCACCTACTCCAATTCTCTTTTACAGTTGAAGGAACTAATGTCCGAGGAGGAAAGCACTTCTGCCAGGGTGATGCAGGTAGTGAAGAGCAGAGTTAGGATCCAAACAATTTCTTTTGACTCCAGATGTATGGTCTTTCCACTGAAGCTTGCTGCCTCTTTCTGGTTAAACCAGAAGGGTATCGTGCACATTCTTGCATATGGCAATATTATCCTCTTTAAGAAACAGAATAGTTCATGGCCAACAGGACAAGTCTACCATAAGAATATGCTCTACCAGAGCATGAGCTGAGCACAACAAACTGTCATGAGTGAGCGACTCAGAGCTCTTAGGAAACCATGCCTTTCCAGCTTTGCTGGCCTCTTTAGCTCATTTTCACTTTGTTCTTATTCCAGCTCCCCTAATCCATCATGCGCTGTCACCACCTTTCTCCAGTCTCTAACTCTGGGATATTTAAGCTTGACTTCTGCTTTTGCCATTTCCATTGGCATGGCAGCTTCACTCTCTACATCTTCAGTTTTGACCTTTAGATCTAGACTCTGTTCTACTTATCTCTACTTCTGATTCTGTCTCCCAGAAACACCACCACTACTTGCACCAAACCTGTGTAACACATAGCCTCTTAACTGCTGATAAGACTTAACACTTGCCTTAGCATTTGACTCCAATTAAATGGAAATAACAGGTGGAGAATTCAGACTGGTATGGAATAAAAAAAAGCCAAGTCTTTTACTAGGTCTACATAGATCTCCCACATAGATGAAACATACCTTCTTCATCTCTACCTATCAAAAATTTTTTCTCCAAGGCTCAGCTCATAAGCTACCTCCATCAAGAAGACTGCCTTTCCCAATCCCCCTTAATTCTAGTGCCTTCCCTTAATTGATCCTGAATCTCCAATTTAACCTGTATATATCATGTTTGTTATTTGCATGATGTCTCCCCCATTAGATTGTGAGTTCCTCAAGAGTGGAACTGTCTTTTACTTTCTTTTGTGCCTCCCCACCCCACCTCCTTTAGCACAGTACCTTTTTTTGGTGTTTAGTCAGTTTTCAGTATGTCCAGTTCTCTGTGATGCCTTTCGGAGTCCTCTTGGCAAAGACACTGCAATAGTTTGCCATTTCTTTCTCCAGATGATTTTATAGATAAGGAAACTGAGGCAAACAGGGTTAAGTGACTTGCTCAGGGTCACACTGCTAATAAGTGTCTCAGGCTAGATCTGAACTAGGAAAAGGAGTCTTCCTGATTCTGAGCTAGCTCTCTATCCGCTATACCTCCTAGCTATTCTAGCAAATACCTGGCACTTAATAAATGTTTATTGATTGACATTCAAATGAAAATGATTTCTCCTTCTTCAAATGTTCTTAGAGTACCTTGCCTGGATCTCCCCCTTATCACTGTCATGCCTTGTATCATACTGATTTGTTTATAAGTCATATTCCCCCTTGTGTGATTAGAAGCTCCTTGAAGGCAGGGACTGTGTTAGTTTTATCTTTGCATTCTCCAGCAAGGAGCACAGTACCTAGCAGATAATAGGCATGTACTAAATGCCCATTAAACTGAATTTTGAATTGAACCATAATAAAATTAGACGTGCAGCCTATTTATTTGCCAAATATGATATATGAAGAAACGACTATTTCTCTATCCTGAAATTCTACCGTGTTTTGTTTAAATATGGTTTTTAAAATGTTCTGGGGAAACAGGGAATAGATTCTTTAAGAAGGAAGCAATTTGTGTTGGAGGTCTCTGACAGGTCCCAGAAACTAAAATACCAATAGCTCATAGAGTGGAGTCAAGACATCAATTCTATGCCAATGATGAGTAAATACAGGAAATTGAACAAATTAAAGTAAGACTGGCTCCTGGGAAAATCATCTATCTGGGAAAAAAAACAATCACAGGTGTTCTCTCCCCATTTCTACTAAACAACAGCTCACACTTGTTTTGCACACTTTGTTCCCAATAATCCTGTGAAGAAGGTAGTGGAAGTATCACCTTGCAGAGGAAAAAAACTGAGACTCAGGGGAACTGACTTCCCTAAGGTCAATTCAATGTAATTATACAATTCAACAAACATTTATTAAGCTCCTACAATGTGCAAGGCACTGTACTGGGTGCAGGGAATATGAAAGTAAAAACAAGAGTCTCTGATCTCAAAGAGTACATGTTCTGCTGAGGGTGGACAACATGAACACAGATGGGGAAAAACACGGGGAATAAAGTGAGAGCATTAACTAGAGGGAAGGAGACAGGGAAGATCTTGCGGAGGAGGGAGAATGACTGAAACAACTGCGACACATGAATGTAATGGAACATTACCATGCTGTAAGAACCATGAACATTATCGATACAGAGAAGCATTAAATGACTTATCCTCCATCACTGGGGCAGCTAGGTGGTACAGTAGAGCGATAGGCTTGGAGTGAGGAAGACCTGAATTCAAATGTGGCCCCAGGCCCTTACTATCTGTGTGACCCTGGGCAAGTTACTTAACTCCTGTTGGCCTTAATTTCCTCCTCTATGAAATGGGGATAACAATAGCACCTACCAGGGTTGCTGTAAGGATGAAATGAGATAATAATGTAAAGTGCTTAGCACAGTGCCTGGTACACAGTAAGCACTATATAAATGTTGGCTAATATTATTGCCAATTATTATTGACTCTGACATCAGGCCCGAGGCCAGGAATCTCTTAATGAGATGGAGAAGGAAATGGCAAACCACTCTAGTATCTTTACCAAGGAAATCCCAAATGGGGTCTCGAAGAGTTGGACACAATGCAATGACTGAACAGAGGATTACTATTGTATGAACGAATGCAAAGTGAAGTAAGTAGACCCAAGAAAACAATATACACAAAGACAATAACAGTAAATGGAAAGTACACCAGAAAAACAATTCAAACTGAAATTTGCAACATTGTAAAGAACAAGCTAGGACCCAAAGAAGAGATTTGATATGATACTCCCAGCCCACCACTTTACAGAGGACAAGGTTCACAGGTATGAAATATCAGATTTTTTTTAGATTTGTTCATCAATTTTGCTCAATTTTTTCTCTTTGTCCTCTTTTTCTTTCTTGCTTAATTCTTTGTTATAAAGAATGGTTCTCTCAGAGCCCAGAGGGAAGAAAACGGGGGAAGCCAGGAGATATAAAAAAAAACCCTAAAAATCAATAAAAATCTATTTTTTAAAATGTGGAATAGCTATGCACTGCTATTGCAATAAAGCCTCAGATTCCTTTTTTAAAAGGGAAGAGAAAAAAATAGGGATTTAATGAAACAGAGATGAGAAGGGAATGTATTATACGGCACAGGGTGTGGTTTGTGCAAATGTACAGAGACAGATACACAATGCTGAGTTGAAGGAATGGCTAATAATTCAGTTCAACTGGAACACAGAGAATGTGAAGGGATTAAATAACTCTTACTACTTATTAGCAAATTCTTGTTTATTTCAGTTAAAATATTTTTCAAAGTAAAAGCATAATTGATGCTAGAAAAAAATCATTCTGCTAAAGCAAACAACCATAATCTAGGAACTACTCCATGTTAATTGCAAATTGCTGGCAAAGTACTGAGGAAGAAATAACATTGAGTGCACTTGCCTTACAAATCCAAACCCACAAATGAATAGTAAACTTCACTCTTTATCTGGAAAATGTGGATACAATCTCTGTTGTAGATAGATTCAAATGTTGTCTTAAACTTAGAGCCAGGAAAAAGATTTCAAACTGTACTCAATTCAGGCAGTTCTCATTTTAGGTAAGTGGACTTTTCCTCAGACCTCCAAAAAGAGCGAATTTACTTAATGCAGCTTTATACATGAAGGTCAGGAAGGGAGGGAAGAAGGCAGGAAGAGAGTCCTGTGTCCATGGAGGGAAGGGGCCAGCACACAGGTCAAGGACATGTTGGGGCCAGGGACAGAAAAGCAAGAGCAGGAGGAAGAACATGTGGCCAGGCCTGCTACATGGAGGCTTGGTGGGAATGGAGAAGAAAATGGGGTGAGGCGAGGAGATACATGGGGGCCAGACACAGACTGGAGAGGACAAATGACAGACCGGGACCAGGACAGACACATGGTACTCAAGCACAGATGGAAAACAGACACAGGAAGCTGGACACAAGGGCAAATGGGCAGAGTGTAGCAAAAGTCTTCTCTTTCTTGTTGCCAGATCTCAAGCCAAGTCCCCCATCCTACAGCAGCACTCTTCTGCTTTTACTTAGAGGGGGTTTTCAGTGGATTTGGGGGGGGGTGCAGTAGGAGCAAAAAGAGAAAGCGCAGTACTGTGTAGTAAAGATAACGTAAGGTTTTTGGGGAATGCAGATGTCTTTCAAAATTCTTTACCTAAAGTTGAATTTGCATAATGCAAATAAAGTGAGAATTGTCTATATTCAAATAGTTTTGTGATCTAGTCAATTTACATGTTCTATGCACTGATACAGACCGTGACCCTTCTTAGGCTGTCCATCAGCACAACTCCAAAACCTCCCATAAGTTTACCACAAGAGGTCTACCAAATGTACTGGAGGCTTTCTTCGCTTTCTTCCTGACATCAATAGGATACCAGTAGAAACACTAAGGCATCATCCTTTGCCACATGACCTTGTTCCATTGTAAGTCCATTCTCTTTTCCTGTGAGCCAT
Organism: Phalanger gymnotis; assembly: GCA_028646595.1. NCBI lineage: Eukaryota > Metazoa > Chordata > Mammalia > Diprotodontia > Phalangeridae > Phalanger > Phalanger gymnotis. The sequence continues at coordinate 281,808,441 of CM053624.1, forward strand.
TTTCCTGACGGCCTATTTTCTTTCTGTTCTTCTTTGAAGTTCCTTATTGGTCATGAGTTCCAACCTGCCCACACCCACCACATGTCTCTCTGTGTGATGCCCTCTGTGTGATATTCCTTTTCAATTCTTGTAAGTCTATTATGTTTCACTTTGAAAGGCTTAGGAACTCTGATCAGCATAATGACCACCCACAACTCCAAAGGACTCATGAGGAAACATGTTACCCACTTCCTGACAGAGAAGTGAAGGACCCAGAGGGCAGAATGAGACATGTTTTTACATGGTCAATGTGGAAATGTGTTTTGCTTAAATATACCTGTTGGTAAATGGGATTTTGTATTTCTTTCTCTCTCAATTGAAGGAGGAGAAGAAAAGCTGTACTTTTGCCGAACGAAAAAAAAATAAATTTTAATTTAAAAAAATTATTACGTTTCATGTTTTGCAGCCATATAACAACTTTGGTGAAATATGGGTATTAAAAACATGTATCTACTTATTGGAAAAGCTTGAGGTCAATAAGGGAACTTTTCAATTTCCTGTTGAAATCTACCCGTTCTTCTCCTCCTGTTAATCTGAACTATCTCATCATCCAAAGAGAATCCCTCCTCAGCTTGGACATTGCTCTGGATCTCTTCTACAGAGGTGGAAACACCATTGGCAACCACGTCTCCCTGTTTTACGATTCACTTAGGTTACCCATAAATGGGTCTCCTCTATCTATAGATACTTGGCCCAGTTCATGTGCTTATCTGTCTTTGTTCAGGCCATTTAATGTCATTTCTACCTCCTATATAAACACATCTAGGACTGTGATGTTGGAGTCCAAAAGTGGTATTCTTGCTCAGTTGTCCTTGATGGTGAAAACTTTTTATTTAAAAAAAAAAAGACTTTGCAGATCTTTCCCATTTTTCCCCTATTTATTGTTCTCTTTCTATTTTCATTCATTCTTAAATGCTCTCCACATGATTTTCTTCAGTTGAAAAAGGAATTTCTAACTACGGAAATATACTTTTTAAAATTAGTTTCACCCTCCACTACTGCTTTACGAGACAATATTCCATCACGTCATTGATTGAGGGACTGATTGATCACTCATCATTCTTCTTAATAAGACTTTACAAATGAGTGTATATTTTAAAGCAGTATTGCTTCTGAACTCATATCTCTCCATTTAGTAAGTAAGTAAGCCAAGTGTTTACTGACTAAAGCACTTTTCAGGCTCTTTGGACTCCTTGTTAAAGCAATTGTTATACATTGGTTAAACATAAAAATAGATTATCATCCATGTATTTCTACAAATCTTCCATAAAGGACCTACCCTACACACTGAAGCCTTTGGAGACTTAATTAGAAGCCTTCCTTGGGGTCTTAAAGAGGCAGCATGGCATACTGGCTAGACAGCTGGCTTTGGAACCAAGAAGACCTAGCTTCAAATCCCGCCTCTGACACATACCGACTACGTGATCTATGGAGCTCATATAACTTCTTCATGCCATAGGCAGCTTTCCAAAACTATGCGTTGTAGACCAGTTGCTGATCTACATTGGTAGAGGGAGTTTCCTCACCAGGAGTTCCCTGTGTCAATAAAATCACTTCTCTAGAAGAAAAAAAACATTTCTTGATAAGATTATTAAAATTGATACCAATGATATTTCTGCCATCCATTACCCATTTTTAAGTATCGATTACCTCCATAAATCCCATGCTAATATCATGGCATACAGGTGAACCTGATTTCTTGATACGTAAAGCTTCAAACATGGTCCTGGCAACAGATTGAGTCATAAGAAACAACCTAGCAAAATATGGGAGGGCTAATCATCTACAATAGGCCGGCCAATGTGTGATGAATTACTTGGCCAAGTCAACCAATGAAACAAAGAAAAATACAAAATGATCCCTAGGCCTGTGTGGCCCTCTTCTACTTGTGGAGTGACAATAACAGAGTGACAAAAAAGGGATATGGGAGGAGTAGGGGAGTTAGAGGGTACTAAGAATCAAAAAGTTTTTAGAACATTTATAAACTTTAATTTGTCGGTGGGTGTTCCAGTGAGATACTTGCCCAACTATCAACTAAGAGACATAGTACTGTAGTAATTGAATCCTATCAATCTTGACATAATAATAATAGCTGGCATTTTTATAGTACTTTAAGGTTTTCAAAGTGCTTTGTAAATATTATCTCATTTGATTCTCACAACGACCTTCTGAGACAGGAGCGATTATTATCTCAATTTTATAGACAAGAAAACTGAGGCTAAGAGAGATTGTGACTTACTCGCCCAGGATTACCCGGCTAAGGAATATCTAAGGCAGGATTCAAGTTCAGATTTTCCTGACACCAAGTCTGGCACTTCATCCACTGTACCCACCTAGTTGCCTATACTAAGTGCCTTCTTATTATAAAATGAAGTATAAAGAAAGGTTGCAGAATAATGTCTTACAGTTACCTTCTGGGAAAGCAAAGAAAGGAATTAACAGAGTTGTTTCTCTTATTACCAAAAGCAATAAATCACATTATTTCGTAACTTATTTGGTCATCTCGCATTGTAGTGCTTGTGGCCAATATTTACAAAAAGACAGCCATGACAATAATTATTGTTTATGCGTCATACCTGGGATAAAAAGGTAGAGAAAACCTCTGAAAATCTACATAAGCCCTCCCAATTAAATCAACAGAAACTCTGATCCTCAATGACTTTAGTACAAAAATGTGACTAGGTGAGGATAGAAAAAATATATCTAAAAGCGGAGGTCAGGAAGAAGAAAAAAAGAGAGATCAAAGACTTGTAGCCTTTACATAAGCTTTCATATCATGAATGACTTCTTCAAGAAAAAAAATCAGAAGGTGCTGGGGGTGTGGAGCACCAAATAACATCACAAAAAAAATGCAATTTATTATGTGTTAACAGACAGGAAAAGACTTATTATTGATGTGATAGCCATTCCTAAAACATTGCCTGGGTACAGTCAAACCACAGACTTGCCAGAGATAAGATTAGACTAAGTAAAATCCTAGAAGAAATAAAATAATGAGAAAAAGATATGGCATGCCATTGAAGCAGTCCTGAACTATTTAAACAAGTAATTCAAACTATATAGTTGTTTAAAATTTTTCCAAATCTTTTTATATTAATACAGATAAGCAAGTAGTTTTATTTCCACAGTCAAAGAAGCCATTTTTTTAAGGCTCAATCTCCCACAGCATAGTAGTTAAAAGGAGCCTTAGAATAGAAATCAGAAGACCTGAGTTCTAGATTTTACTTTTTCTTGGCTATGCTGCCTTCATGAAGCTATATGACCTCTCTGGTTCCTTATCTGTAAAACAGAGATAGCACAAATGACACTTAACTACCTAATGTAGCTGTTGGCAGCCCTATGCAGTAAAGTGCATTAAAATAGTAAATCACCACATACTGTAAATATGAGCTGTGTGTGCATGACGTCACTGGTGGGAGGACTCCCTCTACCAGCACAGCTCATGACCCGGCCATGCATAGCATAGTGAAGAAAGAGTAGGACTAGGAGTCAGGAAGACCTAGGTTATCCCACTTCAGTCACTTACTGGCCGTGTTATCTTGGTCAAGTACCTTAATCTCTTTGGGCCTCAGTTTCCTTATCTGTAAAAAAGAATAAGTTAGATTTGACTTCAAAGGCCCTTTCCAGGTCTGTGATCCTGTGCAATTCTCATCTCTTTATTTCCCCAAGTCCTCCATAGAGAACCTTCTCTCTTTCCCTCTTTTCCTGATCCTGTTTCCTCATCTCTAAAATGGGGATAAAATAGCATCTACCCCACAAGGTGTTGTGAATGTCAAACGAGATCATGTATGCAAAGCACGTTGCAAGTCTTAACATGGTCTTTCTCAACACAAACTCTCCATCAGTTATCCTTTACTCTCATCACACGACCCACCCACCTCCTTTTCCTGTCATACCTGTCCTGAATGGGACTTTCAGGCCATGTCTCCTGTGCAAGTCATTGCTGGTAGCATGCAGTAGCCAACTTAGCACCCAACACGTATCTTTCCGGTGACTGTGTCACCTACAATGGGATTCTTCTGAGATCTAAGATCTTCTGTGATTCACAGCCATGCCACACCATCAGGAGAATGCTGTAGTTTAAATGATGAGCTTTTGCAGCAGGAAGCAGCTTGAAATCATTGAAAACACCAATCAGCTGGACAGAACACTAGCTCTGGATTAAGAGGCACTGGGTTCAAATCAAGCTTACTACCTATGTGATTCTGGGCAAGTCGCTTAATAATAGTAATAGCTGGTATTTGTGGAGCACTCTAAGGTTTACAGAGCTCTTTACATGTCATATCTCATTCGATCCTCACAACCATCCAGCAGGGTAGATGCTATTTTATCCCCATTTTACTGACAAGGAAACTGAGGACAAGGAAGGAATGAAGAGAGAAAGGAGGGAGGGAAAAATAAGCATTTATTAGGTGCCTACTATGTGCCAGGCATCATGCTAAGTGCTTTACAAATATTATCACATTTGATCCTCACAACAACTCTGTGAGGTAGATATTGTTATCCCCATTTTTACAGATGAGGAAACTGAGATCACACAGCTAGTTATTTTCTGAGATAGGCTTTCAACTCAGGTCTTCCTGTCTCCAAATCTAGCACTCTATCCACCCCAAACACGATCTGCCTTCTTGGGATTCAGTTTTCTCATCTGTGAAAACAGGGGATAGGTCTGGATGGACTCTGAGGACCCTTGCTCTTCATCTATTATCCTATGAGGGTCACAAATTTCTCAAATGCAATCCATCCCATTCTCTTACCAGCATTCACTTCTAGGCTGAGCTCACCATCCATTTGCAGTGCCAACCCAAGATAGATGTACTGATGGACTAACCCAATTAGTCACCCACCCAACTTTTAAGTCATAACCTGGACAACATGCATTCTTTATCCATTGGGTTTTTTTCCTCTGTGGGTTGTTAGGCCGATTTCGTTTCTGGGGCTATAGATCTCTTTGAAGGAGTCATGGGTTATCAAGCACTGACTGTCCACATGTTTCAACTTCCTATATACCTTTGCCTCTGTGAAGAGACCTCAGATAAGTAAGGTAGTTGTACTGGGACTCAGGAGACCTGGGTTTGAGCCCCAGCTCTGCCAGCTGTGAAAATGTGAGAAAATCACTTAACCTCTCCGGGGCTCAGTTTCCTCACCTGTAAAATAGGAAGGTTGGACTAGATGATCTAGGATCAAAGATTTAGAACTAGAAAGGACCTGCTACATAGTTCAAACCCTTTGTTTTATAGATGAGAGAAATGAAGGTCAGAGATGTTACCATGTCCTTGCCCAGGGAACCCAAGTCCTCTGACAGCAGTCATTGCTTGTTCTTCTGGGACATCTTCTCTGCTCCACTCAGAATAGGCTTGAAATGCTGCTTCACTTTCTATGATTAACAGAGCCTGTGGGATGGCCTAGAAAATACCACCTACCAGCAAACAGAGCCCAATGAGAGTTTCCCTCCCTTTTAATCAGGTTTATGTAGAATATTAGAGCTGGAAGAAAACTCAGAAATCATTTTGGCCAAAACTCAATTTAAAGTTGAGGAAACTAAGGCCCAGGGAGGGCAAGTAATTTGCCCAAAGTCACACAGCTGTTTAATACAGAGGTAAACTTAACTCAGGTCACCTAGTGTTAGTGCCTTCTCTCCGGATGATTCCCATTTTATCCTGTCTATATATTGTTTGTAGATAGTTGTTTGCATACTCTCTCTGCCATCAAACTGTGAGCTCCCTGAGAGCAGGGATTCACTTATCTTTCTTTGTATCACCAGTGCTTAGCACGATGCCTGCAGAAGATGTTTAATATTTATTGACTTACTAGCTCAATCGATATCCTGCAAAAGTGGTCATCCACCCTCTGCTTGAAAGCCTCCAGGGACAAGAAACTCTCAACTACCTACGAGGCATCCTGTTCTACTTACGTATAACTCTAACTGTTGGGAAATTCTTTCCAGAATTGTGCTGAAATCTGCTCCTCAGAGCCTGCTGGGTAAGGAGAGGGGAGTGGAGAGGGGCGGAGGTCATAGAAGACTGGACAGTGGTATGGAAAGCCTGAAGTCAAGCCAGGCTGGTCCTTTTAATTATGTCCTGTCTTTCACACTTGATTTCATGGCAACCCTCCCATCTCCACCTTCCTTCTCTCATTCATATTTCACCAATCTTTAGTACAACCCCCACCTCCAATAAATTGCCTTCAATGTCCTTTGTATATATTTTATATTTATTTGTAGGTATGTATGTTCTTCCTCCCAAAGAATGGAAGCTCCCTGAACATAAGAATGGTTTCATTGTTCTCTGAACATTATATCTATGGGACCTAGCATGGTGCCTAGCCATGCATAGTAGGATCTAGAGAAATCCTTGTTGATTAATTGATTATCTGAATCCTCCACCCTCATTCAACTCACTATCTGCCTTCTCTGTTCCTATTCCCAAGCTGCTACACAGGGCTAGAGGAAATCACAGGACTTTGCCAACTAGGCATACCAAAATTTAATATTCTAATCTCAACTGGGCCCTCACTACCATGTGACAACCACTTATCTAACTGGCTCTTTATCATACTCCCCACAGTAGCTCTTCCAAACCTTTCTCTCTCTCCTAAAACCCCAACTCCTCTCTAACACCTCTGTCTCTCAACAACCAACCTTGCTTCCCACTTTACTGAGAAAAAATATCCAAGTCTTCTTTCATGAGTTTCCTTGTTTCTTTCAGTCTACTCTCCAAATCCCCTTGATATTTTCATTGTTCTCTCTTCCTTTGCTTGGACCTATGAAGAAGGGTTAGCTTTCCACTTACCAAGGCTAATCCCTTGATTTCATTCCCTCCAGTTTCTTCTGGGAATTTGGTAACTCAGATCACTCCCTCTCTTTCATCTTCAGTCTCACCTTTCTATGGGCCTCTTTGCTGATGCCTACAGACACGCTTAGGTCTCTTCCATCCTTCAAACATCTTTACTAGATCCTGACATCTTCTCAGCTGACATATCATCCTTCTCTTCTCCCTTTCTCAGCCAAACTCCAAAGGTTTAGCTGCATTTGCTTCTTCCTACTACTTTACCTCCCAGTCGCTTAACATTCAAACTCTAGCTTCCAATCCCCCTACTTTACTGAAACGCCTAGCTAAAGCTACCAGTGACCTCTTCTTCATTTCTAAAAATGATTTGTAAAATTTAAAGCACTAAGTATGAATTATTATTGTCATCATTATTAATCTTTCTGCTGCTTTTGACCTTACCACTGTCCAGAAACTGTTCTTTCCAAGGCTACCAATGACTTCCTCACTCTTAAATCTAGCAGCATTTCTCTTCCTCAGTCTTCATCCTCTTTGACCTCTCTGCAGCTTTCTGACGGTGCTGACCACTCAGAGAAACCTCTTAGCATTCTCCTTCCTTGGCTTCCATGCCACTGCTCTCTCCTCATTCTCCTTCTACCTGACTGACTACTCCTTTTCAGTCTCTTTTGCTTCTTCTGTCTTGGCCCCTGAGTTCAAAGGATCCCTGTGATCTGACATAGAAAGAACACATTCAAGGTTTGTTTTGCTTGCATAAGCTTACTAAAAGATCCTTGGAGAAAGAAATCAACATTCTCCAGATGCCCCTAAGCAATCACAGCTGCCCTATGGAGGTCTCCTGAACCCCCAGAAATACCCAAGTCTCCAGGGATGAAATAGCCAACGTTCAGAGTTTGCTCTCTACATAGTGAGATTTCTATTAGACTTGAGGAACTTATTCTGTGGACGAGAGGAAAGGGTATCTTAAATAGGGTTACTCTGCAAAAGATCATGTGAGAAGGTAACTTGGCTCAAGCTTATAGCCCAGCTCAGGCAGCATTTATGCAGCTGAGTATTTTCTCCACCCTGGAGTCAAATATCAGGAATATTCTCAGGGCTGGAGTAATTGATATGTATGAGCCTAAAGATGCTCAGAAGCACCTGGATTGGACCTGCTTCTATAATACCATCTCACAGCCCTTAAGTGCTAGTGTCCTTCAAGGCTCTTTCTTGGGCCCTCTCTACTTCTCATACTATGTACTCACTCTCTCTCTCTCTCTCTGTCTCTCTCTCTCTCTCTCTCTTTCTCTCTCTCCCTGTCTCTCCCTATCTCTTTCTCTCTCTGCAATCCATAAGACCTAGTGGGTCCAATTATCATCTATATGCATATGATTCTCAAATCTCTATTTCTAGCCCTAATATCTCTTTTGAATTCCAATCCAACATTTCAAACTGCCACTTAGATGTCCCATTAGCATCTCAAACTCAGTATTTCCAAAACAGAAGATATTACTTTTCCCCTAAACCTCACTTTATCCGAATTTCCCTATTTCCATTGAGGGCATTATGCCAGCCCCCAGCAGTCACAACCTCAGAGTCATACTTGAATCCTTCTACTTCCGTATGCCCCAACTTTCAAGCCCTGTTAATTCTCTGTGACAGAATCATAGACAATTTGGGTTCACGGAACCTGAGTTGGAATCCCAGTTCTGCCACTACCTTTGTGACTGAGCAAGTCAATTAACATCTCAGAGTATTGTTTCTTTATCTACAAAGTGAGAGGGTCAGACTTCTGATGTGCTCTTGAGTTCTGTATCTATGATTCTTTGACACTTCAAAGAGTTGACATAAATTTTAGAGATAGAATGAAACTCAGATGTCAACCCATGCCTGAAAAAGTATCCCCACTATAGCCTGCCTGATAAGTCATCATCTAGCCCATTCCTAAAGACCTCCAGTGAGAATGAACCTGCTACCTCAGAATTAGCCCATTTCATTTTCCAAAGCTCTACCCTCTGTGGCCAAACAGAACCAATCTAATCCTTCTTCCACATAACTTCGCTTCAAATATTTGAGGTTCCCAGTTTCTTCACAGAATCCTCAGATGGCATGGACTCAAAGTCCTTTACCATCCAAGTGGGCCTCCTCTAGATGGTCCCCAACTTATCAATTCCCTTTCTAAACTATGGCATTCAAAACTGACCTGATCTGGTCTGACCAGAGCAGAGCATATCAGGACTATCAACTTCTCATTCCTAGAAGCTACACCACGGAGAACATGCCAAGGTTGCATTAGCATTTTTGTCTACTGTATAACATGGTTGATTTATTGATTTATATTGAACTTGCAATTTACTAAGACTCTCAGATCTTTTAAAAACTACAATCCAAGCATACCCCCCATCCTGTACTTGTGGAGTTGATTTTTTTTAACCCAAATGTAAAATTTTATCATGGAATCATAGAGTAAACAACAGAAGGGACCTTAGTTGGACTTAGGTCCATCCCCTTTATTGAACAGATGAAGAAACTGAAACCTAGAAAGCTTTAATGATTGGCCTAAAGTCACACAGCTGGTAAGTGGCAAAGCCAGTATTTGATCCATGTCCTCTAACTTCAGTTACAGTACTCTTCCTACTGTCCCCAATTATTAGACTCAGCTCAGTGTTCTGTCCTGTCAAAAATCTTGGATCTTGACTCTGCCATCTAATGTATCATCTGAAAATTTGATGAGCATGCTGCCTATGCCTTTATCTAAATCGCTAATAATAATGTTAAACAGCATGAAGCCAAATACAAAAATGGAAAGGGAAAGAACAGAGCTCCCTTGGACCCCTCTTCTAAATTGACACTAAACCATTCATGACTACTGTTTAAGTCTGGGCAGTTGCCCTACAAGACATCTCTCATATCCATCCCCTTCTCTTTATTCAGGGTCACCACCTTTATTCCAGTCCTTATCACCTCTTACACAGACTCTAGTAAAAGCTTCCTCATTGATCTCTCTGCTTTCTTTCTCTGCTATCTCTAATCCATCCTTTGAACAGTTGCCAAAATGTTATTCCTAAGACATAGGTCTAACCACATCACTCTCCTACTCAAGAATAGTAAGTGCTTCTCTGTTCCTTCTAGAATAAAATGCAACTTCCTCATCCCAATGTTTAAAGCCTTCTACAAATTGATCTCCACCTGCCTTTAAAGACATTTTATATAGTGCCCATTTACAGCCTTCATATTCTAGTTAAACTGAATTGTACTAGGTGTAATCAGATTGAAAGTCCCAGCAGTCTTTAGGGTACAACAACAAAACAAATGGTAAAGCATCTTCTTTCATTTCCACTGGTATAATGGATAAAGCACAGGATTCCAAAGTCAGCAAGACCTAGGTTCGAATCCCACCTCAGATACTCAATAGACCATGGGCAAGTCGCAACCTCTCTGAGCTTTGGTTTGTCATTGTTGTTTAGTCATTTCAGTCATGTCCAATGCTTCATAACCCCAATTCAGGTTTTCTTGGCAAAGGTACTAGAGGGATTTGCCATTTCTATAAAATATTTTATAATCTTTAATGTCATACTGTCAGTAATCATTATTATCTTTTTATCTTTAGCACTTGGCACATTGCCTTGAATCTAGTAGGATGCTTAATAAATGTTTGCTGAATTGAATTAAACTGATTGAGGAGGCCTGAGTTCTAATCCTAGTTCTGCTGATGTGCTGGGTGACCATATATTAGCCAGCACCCTAGCACATCCAGGCTGGCCCACTAGCACAGGTTCTTTGATCTGCTTTTCTAAAGGAAAAACAACTTCAAAGGGGTCAACATTCTTATTTTAATTAAAGATATGTAAGTAACAAAGATAAAGGTCATTCGCTAGTTCAGGGAAAAGGTCAACAGCCTGAACATGGAGAAAATACAAGCAGAGAAGAAAAGAAGGTCATTCACTAGTTCAGGGGAAAGGTCAGCACCCTGAATGTGGGGATACAAGCAGAGAGAAATTAGCACAAATATCTAATAGACAGGGCTCCAACTGTCTAAGCAAAGTAATAGATACATAATCACAAGACAGGGAGTGCCAACATCTGGGTTCACAAAGTGGGGGGGAAGGTTCCTTAACAACTGCTACCCAAAGTCTCATCTGGCCAAGTCACACAGACTTTAGGTGAACATTCTTCACATGAGTGAGCCCCAAAGCAAAATCTCACTTCAGAATACATATACATTTTTGGCTAATAGGCTCAGATCCAGAAGGCATCACAACCCTCCTGCCTCAGTGCCTAATTACCTTAGTACCAAAAGGTGTGAAAGACTTCCTGCAAGCAAGCCTCCTAATAAGCAAGCTTATAAGCAAGCCATTAGGCAAGTTACTCCCCCAATGGGCTCTTTGTGACTCAGAATGTATCACAGCTGTGAACTGGGCTAGAGCTCAAAGCAGCAAGACATCATGGTTGAAATACCTGTGTACCTTTAGACCTGGGTACATGTAGTATATTGCCTTACTGACACAGTATACAGCCCCTGTTCCAAGGAAAAAAGGGAACACATGGGCCTATTAATGGACAGGGAAGATCTTATATTCCATTAACCCTACTGACCCCTGGGTCTGAGCTTTAGTTTTCTTATTTATAAAATAAGGACATTACACTAGAGAAACCTTCAAGTTCCTTCCATTTCTGATAGTCTACAAATGTTGCCTCTAACAATTATTGTTTCTCCACTAAAGTCCTAATCTGATGCCTCACTGTGATGTGGGAGTGACCCCGGGTTTTTTAAGGTTATGCCAGTAGAACATAAGTTCTAGCAAGTCCTATATACTAGAAAAATTTTGAGTACAAGCTTAGCAATAGGCTACATCTGTACAAGGACCAGCAAAGCTAAGTTCATTATACTAGCCATGGAGTAATGAAGGTTTTCTTGGCCACATGAAATCACGAAATCATCTCCTTAGGCCCACGTCTCAGAGTAACTATGACCTCTATTAATGGTAATAATACTCACACCTAGAGCCATAACTGTGGTGAGGCAACTGGTGCTTTCCCCCAAGGCACCAAATTTAGAGAGTACTGAAAGTACTTGTAATCTTTCAGCAACTAAGAAAAACAGAGCTTAGCGCCTCGTCAGCAAGAAGAATAGATTCCTTACATATGATCACGTTGCCCTCTATATAAAGAAATAAGCCCCTGGGGCAGCTAGGTGGTACAGTGAGTAGAGTCAGGAGGACCTGAGTTCAAATGTGACCTCAAACATTTGACACACTTGCTAGCTGTGTGACCTTGGGCAAGTCACTTAACTCTAATTGCCCTGCCTTCCCCCCCCGCAAAAAAGCCCCATATAATAATAATAATAAATAGAAACTTATGTTTCCATACTGATTTATAGTTAACAAAAATCTTTACATCATTGACTCATTTAATCTTACCAAAAACTCTATGAAACAAAAAATGCAAATTGATTATCTCCAGCTTATAAATCAGGAAACTGAGGCTCAGAGAAGTAAATATATTGTAGCAGAAAGGACTCTGGATTTGAAATCAGAAAACCCAGATTCAAATCCTATCTCTATGCTTTCTTCCTTTGTGATCTTGGACAAATTACATCCCATCTATAGATATCAGTTTCCTCATTTGTTAAATGACAGGGTTGGGCTAAAGAGTCTCTAAAGCCCTTTCCAACTCAAAATACCATCCAACAGTTAAAACAGGAAGTCATCAGAAAAATATTTCCTCTCCCCTATGAGCCATGCTCCAAGTGAGCTCCCTCCCCCAGCCTCTAGGGTAGTAGATAGTATCCCAGATTAAAAAGTTTTGAGGCCAAGTTTCTTACCATTAGCCCCAATAACAGTTTGTGCCACCTCAGGCACAAAAATAGCTCTGCCCACATTACAGAAATAACACCACACTGAAATACTGAAGCATAACAGTAGTAGTAATGGCAATAATAGTAACAGTACTGCTGCTTCTTGTACAGGAAAAATGAAAAGGAAAAGGCCACAGAACTCAGAGCTTCAGTCTTTGAAGGAGGAATCTCTCTAGTCCCCGAAGATGGTATGGGCAGAAATTTATAGAGAGAAGCATTGATAGGAACCAGTGTGGCAGGGGGAGCTTCTAATGGAGTAAGTGAAGGGGCCCTGCCCTATAGATGTCAATTTTGTTATCATCCCCCAAAGGCCCATCATGAGAGAGACTCAGGTAAGCCACAGCTACACATAGCAGGCTTTAATGCCCTTTGTTCAGGGATGTTTGGGGAACATTTCCCACATGGATAGGTGATGGATGCAGGCTCCAAGATCTCTACTTGTTCTGCCTTCCTCTCCTGATCTGTCTGGCATGCTGATTTCTACCATGAGTTCTACCACACTGGTTCTCTCAATTTGTGATGTTGCTCTGCTCTCTGCTGACACTTAATGGAAAGATAGCAAAGAGAAAGGAGGGAGTCACTCTCTGTTCTTCAGAAGCTAGTATGACATGTGGTAGCCTAGAAGGTGTCCTGCCTCAGATGCCATTACCCAAGTTTGGGGTTTGTTACTTGTGGCTACCAAGAACATAACCTTTTTCCTTCTCTCCTGACCTCTTCATTGAGTGAATCATCATGACAGCAGCACCCTCTCAGACTGGTCAGCTCCCTAAGATCAGAATGACTGATGTTTCAAGCTTGGGAAATTCTGAAGAATTCCTCAAAAACATAAATTTCTTACACATGATCACACTACACTCCATGTAAAGAAATAAGCCCCAGACTGAAGATAATAAAAATAGTAGTAACAGTAATAATAGAAACTCATGGTTCCATAGTGCTTATAACTAACAAAGAACTTTACATCTATTAATTTACTCAGTCTTCCCAATAACCTCATGAGTTAAAAAATGATAATTATCTCCATTTTATAAATCAGAAAACTGAAGGCCAGAGAATATAAATATATTTAGTAGAAAGGGTACTTGAAATTAGAAAACCAGCCCCAATTGATAAATCATCAAAGGATATAAACAGGAAGTTTTCAGATGGAGAAATTAAAGCTATCTATAGTCATATAAAAAAGTGCTCTAAATCACTATTGATTAGACCAATGCAAATCAAAACAACTCTGTGGTATCACATCATCCCTATCAGATTGGCTAACATGACAAAACAGGAAAATGATAAATGCTGAAGATGTGGGAATATCAGAACACTTTATATCAGAATATCGGAATAATCGGAACACGCATTGTTGATGGAGTTATGAACTTATCCAATAATTCTGGAGAGCAATTTGGAATTATGTCCAAAGGGCTTATAAAACTGTGCATACTCTTTGACCCAGCAATATCACCTCAAATCCCAAAGAGATCACAAAAATGGGAAAAGGATTCACATGTACAAAAATATTTATAGCAGCTCTTTTTGTGGTGGCAAAGAATTGGAAATTAAGGAGTTGTCCATCAATTGAGGAATGGCTGAACAAGTTGTTATGTGAATGTAACGGAATACTATTGTGCTATAAGAAATGATGAGCAGGCAGACTTCAGAAAAACCTGGAAAGACTTATATGAATTGATGCTGAGTGAAATGAGCAAAACCAGGAGAACATTGTACACAGTAACAACCACATTGTGCAATGAGTTAGTTCTTCTCAGCAATGCAGGGATCTAAGACAACTCCAAAAGACTCACAATGGAAAATGCTATCCATATCCAGAGAAAGAACTTTGGAGTCTGAATGTGGATAGAAGCATGCTATTTGCTCTCCTTTTCTTTTGTTGTTTTGTTTCTTCTTCCTTCTTTTGGTTCCTCTCATTAGTTCTAATTCTTCTTTACATCATGAGTAACAGGAAAATATGTTTAATATGAATTTAATATGAATATGTTTAATATGAATGCATAAACAGAGCTTATATCAGATTGCATGCTGTCTTGGGGAGGGGGGAGGAGAGTAAGGGGAGAAAATTTGAAACTCAGGATCTTATGGAAATGAATGTTGAAAATTAGAACAAAATAATTTTTTAAAAAAAAGAAATTAGAAAGCCTGGATTCAAATCCTGTCTCTGCTTCTTTCTCGCTTTATTAACTTAGATAAATCATTTCCCATTTCTAGACATCAGTTTCCTCATTTGTTAAATGATAGGATTGGTCTAGAGAGGCCTTCCAACTCAAAAACCTGTGGAACAGTAACTCTGTGTTTTATACAAGGTCTCATGGGTGGTAAATAGTAGACTCTAATGCTAAATTCAGCATCCTTTCCACTACTGAATGTAAGCTCCTTGAGAGCAGAGATTATATCCTTTTTATCAGGTAAGGAAGGAAGGGACAAAGGAAAGAAGGAAGGAAAAGAGAGAGAAAGGAAGAGAAAGAGATAAAGGAAGGAAGAGAAAGAGAGAGTCAAGGAGAGAAAAGAAGAGAGAGAAAGCAAGGGAGGAAGGAAGGGAAGGAGGGAAGGCAATAATTAAGCACTTTACTATCAGGCAATAGTTCATTATGTACAAAGCCCTATGCTAAGTCCCAGAAATACAAAGGTAGATTAACAAAATGTTAGAGACAGAAGGAACCTCAGATAAAAAAAATCCCAAGGATTTCAGAGTTGAAAGGGAATTCAAAGGCTAACTAGTCCAACCCGTATTTGTCAAAGGCTCACTTCTATAACCAATCAATTAAAAAGCATTTATTATGCTCAACTCTATATCAGATACGGTGCTGGGTACTAGAGACACGAAGATAAAAGTGAAGTAATCTCTACCCTCAAGCAGCTTACATTCTGTTGGGGGAGACCACATATCCATAAACAAGTGATAGAGATAAGGCCTGGATCTGCGCTTTTATTCCTTTAGGGAATTCTCCCATGAAGAAACTCTCCTACCAGTGCAGGTCAGCACTTTTTCTACAACCTAAAGAGCTACCTAGAGCATTTAGGGGTTAAGGATTTGCCAGTCATGCAGATAATATGCCTCAGAGGCAGAACTTGAACAGAGGTCCTTCTAGCTTTAAGACCAGCTGGATATCCATTCTGCCACACTGCCTCTCATCCTATCAATACTAGCTGACAATTTCTAGAGCATTTTGAGTATATAAAAGACAAATGCAAAAAATACAAGATAAACTTTGATGAGGAAGGTGCTAGAATGTGGAGGGATCAGGAAAGGTTTCGTGGAGAAAATGGCAAATGAGTAGAGTTTTGAAGAAAACAAGGGATTCTGAGAGGCAGAGATGAGGTAGTGCATTCCACGCCAGCAGGACAGCCAGCACAAAAGCCAAGAAGAAAAGGGTGGAGTTTCATGTGGAAGGAACAGCAAGAAGGCCAGTTTAACTATAGCACGAAGGAGTGGGGGAATGGAAGTGGCATAAAATAAGAGTGGAAAGGTAGGTTGGGCCAAGTTGTGAAGGGCTTTAAAAGCCAAATAAATGAGCTTCTGCATTTTGTTGGATTCTAGAAGCAATAGGAAACCATCAGAGTATAGTGGGGGTGAGGGTAGAGGTAGAGGTAACACGGTCATACCTACATTTTAGGAAAATTACTTTAGGAAAATTTGGCAGCTATGAGGACAATGGGTTAGAGAGGGGAGACCAAAAGCTGGAAGACCAATTAGAAGGCTATTACTATAGTCTGGAAAAGAAGTGACAAAGGCTCAAACTAGAGTGGTGGCCATGTAAGTAGATACAGAAGAGCAGATAATGAGAAATGTTGTAGAGGTAAAAACAACCATATTTAACAATTGTTTGGATACATATGTGATGTGAGGGAGAATACAGAATCAAGAATAACACTGAGATCACAAAACTGTGTGATTAGAAAGATGGTGGTGCCCTCCCCAGAAATAGGTAAGTTTGAAAGGTGGTAGGTTTAGGAGGAAAATATTATGAGTTTAGTTTCGGACATAATGGATTTGAGGTGTCTATTGGACATCCAGTTTGGAATGTCCAATAGGTAGTTGAAGATGTGGGAAAATTGACCAGAGGCAGTGTGGACGAGTGGATAGTGTTGGATTTAGAATCAGGAAGACCTAGATTAAAACTCTGAATCATATACTTTCTTACTGTATGACCCTCAGTTAGTCACTTAAGCTCTCTAGGTCTCAGTTCCCTCATCTATAAACTGGAAGGGTTGGATTCAATGACCTCTAAGATCCCTTTCAGATCTAAATGTATGATTTCTCGGAGAGGTGAGGGCTATATTCATAGATTTTTGGAGTTTTGAGGTCACCAAGTAAACGAATAGAGGGAGAAAAAAGCTGGGGGTACAAAGCAGATGAACTAGGAAAAGAGACTGAAAAGAAGTCACTTAGGAGAACCAAGAGCAGTGTCGTGGAAACCCAGCAAATATAGAATACCCAAGAAGAGAGGGTGGTCAATAGTAACAGTAACAGTAGAGAGATCAGGAAGGATAAAGACTGAAAAAAAGGCCAGTAGATTTGTTAACGAAGAGATCATAGGTATCTTTAGAGAGAGCACTTTCAGCTGAGTGATAAGATTAGAAACCAGATTACAAAGGGTTGACAAGTGAGACAAGAAGAAGTGAAGGCTATATATATAATATATATATACATATATATGTATATATATATATATATAATATATATGTAGTTAAGGAAAGAATGAAGATTAGAGAGAGGCATGAAAGAACAGACAACTTGCTGGAGAAGACTGGAACGGATGGGATCAAGGATAGACGTAAAAGCAAAGAAACCAACCACCTCTTCATCACTATACCCTGCTTTCTCCCAGTGATAGAGCTGGTTCTAGAATCTCAATCTCCTGGCTCCCAATCCAAGATCCCTTCTACTTTACCATGCAGTCCTAGAAAAATGGAAGTCACCCTGGATTACTCCTGAGAATTTTTCACTCATATTGCAAAATTAAGTTCCCATATCTCCCTCTTAGCCTGGGAAAAACATACAGAAATGAGATCCAATTGAATGCAAATACCTGTTTCCTTCCCAGTCCCTAAAAGAAATTCTCCCTAATAGATCTGACTATACCAATTAAAGGAGGATTGAGTCCTAAGAAGTCACTTCTGAGTGCTCCAGGAAACTCTAAGACTAGAAGTTACAGAGCAGTTGTCAACCTGCATGGGTGGAAGGAGTTGCCTCACCTAGGAGTTCCTCATGCCAGTTAAACAACACATACAGTCTTTATCTTTGTACCAGCTTTCAGGCAACATCACTCCTCCAGAGATTTTAGTCAAACCAATCAGATTATGAAGCAAGGGCCAGAAGTTGTGTTAGATATTTGTTCCAAACACCTATAAATTACCCAACCTGTAAAAAAAAAAAAGTGTGTCTACTTACAAGTAGCCACTGCCTGAAGTCAGGGAGCTTTTCTATTCACATTATGAGGACATGGCTTTTCAAAGACTAGGTTCTACTATCAGGAAGCTCCCTTCCTTTTCAACCATATTTCATAGAACTCCTCTCTTCATGCTCTACACCACTGGTATCAGACTCAAATAGAAACTGGAGCCACCAAGCCCACTAGCCATATATTGACTTAAAGAACCACATATTAACATTATATGTGTTCTATTGTATTTTTATTTATTTTATTAACTATTTCCCAATTGTATTTTAATCTGATTCAGGCCACACTCAGGAGCATGACAGGTACAAAGCACAGCCAGCAGACCACGTGTTTGACACTTCTGCTCTACGTTGTAATTGCTTCTCAAAAGAAACTCCGAAATGTGCAGATTTAGAGAATCCACTCCAAATGTTAACAGGGACTGTTTGTGCCCAACCTGTGATACAGCATTCTGAGCTCGAGCTTGCATGGGTGTGATCAGCTACAGTCTGTTGGACACATTGTAACTTGACTCTAACACAGTGATGCCATTTTGGTCTTCTTTGAGAACAAGGACAACAAAGAAACAACCAACATAGTAACCTGTAAAATGAACAACTTTACCCCTAGAACATGTCATGTGCTTCTCTTCCCCCAGGCCTTTGCTTGAGTTATGCTGTCCCTCTCCCCTCTCCTTCACCTATTGAATTCCAGCCCATCCTTTAAAATCCAATTAAAATGGCCACATCTCCAGGAGGGTAGCATTCATTGACCATTGAGTGTTTGTACCTTGTCTCTCTCCAAGTACTGTAGGGTTCATGAGAGCAGGGTCTAGGTCTTATACACATTTTATATCTCCTCCTGTGCTCCTCACTATTGTTCTACACATGGTGAGTGCCTAATAAATATTTGTGGAACCTAATTGAAATTGACTTGAATTGCTCTGACCTGAATTGGGTCTTAGACTCTGTCCTCTCCCTAATAAAGTGGAATGCCAAAAGTAATCCTTGAAACAATTAACAAATAATAACTAAGATACTTAGGAGTTAGGGCTGGAAAGGACCTACAAATTATAACCCACTGCTTGACTGTGATCTATAAGTGGGAAGGACAGCCAAAAGCTCTAAGAACTAACCCCCTACTCCTTGGCAGAGAGTTGGGGTAGAAGGGAAGGGGAATTTTTTTAAAAAACCCTTGGGTAAAACAAAACAGGAGAATCAAAGATGAGAAAAAATATCCTTCATCCTTCAGTGATATTCACAGGAATTTCACTGTATGCCTTTGTAACTCTGTGTGACATGACCTCCATAAAGCCTAGTTTTCTGTTTCTTCCTGACCTGTCTTTGCTAGTGGAAGGTATTTCCCCTTTAACATGTAGACATTTTAGTTGATGAAGGGGGCAGAAAAAAGACATTTGTGTAAGGTGCACTGATAAAATCAGCTTGAGAGGAGACATAGGCCCTCACATATTAATGCTTGAGGAGATACAAAGGACCTGAGAGAAATCTACTCCTCAGATGAATGTACTGAGAGGACCTATTTGAAGGCAGAGGACTGACTGAGCTGAAGTTGGCTACAGGGCATTTTGGTCCATCAGCTCATTTACGATAACTGTTTTCAGAGTTGCAGAGGTTATAGGTGACAAATTATAAATCAAATAATTGTTTGAGGACTATGGGATCATTATATAAGTACTACAAGGGTCATACCTGACAGAAAGTGGATGTTTTTGACTTTCACATCATACGTTAGAGATGTGTCACTGCTTATAAGAAGGCCCTGATTTGAAGAATCAAAAGCTTTCAGAGGGTTAGATGACTAGATGAAGATAGAAATAGGAAAAGAAGCTGAGCACAGGAGGAGCTTGGGACCAAAGACACAGCAGATGATAAGAGGAGCTACTTATAGAAGACAAAATACAGAAACTAAGAGTACCTGAAAGGACAGGCAGGCTTTATAGATATTTTCTGGGAGATATGCTGATTGGAAAAGAGGAATTGCTTTATAGAGAGCTAACTGACTGAAGAAAGGCTAAGTCAGCTGACAGTGCCAACTGAAGCCAGATAGGCTATGGAGAAAATCACTGGAGAACTAAATCCTGCTGGAGCATTAAGAGATATCTGGGCTTATTGCCCTCTAATGCCATCTCCTCTTGGAGAGAGGAGAAACTTCTCAGGAGTGCCCGTGGTGCCCTTTACTTCACTCTACAGCTTAGAAAAGGGGGGAAGGAGAAAAGGAAAGACAGGCTTTGCAATTGTTTTGAGCTATTCTGACATATTTTTGTTAAAAGAACATAACACATTCTCAGTACCCTACCAAAGGTGGCTGTGTACTAAAAGAGTTTGACACTGCTGCAGTTTCCCAAGAGTCATAGAGAAATAGGTTTTCCCAGCAAGAGATCTGTGAGGATCAGAAGGGGAATAAAGAACAGAAAAGTGGTTTTGCCCAGATTACACATGATACAGATTTCTAAAGAAATCAAGGGCATCAAGGATTTCTAACCAGAGTCATGAGTTGCCCTAGGCTTTACTACTAATGTGCCTCCCTTCTAGGTTTCTATGTGTGCCCACTTTCCCCCTCATGTGTTGGAAGAAGAATGTGATCCAGATTTACAGAATACTGTAGTAATTTTATTACTCTTGCTTTTGTCTTCTATTAAGTAAACGTTATGATTATTCCTCTTGTCTTCTATTGAATAAATGATTAGTCTTGCCCTTGCCTGATCATTTAGCAAATGTGTCATATTTTTTGCGTAAGTGGGAAGCACACCAATGGGGGCACAAGGCTACAGTGGTGATTAATGGGAGTGTATTCCCCTTCCACACCAGAATTACCACTCCTTGGACCCTAACAGAGTAGTAACAGAGTAGTTATCGTTGTAGCCAGCCCATCTCTGGGAGAACCCACAGACCTGCCAGCATGATTATAGGTTAGGATGAATGAGATAGCCCAGAGAGTGTGGAGGTCCATGCCATACTCAGGCTAGACTAATAAATTCTTTTAAAAAAACCATATAGAGTGAGTAGCATAGGTGGAGTTCACACATACACACAAACACACACACATTCCCCTCCTTCCTCCAAAAAAAAAAAAACAGCCAAGCAAACCCTGCGAGTATAAAGCTTTCTTTAAGTCTGGTGTGACTCTAATAATTTGATCTGGGTAGGTTTAGTTTATTATCCTACTGAAGCTGAAAGACTGAGGAGTTCTAAATATCTCCAAAGGCGGTATCTAAACTGAACTGGCACCATCTTATGGGAAATCCAATGAATATGGGGCTCAGAGCTTCAATAAATAAATAGATAATTAAATAAATGAATGAATAAATGCCCCCACAGGAAACTCACTTGGTGGTACATGGAGAGACAGATGCTTCTGACCTACTCTTTCAACAGTCATTTTTTAATTAGGGGACATGATTTGCCCAAGCTCATAAAATCAAGATTTTTAACCCAAGTCCTCTGATTCCAGATTCAGTGCTCATTCACACTGCCACATCTCTAATGACAGAGATATGTTGAACAACCAGCTCTCCAAAAAATAAAGATTAAAAAACTACTCCAAGGTACAAATGCTCACACTGAAAATTTAAACAATCAGCTTTTTCAAGTCATAGAAGCTGCCTCCAATATATTCCTGTGCACTGATGTTCTGTTCCATCTCTCTGCCCAGCCAAACTCCCATCTTCTGTCTTTACTGCCCTCCTCTCTCCTCTGTCCCAGTTTCTCTGTCTACTCCATCTTCCTCCTTCTGTGTCCTCTTCCAACCCTGGCCAAGGATGTCCCCAAGCACTTTAAATCCTGTGATCATAAAATTCTGTTATCTATCTCCTCCCAACTCCTGTTTGCTTTTTAGAAATTCCCAGTTTTTCTAACCCAAATTCTAACAGACCTTTCATGGACGCCCCCTCAGTCTCCTTAGTTCTCTTGAGACTAAGGTTGGGTTTTTCAAAAGAGACTTTACTAGTGACTCCAAATTAAGAAATGGTTAAGGAAAACAGAGCATGGGGATGTTGTCCTAAAATGTTCCTAGTCTAAGCTGACGTTGATTACTGGGATGGCCAGCAAAGAAAACTTGGTTGGGAGCTGAACGAAAACTGGTTCAAATACCAGCTCCACTAATAATAATAATAACAATAGTTTGCTTTTGCATTGTGCTTTAAAATTTACAAACCACTTTACAAAGCTTATTTGATCCTCACAACTACCCTGTGAAGTAAATGCTGTTATTATTCCCATTTTACAAATGAAGAAACTGGAGCTGAGAGTAGGTAAGTGACTTGCTCAGGGTCACACAGTTAGTACATGAGGCAGGAATCAAACTCATGACTTTGTGACTTCAGATCCAACATCATGCCACCTAGCTGCTACCTGTGAGGCAGCGGGCAAATCATTTGTTCTGCCTGGGTGTCAGTCTGGGCCATGCATCTAACAAGCCTCTAGGCCTCATCCCACCATACAGTCATCCCCATGCTCGCTTTAGAGAAGACCTAGAACATGTGTGTCCCTGGACCCACCCATCCCTGCCCCTCCCCCCAGCCTGAACCACCGGGTTCGGAATGATTGATCATGGTTTACCATAAAATCTTAGACTTAGAAGGAAGCTCTAAGATGATCTAGGTAAATGTCATTTTACAAAAGAAAAAGTTAAGATCCAAGAAGATAAATGGCATGCACAAGAGCACACAGAAGCACAGAATCTCAGACTCAAATGGGATTTTACAGGTCATCTTATCCCACTCAAACCTATACAGTATTCCTCTCTAAAACACCCAACAACTGCTCATCCAGCCTCCCTCCAACTGAAGACCCCATTGATGGGTGACCTCCACTAGCTTTCTATCATCTGCAAATGTGACAAAAACTCTGTCTCTCTCTGTCTCTCCCTCCCTCCCTCCCTTTCTCCTCCCACCCATTTTCCTCCACTGAAATAACCTGCTGGTGGATCTATCTACCTCATCTCTGTCACTCCAATCTATCGTCTATTCAGCCACCAAAGGGATTACCCTAAAATGCAAGTCTGATTGACTGGCTGACTATTTCAGCCCCCTACTCAATAAACTCCAGTGGTTTCCTATTGTTTCTAGGTGAAAATACAAAATGCTCTGTTTGGCGTTCAAAGCCCTTTATACCCTACCCCCTTTCTACCTTTTCAGTCTTCTTATACCTCACTCCCTGACATGTACTCTTCTATCCAGCAGCACTGGCTTCCAGTGCTTTCCCTCTGTTAATTTTCTCCTATTTATCCTGTATATAGCACACTTTGTATAGATTTGTTTGTATGTCGTCTCCCCCATGAGATTGTAAGCTCTTTGAGGGCAAGAACTGTCTTTTGTCTCTTTTTGTATTCTCAGTACAGTGCCTAACACATATTAGGTGTTTAGCAAATGTTTGTTGACTGACTTACTGACATTTTACGACGTCATTCAATTAATTGATAAACACTACCAAATAGCACAAAGCCCAAGACATACCACTCTTGGGGTTTAGCCATTCAACATATTTCCAATATACCTAACTGTACCATCATCCGGACCCTATCTCTCCATCTCGTTCACAAAGGGAGTAAGAAATTGTTTGTCAGTCACAGGAAATTAATGGCAGAACCAGACCTTGAAGCCACGTCTCTTATACTACAACCCAGTGCTCTTTCCACTCCACTTCTAGGTGTAGTCAGGAAACCCAGGCTTGAATGCCAGCTCCAACACTTACTATGTGTGCCACCATGAAGAAATCACTCCACTTTTTTTTGCTTTATTGATGCTCCTTTGTTGTATAGATGCCGTTTCCTAATGACTCCTTGACCCCTATTATTGACGAAACATTTTCCTTCTAACAAAGAAGTACAACTAAGCAAAATAAATGAGCACATCAGCCATATCTGACAATTCATGTCTCATTCTCCAACTGTAGTCTACCGCCGTTCTTCTCAAAAGAAAGTGGCACATTTCACCATCGGTCCTCCAAAACTACAATCTGTCGGTCATTACGTTTGGCAGACTTCCTGTGTTTTTCAGTACTGGTGGTGGTCATCACATAAATATTCCTGCTGATACTGCTCACTCCGCTCTGAATCAGTTCAACCACTCGTTTTACTTGATCCTCAGCTCGTTCTTCTGTAAAGTAGAGATAACACATTAGCAATCTCAAGGGGTGGTATGATGAAAATGCTTGTCCTTGTTATTTTTATTACACCCTTTCTCCTCCTCTGTCTGAATTTCTTTCTCTAATCTTTCTAAAGCCTTTGTCATGCTGAATTGGAGTGTGTGTGTGTGTGTGTGTGAATACATAGTCCCCTCCCTGTGTCACTCCTTCCTGACTGTGAGAGGCTCTTTGTCAGAAAAAATGAGTTCAAACCAAGTGATTTGTACCTACCCTGTCTCCACTACACCTGTGCCCCTGGGAGAAAATGCCCTGCCTTTAGAAATATAAATGTCTCTATCATTCCCAGCTCTGCAATCCTCCCATTGATCATTCTGGCTTGACTCTGAGCAGCCCCTGGTGGCAGCACTGTGCTTTCCATCAGCTGTGCATGTCTGACTTTGGTCAGCTTTCTGACAACCAAGAATGTTGTGTTATGTTGTGGTTTTTTTATACACTGAAAGAGGCTATGATATAAATCATTGCAGGACCCCATCCATGGAAGGTAAAGGAGAAGCAGGCCACAGCCAAAAACATAGTGGACCCACAGAGCCCTTCTAAAGAAACTGCTGAACATCTCATATACCCAGATTGCCAGCAAAACTAAACTGTACACTTGGTAACTACGCCAGAGTACTTCTATGCCCATCATCTCATTTAATCTTTTTTTTTATTTATTTTTGACATGTTTGGTTTTCAGCATTGATTTTCACAGGCGTTTGAATTACAAATTTTCTCCCCATTTCCTCCCCCACCCCACTCCAAGATGGCGTACATTCTGGTTGCCCTGTTCCCCAGTCTGCCCTCCCCTCCGTCGCCCCATTCCCCTCCCATCCCCCTTTCCCTTCCTCTCTCCCCTCTTCCCTTCCCATCCACCCTCCCTAAGAAGTCAAGCAATTCAACATGGGCCCCATG
>CM053624.1:281834045-281852085 GCA_028646595.1 Phalanger gymnotis
GTACATGCCACGGCTCAGTATTTCGGGATGCCAGGGCACTCTCCGCTCATCTCCTGGTCTGGTAGGTCCGCATCTGGTCTGTTGGCGCCGTGCGCACTGGGCTCAGCTCCGCTCCCCTCGGCTGGGGTCTGGGAGGTCCGTGTGGGACAGACCAGAGCCCATCCAGGCTGTCCTGGGTTGGGGCCCTGCTTCCCTCTGCCACTTTGTGGGTTCTGCAGCTCTAGAATTGGTTCAGAGCCATTGTTTTATAGGTTTTTGGAGGAACTTGGTGGGGAGCTCACGCCAGTCACTGCTTCCCAGCAGCCATCTTGGCTCCGCCCCCCATCTCATTTAATCTTAAAACAACCTTTGAGGTAAGTAATGAGGAAACTGAGGCTTGGAGAGCATTCATCCAAGTTTGCCCAGCTGATAAATAGGGCCTTGAGGCTACCATGCCCTCTCCTTCCCTCAAGATTAAAAAATCTTAATCCACATTGGTAAAGACATAGCGTCCAGAACGAAGGTCATATCATACTCTGGCAATTAGGTAGAGTGCTAGACTTAGAGAAGCGTTCAAATCTTGTCTCACTGAATAGCTTTGGGACACTGGGCAAGTCTCAACCTCTCTCATCCTTGACATCCTTTTCAATAAGATGGTGATAATGAGACCATCTACCTCGCAGTGTTGTTGGGAGGATCAAATGAGAATGGGTATATAAAGTGCTTTGGAAACTTTTAAGCACTATAGAAATGGCTAGCTATTATGGTTATTATCATTCTGCCCTGGTTAGACCACCTCTGGGATATTATGTTGTATTTTCAGCACCACATCTTAGAAAGAGCATAGACAGGCTGGAGTGTATTCACAAGAATGTAGCCAAGATAGTAAGAAGATTGGACACTGTGCCATGAGGGAATAGGCTGGAAGAATTGGGGATATTCAGTGAGGAGAAGAGAAGGTCTAGGGGCAGTGGATAGAGTGCTGTGCCTTGAGTCAGGAAGACCTGAGTTCAAGTCTGGCGTCACATGCTTACTAGCTGTGTGACCCTGGGCAAGTCATTTAACCTTGTTTGCCTCAGTTTCCTCATCTATAAAATGAGTTGAAGAAGAAAATGGCAAACCACTCCAGTATCTTTGCCAAGAAAACCCCAAATGTAGTCACAAAGAGTCACATGTGACTGAGAGTGACTCAACAACAACAACAGGTAGAAGGATTAGACGTGTTCTATTTGGCCTCAGAGAACAGAACAAGGAGTGATGGATAGAAGTTGCAGGGAAGCAGATTTAGGCTCAATATAAAGAAAAATTCCTGACAATTAGACATTAAAGTAGAATGGCAGAATGCCTAGAGTAGGGAGAAGGTGGGGCTGGTGGATTTCCTAGTACAGGAGGTTTTTTGATCCAGAGTCTGGATGACCACTTGTTCAGAACTGGCTCCAGGGAAAGTCTCTCTCTAAAGACCTACTATTCTTTCTCTCTGGCCACCCCCATTGTTCCCCATCACATCCTTATATCATCATCCTACCTCCTGGCTGCTCCTGTAATCAGTGTGATCCTCCAGGGTCCAGACCTACTTGCTCCCTTCATCAAAATATATACAAATTCCTTGGACCAGGATCTCTACTAGAAGACAATACTGGGAATTATACCCAGCATAATAAGGTGGGTTCTGTACCTCCTAGTTTACATGATACCTTATCTCACTTAAAATTCACACATTTTTAGGAGAGCTATAAGGGGTGATGCTAAGGCAAAGCTATTGTGAGAGGTGTTGGAGAGAATATAGGTTGGGTCAGATGGCTTCTGAGCTCCCTCTCAGCTCTGAGATGTTATTCTGTGCTAATAAAGGAAATGTTTTTGTTCGTACAATCTTTTACTCCCTCAAACTATGCCCTGTAGATAGTTATCCACTCCTCCTGTGCATAAAGCAGATTGCTCATCTCCCATGAGTCTCAAATCAGGATCTTTATTGGGAGTATAGAGGAAAGGACTGAACTCGGAATCAAAAAATCTGAATTAAAGTCCTCATCCTAAAAATAAGTAAATAAATAAATGAAGTCCTCATCCTGACATTCATTTACTGTATAACCTAAGGCAAGTCACCTAATCCCTCCGATCCTCACCTGGTTTCCTTACTTTGCAAAATAGAGACAATAATACAGATGCTACCGACCTAATCAGTCGTTGCAAAGGAAGTACTTTGTAAACTGTGTGAATTCACAGGCTGTCAGGAATTAGAGCTAGAAAGGACCTTAGATCATCTAGTCATAGGATTACAATGGCACTGAATTAACAGACTTACAACCAACTCCCTACTTGGACTGATAAGCAAAATGTCCAAAAAGGGAAAGTGATCTTTATTGTTGTTTATTACTGATTGAAATCTCTTAAATTCTGCTTTGGTGCTTGCAAAGGAAAGACCTATTCAGGAGCTTCAGTCTCTAATGTTGGCATTGATGGATTCCAGCTACAGAGCTCAGTATCCCTGCTTCTTCAGTCATCTGTTCAAATCAAAGAATGAGAACAGTTTGCTGAAAGCTGCAGTCTTCTGGGAAAGGCACTGTTTGCATGCAAAGAGCACCCTCTGCTGTGTCAATCTGGTATTGCACCCCATGACACAGATGGAAATAAGTCCCACTCCAAGGGCATGAAAAATCGTCTTCCTTGTCCAAGAACGGGGCAAAAAGTGTTCCCAGAATCGCATTCACAGCCCATTTTAACATGCTCAAATAAACTGCAGAACTTTTGTCTGAAATTGAGATCAAACGAGATAGTATATTTATATTTATAGTGCTTTGCCCACTTAAAGCACTTTAAAACTGTTAACTATCATCATTACCATTCATACCAGTTATTACTTTGTGCCGTAGTTATCTCTATATCTTGTATCACGGTTATCAGTTTCCACACCTGTAAAATGACAAGGTGGAACTAGAAGATGTCTAAGATTCCTTTCAGATCTAGAGTCTGTGATTTTTGTATGTCTCATCCTGTGGTGTAGTGGAAAGAACATTAGATTCGGAGTCATAAGACCTGGGTTCAAAACCAGCTCTGCTCCTTACTAGTTATATATCTTTCATCAAGTCAGCTCACCCCTCTGGCACTCAGCTTCCTGATCTGTAAAATGAGATTGTGATCTCTAAGGTCCCTTCCACCTATAAGACCTGTATGCCTTGCAGGTTTATGACAGTAAGCTCCTTGAAAGCAGGGAGAGAGTCTTATCTTCCTCAAGAGAATGGAAGCTATTGCATGTTTGTCCTTTTATTTCCTGATGTCTAGCACAGTTCTTAGAATGTAGGAGGTGTTTAATAAATGCTTGTTGATTATCTAAACTTTGTACTTTTAGTGCCTAGCAGGATGCTCTCAATAAATCGAATTGAATTGAAATGAATGATGGGGCCTAGGGTGTGTGCTAAATTCATCTTAAAAAGAAACAAGACCCAAAGATGCACCTGGGAAGTGCTAGGATCATAGGACTCAAAGTCAGACAACTTTGTTTCGTGACTAAACTCTACCAATTTCTTTCTAGGCATCAGTCAGTCTCTTCTTCTGTCAAATGGAGATGCTCACACTTGTACTACTTAACTCATAAGATTGTTGCTGTTGTGAGATAAAATGAGACCTATTCAAGTAATATTTACAAAGAGCCTATGAGCAACTCACTGTGAGCATAATATATATAAAATGCTTTATAACCCATTGAATATGGAGAGAGACAGAGAGAGAGAGACAGAGAGAGAGAGAGAGAGAGAGAGAGAGAGAGAGAGAGAGAGAGAGAAATATCAGAGAATACCACTCCCCCTCCCCATTAAGAAAGAGGGAATGAGTGAACCAAGATGGGACTCCGTTGTACAGAGGTTTCTGGTGGAAGATCACTACTATTTAGGACTTGTAAGTGACTTTGGGGGTTTTCAAACCTCTTTGAGACTAATTGCTCATTTACAAAATCATCCTCCCACTCACACACATTCAGTCAGTTGCCAGGTCTTATCAATTCAATTTCTCTTGATCAGCTGGCTCCTTCCCTGCTGTCTAAAAATATGCCCAAATCTTCTCCTTCCTTAAAATACTTTCATTTGACCTTGCAATGCTGCCAAACTATCCCTATCTCTCTTCTCTTTTCACAAACTCCTAAAAATACTGTTAGACTCATTGCTTCATCTCCCACTCACTTCTCAAACTGTATAATTTGACTTCAATCTCTGACCTGACTGAAACTGTTGTCACTCATTATCAGTGCCCTTAATTGACAAATCTAATGGGCTCTTCTAAGTCCTTGCCCTTCTCAGCCTCTCTGAGTATTGGGTACTGTCAACTTTTCCCCCTAGACACTCCACCTCTTGGGTTTTTTTCCATGACATTGCTCTCACCTGGTTCTCTTCCTCGCTGCCTAACCAAACTCTCTAAAATACAGAAAAGAAAATTTCAAAAAGAATTCATAGATTGCCCACAGAAAAGAAAGGGGGGAAAACAGCATCAACTTCAAGACACAACGTGGTTAAATTTAACAATTCAGTTCAAAAACAACAAATTTTGCAAGTGACCAAGAGAAAGACCTTCAAATACAAAGGAAAGGAAATTCAAATAACACAACAGGGTGCTATTCCACTCCCACCAAAAAGAACAGGGGGAAATGGAATAATGTGTTCCAAAGAACAAGGATACAGTGTAGTGACCTACCCTGCAAATCTGAGCTTAACCATAAATGAAAAAGATGGATGTTCAAAAATAAAGAGTTGTTTGAAACATTCTTAGAAAGAAAACCAGAACTAAAAAGATTGTTTGCTCATTGAACGCTCCAACAACAGAAATGCAAAAAGGGTAAATAAATACAGCAGCCAAGACAACAGCAACACAGTGACAGCGGAGAGACTAATAAGGTTTCTTTTTAAATATACATAAGGAGACAGAGGTGAAGGGGGAAGTCAGGTGAAGGTAATAGTGGAGAGGCAGGCCTGAGGCATTATGGAGAAAACCTAGTGAATCCTATCTATAGATGAATCGGTGGGTTTTGGGGTTTTTTTTGGTAGAACTACATAACAAAATGGGAGGGTGAATGAAAGGGAGGAAGAGAGAAGGATAATAGGAATGTGTGATGTGCCCAGGCCAAATCAAGGGCTAGCAATGCCAAGAGGGTAATCATTCTGGTGTCTCAGGAAGAGAAGAGCTTGTAGGGCAGTGGGTGAGGTGAAAGAAGGAAAGATTACCAAGGGGGTAAGGGGAGGGAGAAGAGAAAGGCTTTGTTTTAGTAGTGGGAAGGGGTTCCACTGAATGCTTCTATAGGTGAACAGAGATGTTCTGTGAAAAGTTACTGAGACCTTGTGTTGGGTGCTATCTTTGGGGATTTAGTGCTTGAAAAGAACACTTTTCCTGCCCTTGGGAGGGGGAATGTGGTTTGGCACTTCTGGGAGCAATTGGCACCTAGGGAAGTAGGAGAGCACAGAACCAAGGAAGAAATTTTGTGGGAAATGGGAAAGGAAGATAATCAAGGGAAGGTCAATGGTGGGGCAGTGTTCTCTCTGTCACCTACAGGCATTTTTCTGGGAATGAAGCACAATTGAAAAGGGGAATCTAAAGGGCAGTCTCTACAGGGCAATGGCAGAAACTGCTGAGAGGGGTGAGTCCAGAATGGGTACCTCAGAAGTTTTGATTCCACGAAAAATTTAGAGAATAGAAAGGGACTAGATAAGTTTAGGGGTCATGAACCAGAAAATACAAGTCTAGAGTAGAAAGAAAAAGAGGATGGATAATGAAGAGAGTGAGTAAGAGAAATCCTTTCCGGAAAGGGAGACACAAAATGAATTTTTTAAAAATAATGAACAGGATCAGATAAAGGGAAAGAGAGAAAGGGGGAATCTGTTTGACTGAGAATGAAAAAAGGGGGGAAATTGAATAACTAGATCTTTAAAAACAGGAAAGATAAAGGAACTAGTAAGCAAAACTCCAAAGAAAAAAGGGTAACAAACTAGAGAAGGAATGGGTGGTGAGGGGAAGAAAGCCAGTGGGGATAAGGCCATCTTAGAAAAGATTAATCTAAAATAACTGAAGAATCATAGCAGTGTTTACAGAAAAAAAAGGAGCAAATCACAACTTGAAAAAATTAAATATTAGAGATAAGTAGAGGAAAATATAAACCTAACTCTTGGAACATTAAATGTGAATGGATTAAATAATCCAATTAAATAAAAAAGAATGATGGATTGGATAAGAAAACAAAGCCCTACAATGTGTTTCTTTTGAAATACATTTAAAAAACAAAGACATAAAAAAATTAAGCTGATGAGATCGAAAAAAATTTACTATGCATCAAATGAGCCCAAGAAAAACAGGAATTCCAGTCGTGCTATCTGACAAAGCAAAAACAAACATTCAAAAAATAAAAAGGGATAAACAAGGAAACTACATTATATTGAAAGGAACCACAGAAACAAACCAATATCCGTAATAAATTTATATGCTCCAAATGCCTTAGCATCCAAATTTATAAAGGAAAAATTATCTGAGCTACAAGAGGACAAGACAATAACACAACGGTGACAAGAGACTTCAACATCCTTTTCTCAGTTTTTGATAAGTCTAACAGAAAGAACAAAAGGGAAAATATGGAACAAACAAATTGCTGGAAAAACTAAAGCCAAAAAAATTATGGGATTCTCTAAATGAAACTGCAAATGAATACACATATTTCTCAGGAACACATGGAACTTTTGCCAAAATTGGCCATGTATTAGTGCACAGAGATATTGTAAACAAATGTTAAAAGGCATAAATAGTTATTACATCCTGTACAGAACATAATACAATTTTAAAATGTCGTTGGTTCAGAGACCTCAAACCAAAAACATAGAACCAAATGAAGATTTAACATTGAAATCCTAAAAATGAGTGTGCCAAAGAAGAAATCATAGAAACAATTACTAATTATGTGAAAGAAGATGATGATGACGATGATGGCAACATATCATCATTACGGATACAATATATCCAAATTTGGGGGATGCAGCTAAAAATGTCCTCACAGTAAAAATTATATCCTTACAAAAATACATTAACAAAATAGAAAAAGAGAAGACTGAACATACATTTTTAAAAATTAGAAAGCCAACAAATAAAGAAATCAAAAATAATTACAAAAGATGAGATATTGAAAATTAGAGGAGAAATAGCTAAATTGGAAACAAAAAACCCTTAGCTAATCTAATTTAAAAGGGACAAAAAAATCAAATTAATAAAATGTAAAATGATCAAGGTGGAATTGCAACAAAAACAGAAGAAGCAAAAAGAATAACTATATTATGCAGTTATATGCTAACAAAACAGAGAACACAAAAAGGTAGAGGAATATCTTCAAAAACATAAAATACTTAAAAATAAATAAAAAGCTTTTGGCAAACTATCAGAAGCCCAGATACATATCTTAAATAACCAATCTCAGAAAAGAAAATCAAATTAGTAAAGGAACTACCAAAGGAAAAACTCCTAGACCTAATGGATTCACAGGAAAATTCTAACAAACTTTTAAAGAACCATTAGTATCCATACTTCACAAATTATTTGCAAAAGTACAGAAAGAAAGCACCTTACCAGAGTCTCTTTATGAGACAAATATAGCCCTACTACCTAAATCAGGGAAGAATAAAACAGAAAGAACACCATGGGCCAATATCATTAATGAATATTGACTCAAAAATTTTAAACAAAATCCTGCTAAGCTACAATATTTTATCCAAGAAAGCATTCCTTATGACCAAGTGGAATTTATACTAGAGTTGTAAGGATAGTTTGACATTAGGAAAATAACCAACATAATTAATCATATTAAAAACTAAAACATTCAAAACCACATAAGTATCTCAACAGATATGGAAAAAGCCTTTTGACAAAATATGCTTATTTATGCTAAAGACTTACCAAGTATAGGCATATAGGAACTTTTCAAAAAATATGTCATTAAAAAGTATCTATCTAAAACCAAAAGCAGGTATCATATATAGTAGGGATACACAAGAACCCTTTCCAGTAAATATGGGAGTAAAGCAAGGATGCCCACTCTCCTCAATACTATTTTATGTAGTTCTGGAGAGACAGCAACAGCAATAAGACAAGAGAAAGAAATTAAAGACATAAAGATAGGCAGAGAAGATTTAAAACCATTCCTATTTGTTGATGATATGATGGTATATTTGGAGAATCCTAGGGAATCAACAAAGATACTAATTGAGAAAATAGCTACAGCAAAGTTGCAAGCTAATAAAATAAACCCTCAAAAATCAACTGAATTTCTATATTATAATAAAAACAAAATATAAGAAACACCAATAAAAAGAGAACTCCATTTTAGATAACTACAAAATATCTGGGGATCTATCTACCAAAGTACACAAAAGACATATTGATCCAATTACAAAAATGCTTCTTAAAGAAATAAAGAATATCTTAAATAGCCAGAAAAAAATTCAGGGCTCATGGCTAGGCTATGCTAATGTAGCAAAAATGACAATACTACCAAAGCTAATTCACACTTTTAATGCTATACTAATCAAATTACTAAAAGGACACCTTATAGAACTAGATAAAGTTTATGTGGAAAAACAAAAGATCTGGAATATCCAGGGAAATGATGAAAAGACGTAGGAATGAAAGAAGAATACCACTTTCAGACCTCAGACTATATTATGAAACAATAGTCATCAAACCCCCCTAGTACTAATAATAATAATTTTTTAGAGATCAATGGAACAGACTAGAAAAAGAAGTAGAAACAATGGAACTAAATAACTTAGTGCTTGAGAAAGTGGAAAACACAAATTACCTGGGGAAATCTCTTTATTTGATTAAAATTTCTAGGAAAATTGTAAAGCAGTCTGGTAGAAGTTAGGTTTAGACCAACCCCTTACACTAGACATTTCAAACGCAACCTGCAGGAAATGTGCAGCCCAAAACACTCTCGAGACAAAAGACAGTCCCTGCTCCCAAAGAGCTCATAATGTAATGGAGAAGACAACGTGAAAATTACTGTGTACATACAAGATATAGACAGTATAAATGAAAAATAATCTCAGAGGGAGACCACTAGCAAGAGGGTGGAGTTAGGAAAGGCCTCTTACAGAAAGTGAGATTTGAGCTGAGTCTTGAAAGAAACCATGGAAACTAAGAGGAGGAGGTAAGGAAGAAAATCATTCCAGGCATGTAGGATAGCTAATTGCAAAAGCATAGAATAAGGAAATGGAGGGTCATATGCAAGGAACAGCAAGTAAGACAGGGTAGCTGAGTCATAGAATACATTAAAAGAAGTAAAATTTAATAAGATGGGAAAGGAGGAAGAAGCCAGGTTATGAAGGGTTTTAAATTCCAAACATATGACTTTATATTAGATCCTAGGGGTAACAGGTAGCTAAAGTTTACTGAGTAGGAGAGTGATATGATAAAATCTGTTTTTGTTTTTTTTAAAAAAATTGTTTTGGCAGCTGAATGGAGGATGGATTAGAGTAGGAAGAGGTTTGGGACAAGAGATCAGTTAGAAGGCTACTGTAACACAGTCCAGGTAGAAGGTGATGAAGGCTTATTTTAGGGTGGTGGCTGTGTGAATGGAGAAAAGTTGTATACAAGAGATGTGTCAAAGGCAGAAGTGTTAAGATTTGACAATAGATTGGGTATGTGGGGTGAGTGACAGTGAGGACTCCAAGATAACACCAAGGTTGTGAGCCTGTCTAAGAGGATGGTGATACTCTCGACAGCAATAGGAAAGTTGGGAAGAGGGAAGAATTTGGGGCAGGGGCATGGGGGAGGGATAAAATATATTGAATTCTGTTTGGGACATTTTGAATTTGAAGTGGCTATAGTACAGCCAGTTTGAAATGTCCAATAAGCTTTTGTACACAGCTTTTTTTTGTATATGGCTTTTTGTCCAATAAGCTGATGCATATAGCTCAGGCAAAAGACTAGGGCTAGATATATAGATTTGGGAATCATCTACACAAAGATGATTACTGAACCCAGAGGAGGTGATGAGATCAACAACTGAGCTAGTACAAAGCAGTGGTCTCAAACTCAAAAAGAAACTAGAGTCACTAAACCCAACATAAGGATTGCCATGAGCCATATATCAACCTAGAAAACCAAAAATTAACATTATCTGTGTTTTATTGGGTTTTTTATTTATTTTTTTAAATATTGCCAAATTACATTTAAATCTTGTTCTGCCCACTTGAACATTGTGGGCCCCATGCTGCCATGGGCCTAGTATTTGACCCCTCTATTGTAAACATAGAAGAGGAAGGCTCAGGGTAGGGTTTGGGGAGATACCAATGGTTAATGGATAGAACATGGATTAAGATCCTACAAAGGAGACTGGAAAGAGTCAGAGAGAAGGAGAACCAAGAAGGGAGGAATATCACAAAAACCTAGAAAGGAGAGATTATCCAGGAGGAGCTAGTGATCAACAGCGTCAGGTGTTACAAAAAGGTCAACAAAGATTAAAACTAAGAAAAAGCCATTAGATTTGGCAATTATAACATGATCTCTTTGAAGGTAGGAACTATGTTTTTGTCTTTCTTTGTATCCCTAGTATTTAGCATAGTCTTTGGCCTGTAGCAAGTGCTTAATGAATACTTGTCAACAAACTGAACTAAAAAATCCTTAGTAACTTTGGAGATGGCAGTTTCAGCTAAATAATGAGGCTAGAAGCCAAATTGTAGAGGATTCAGTGCCCGACACACAAAAAAACTCTTACCTCACACAAACCAAGTCCAAACCTGGGCACTACCCAAAAGGTTCATTCCATTCTTTGCCTCATATTCCCCCAATCTGGAGTTTATTCTGGAAAAAAAAAGCGAACACATTTAGGGGCTGCTGAGCCATCCCTTTCCCGTCACAACTATATTATCAGAAAAGATTCACAGGAATAGTGAGAAATATGAAGTTCTGGCCTCTTGCCCCTTGTACCTTGTGGCTTTGTTCTCCAGCTTCAGGGACCATGCAGTTAATTGATTTCTATATCAATTCCTGATGCCCAAGACGGGCATCAGGAACTCCCCTTATTTGTAGACAAAACTCTCAAACTTTGGTTCACTCGTAAGGCAAGCCCCAAAGCTGATACTGCCTAGGAAATCATTCATCTTTGCCTAGAACTCTAGATTCCAGGATCATGCTGCCTAAGAAATCAAATTCCTCTCCTTTCTCTATATACTATCCATGAACTCCCCTCTCAGGTAACATGAGCAAGCATCTGCTTCTCCTGTGTGCTTCTGCAGGGATGCTTTTAATGCTCCAGCTGCTATTATCTCTTGGGCTGGGAATATCTACTCTGGTCTCCAGTATCTGACCTCCTATGCTGAAAAAGCATATGCAGTTCCTATGTGCTTCTGTCCCAAGGCAGCCATTAATAACTGTCATGCTGAGGATGAAGGAACTTCTAAGAATGGCTGATTTCTTCAAAGTGTAGAAAAGATTTTCCATGTTTAGTCTTCCAGGAAGCCCTAAAAATTGTGCTGTGCACAACCTCTCCTCCATTGGGAAAAGTCCCATGACCTAGAGAAGTTGTCATATCTCCACTTCTCCTGGCCTTCTTTTAAGCTGGGGCCCAGATGGGAGGGGGATGAACTTCTGTATTAAATACATATTAGTATCTTTTATACAACAGAACAAAAAAAAAGCAGATGGTTCTTCAGACCTGAATTCCAGACAGCTAATCATCTTAGGAGCAATCAAGTATAACATCTGTTTGATGTTTAAAGCTCTTCATCACCTAACCCCTTCCTACAATTCCAGTCTTCTTACATGTTATTCCTTTTCTCATACTCTACAGCCCAGTGACACTGGCCTCCTTGCTGTTCCTTGTTCAAGGCACTCCATCTCCCAAATGAGAGATTCCCAACTCCCAACTCCTCTGAGGCTCAGTATTCTCATCTGCATTTTCACTGGCTATCTCCCAAGCCTGGAATGCTCTTTCTCCTTAATTCTGCTTCCTGGTTTCTTTGACTTCCTTCAGATCTCAGCTAAAACCTCACATTCTTCAGGAAGCCTTTCCCTTTGTATCCCTAGTACTTAGCACCGTGCCTGGTATGTAATAGGCACTTAATAAATGTGTGTTGACTTGATTTAGACCAGTGGACATTTACATTCACACACACTACACACACCACACACACACACACACACACACACACACACACACACACACACACACACGCAGTAAAAAATTGCTATTACGGATCCATAGTTGCTTGGCATTCAGTCTCAAGGAGGCGGCAAAGTCAAGCATTAGTAGAATCTCCACATCTGAGAGGGTCCTCAAAGACCCCTCAAAACTCAGTTCAATTCAGTGAATATGTATGTGCCTACTAGTGCCAGGGGCTGAGACTACAAAGACAAAAATTGAAAAAGTCTCCCCTCATGGATAAAGTCCTCCTAGCAGTCAAGCAGAGAAAAAGACTCCACCATGCCTCAGTGGGGTTGGGGGAGCAGGAGGAGATATCGGATGTAGCGAAGAGATCATGGAACTAGGAGAATGAGGAGACCTCAGTTCAAATAGTCTGAAGCTTACAGGCAGAATGGCCACTGACAGATCAGTGAATCTCCCTGGAACTCAGTCTCTTCTCTGTAAAATGTGGATTAAACTATTTTATCTACCTCACAGAGTTGTTATGAAGATAAAATAGATGTATTTTTCATCTTAGAGTACTAAAAAATAACTATTTATAGACTGGAAGTAGGAGTTTTGCTATAGGTACTAACAATCTTAGTTAATCACATCTACAATGCAACAGTTCAGACAAGACCAGGACATCTGCGGCCAGCTGGTGGCACCAAACACTAATTTCAGGGTCAATTTTCCCATCTCAGACTCACTCTGCAAACCAGAACTTAGAAAGCAATGACAGCAAATAGCCTCAAACCTAATATGGCCAGTGAGGCTGTTTCCTTGTACTGCTCCCCACCCCCACCCCCACCCCTAACCCTACCATCACAAGTCAGCTGCCAGAAAGGAATGTTCTTAGACGCCAGAGGAACCGCTTTGATCCTAAATGTGCTTAAGAAAGTTTTCCATAGTACTGCCTAGCTCCCAGATTCTCTGAGCGGTTTTCATGCCTCTGTGCAAAGAGCATGGCTTGAACCTTACAAGGAAAGGGAAGAGGTTGTACATAGCTTATGATCTGCATCTGCTGCCCTAAACCAGAGCGCAGGAGGGCAACAGCCTCCTCTTACATCCACACTCATTCCTAACAGCAGTGGCTGGGCTAGGTGTCTTACTTAATTACCACTTCTCTAGCCTGAAGGAGAGCTTCCATTGTGCTTATAAGATAATTTCCATGATGTTAATTGCCACCTTCTCACTTTTGGTAAAGGCAGTTAGGTTGCTAGGTGGATAGAGTGTTGGGCCTAGAATTAGGAAGACCTGAGTTCAAATCCAACCTCAGATACTAGCTATGTGACCTTGGGCAAGTCACTTAACCTCTGTTTGCCTTAATCCACTGGGGAAGGAAATGGCAAACCACTCCAGTATTTTTGCCACAAAAAAAAAACACAGACAGTATTATCATGCTACAGTCCACGGGGTCATGAAGAGTTGGACATAACTGAACAACAATTTTTTGCAAACATTAGAGTGGTGTGTGTGTGGTTACTCAAAGAGCTGTGGCACTCTTCTGGAGCGTAGGCCTATGGGAGTGTCTGTGTCTATGTGACAGCCAACAACACAGACAGACACAGAGAGATACAGAGAAAGAAACAGAGACAGGCAGAGAGACAGAGAAGGAATCAATAGGTTCCTACATTTGTGAATGCATGTCTAAGAATATACACATGCAATAATGCGCTTGTGTTTCTGTGAATAAAAGTGACAGTGTGTTGATTTATATGTGAATGTGTGTGCAAGACTGGGCATGTGCAAGAACATGTGTTTGTGTAAAAGAATGAGAGGGAAAGCATATTGCTATTCATGTGAATGTGTGTATAAAAAAATGCATTCCCACAAGAATATTGGTATATTTGTGTAGGTGAGAGAATGTAGGTCAAAATGTTTGTCTTTAGGAGTTTGCATATATCTGTGAGGGAGTGTATTTAAACATCTCATTGTGTGTGTCTTTATACACTGAATGTACACTGAGCAGATTGTGCAAGTAGTATGTAAGTGTTTCATATATGGGAAAGCGTCCAGGTGAAAACACTTGTGAGTGTGTCTCATCATCTCAGTCATAGTCAATGTTTGATCACAAAGCTACATTTGTAAAAACAACAGGGAAAACAAAATGATAAAATACCATAAACTACATGTGCCCAGAATGTATAAACAGCACCTCAAGTGAGGCTGTCAACTCACTTACTCATACAGATGCCAAGCAGAAGTGGGGCACTTTCTCAAGAACAGAAGTCTATGGAATCATAATGGTTTAGAATGGGAAGATTATATAGCCCAACACTCTCATTTTACAGAAGAGAAAAACTAGAGATAGGGAAGTGATTTGTCCAAAGTCACACAGCTATTGTAGAAATCCAGATTTTCTGACTCCAAATCCCATGCCCTTCCACTGACACCAAACTGTTGGTAAACACCAAACAGCAGAGGTTAGATTATGGTTTCTGTAAAGAATTTTGTTTCAGTTTCCAGCACATGTAGGTTTAGTATTTGAAGAACAAGTTTTTAAAATATATTTATACTGGCCCATCAGATATCATTTGTTATCACAAGGACAGGGCTTGCAGAATTTGTGACTGTGGGTTTGTGAACTCAGAGGATCATAGCTTCAGAGTTAGAAGGGACCTCACAGGTTCTATAGTCCAAAATCCCCCCTAATGCAGAAATTCCTTCTGAAATAGCCCTGATTTATGGCTATCTAGACTCTGTTTAGATGTTTCTAATCACAGAAAGCTAGCTCACAGCCTCACTAGACAGTGTGTTGCATTATTATCTAGCACTAATTGTTAGAAAGGGCTAGGCCTGGAGTCAAGAGGACTCTTCTTCCTGAGTTCAAATCTGACCCCAGACACTTACTAGCTGTGTGACCCTGGGCAAGTCACTTAACCCTATTGGTCTCAGTTTCCTCATCTGTAAAATTATTTGGAGAAGGAAATGGCAAACCACTCCAGTATCTCTGCCAAGAAAACCCCAAATGGAGTCACAAAGAATTGAACCCAACTGAAACAACTGAACAACAGCAGCATAGGACCCGAGGAACCCAAGGTCTGGGTTTAGGATAGGGAAGCCATCTTTTTCCCACGGTGTGTGTAACATGCTTACCTAGGGACTTTGATCACTCGTCTGGGACAGCATTGTCTGATCAACCCTAGGCATTTTCCAAAGAAGGAGGCCCCATTCCAGGACTCTATTGTGTATTGCTGGGATTCAGCGGTCCTCAGGAGATGATCCCATCTGAGTCCAAGCACTAGAAGTTTGGTGGTGTGTGATAAGACTAGACTCAAAGCCATCCAAAAATTCATCTTTACTCAAGCCAGTCAGGCAAAAAGCATTTATTAAGGACTTACTATGTACCAGGCACTCTGCTAAGCACTGGGAATACAAAGTAAATAAACAAGAGCATAACGTGTAAGAAAGGGGAAGTGATGCACCACAGGGACCAGGGGAGGGGGAAATAATTCCCAGTTGCCAGGGGCTTTCTACATTGATTGTCAAAGGTTTGACCTAAATAAATAAAAGGGCCTTCTTTAGCATGCACTCATACAAGGTTTCATGAATGTAAGAAAGAAGCCAAGACAGCCAAGCATGAAAGACAGCAGGGTTTAGGGATAGTGTTTCCAGAGCTATAAAAGGACTAAATTTTTCATATTTCAGCTGGTTATTTGGTACCACCTACAATAGATGTAATCACAGACGAGTTTTTCTTAAATTTTAATTTCACTTCCTTTGTTTCACTCCCTAATTCAAGTCTGACCTTTCCTCGTTAGCAATGGAGAAGTTATCCGTTATAACTCATGTACTATACTTTCAAATTATGAGAAAGCTGCTACTAATTGGTGTTAGTGTGCTTTCCTAATTAAAAAGAAACTCTAAGTCAGAGAACAAGTAAAATTTAATGTGAGCCAACAGTGTGAAGTGGGAGTCAAGGAAGCTGATGCAATCTTCATCTGACTTAACAGAAGCAGAGCATCCAGGTTGAAGGAGGTGACTGTCAGGCTGTTCTCTGCCCTGCATATGCTACGTCTGGAGTATGTGTTCTGGGCACATTTTAGAAGAGAGACTGACAAATGACCATGGAAATGACTTTGTTTGAAGATATGTTGAATAATGATACCATCAAGCAGGGTATAAAACAGAGACATAAATCCTCGCCTGGAATATTAGCAAGTCTCAGAAGATGCCCTGCATAGAATCCAAACAGAAAAGGGATGTCCACGGCAAGGTTCTCCAAATGCTCCTATCCCAAGACTACACCATCCATCATAGCAGAGCATAAAAGGCACAGGACTTAAGGCCAGAAGATTTGAGTTCAAGTACCACTTCTGACACTTCTAATTTTGTGACTGTGGGCAAGTCATTTTGCCTCTCTATGCCTCAGTTTCCTCCGCTGTAAAGTAGAAATGATAATCCTTCTACTACCTACCTCATGAGGCGGCTGTGAGGAAAAAGTTTTGTAAGCCTTAAAATGCGTGTGTGTGTATGTGTGTGTGTGTGTGTGTGTGCGTGTGTGTGTGTGTGTGAGAGAGAGAGAGAGAGAGAGAGAGAGAGAGAGAGAGAGGAAGAGGAAGAAAGAGGGAGGGAGAGGGAGGATGGTTGGTGAAAATCCATTGTATAATATCCCTGAGAGGAGGCCATCCAGTCTTTGTTTAAACACCTTCAGTAACAAGGAGTTCATTAGCTCTTAAGATAGCTGGTTCCATTGTTGGGCAGCTCTGTTAAAAAGCTCTTCCTTATATTGATCTGAAATCATCCTCCTTATCAGTCACTCTGGAGCCATAAAAAAAAATCTCTTCCTTCTAGTTAGTATTATTAATCACGTTGAGTCCAAAAACATTACAAACTCTCCTCAGTGAAATCCTTAATATCATGAGTATAATCATCCACACTGGGAAAATGGAGCAGACAAAAAATGCATGTTATCCAGATTATGTGTGTAGGTATATATGTGTACATGTCTTAGACAGGTATTGTGGTTGTAAAATGAGCTGGACCTAGAAACGGGCATGAAGAAATAAGATACTTGGGAGATTTTGCTATTGATCCCAAAATGCTCTACCAATTCACTTATTTTTTGTTGTTTTGTTTTGTTTTCTTTTTGTTAATATAACATTGATTTATTTTTAGTTTTCAATATTCATTTCCATAAGATTTTGAGTTTTAAATTTTCTCCTCTCCCTCTCCTCCCCCCTCCCCAAGATGGTATGCTACCTGATATAGGCTTTACTTATACATTCATATTAAACATATTTTCACATTAGTCATGATGCAAAGAAGAATTAGAACTAATCGGAGGAACCATGAGAAAAAAGAAACAAAACAAAACAACAAAAAAAGGAGAGCAAATAATATGCTTCCACTGCATTCAGACTCCAAAGTTCTTTCTCTGGATGTGGATAGCATTTTCCATCATGAGTCTTTTTGAAGTTGTCTTAGATCCTTACCAATCCTTAGATCCTTATCCTTAGATCTTTACCTTAAATCCTTACACATCTGACATACACTAGCCCTGTGACCAAAGGCAAAGGCAAACTGGCCTGCATCCAGAGGAGGTTGACCAGGATGGTGAGGAATCTGGAACCCCTTAATCATACGAATTTAAGGAATATGGAATGGCTAGCCTTGAGAAGAGAAATCTACAGAGATAACTGCTTTCAAATGTCTGAATGGCTATCTCATACTAGAAGGAAGAGATTTTTTTCTTTATGGCTCCAGAGTGACTGATAAGGAGGATGATT
Organism: Phalanger gymnotis; assembly: GCA_028646595.1. Classification (NCBI taxonomy): domain Eukaryota; kingdom Metazoa; phylum Chordata; class Mammalia; order Diprotodontia; family Phalangeridae; genus Phalanger; species Phalanger gymnotis. The sequence goes on from CM053624.1 coordinate 281,851,896, forward strand.
TCAGATCAATATAAGGAAAAACTTTTTTAACAGAGCTGCCCAACAATGGAACCAGCTATCTTAAGAGCTAATGAACTCCTTGTTACTGAAGGTGTTCAAGCAAAGATTGGATGACCTCCTTTCAGGGATATTATACAACGGATTTTCACCAACCATCCTCCCTCTCCCTTCCTCCCTCCCTCTCTCTCTC
>CM053624.1:281852585-281912950 GCA_028646595.1 Phalanger gymnotis
CACACACACACACACACATCTTCAGTCTTTCCCTCTATATTTACTCTTTCTTTACTGCCTTCGAACATACTCAAATCACCCCCTATCCTAATAAAAACCTTTCTGTACTCATTCTTGTTGTTATTGTTCATCCTTCATTTTCAAAGAGGACCGATGACATCATGGGTGATGTCTTGACTTGCTCTGAGTTGGATTTAAGTGAAGGAGTTGCACAAAGTTGTCAGCCTCATTCTCTCTTCCAGAGTCATTGAAGTGCAGTGGCAGAACAAAAGTCAAAACTACTAGTGATGGCCCAGGGACTGTTGATGACTCAGGATGCAGTGGATGACTTTGGAGTCTTTGATGTCTGACCAGACGCTAAGCATTCCACAGCACCAGCTTCAACCAGCTTCACGGCCCTTAAAATAAATCGTTACCCAGCCCATTCCCCTGTGGGAAAACTTCATGTGCTTGAGGTAGACATCCTCCTAAATCACCAACAAGTTACCTTGTTGGCCTGTTAGTTACCCTCAAGCTGGTTTAGCTTGTCTGCTAAGACAGTTTTTTACCAGGGTGTGGCTGCTGCACATGCTACAGCTTCTTGGAACCATAGGTAAGAGTTGGGTGAGAGGTAGACACCAAAAGCGGATGAGTAACCCTGAAAAGGGTTTGACAAGATCTCACACCAGAGGTGCTAGTCCTCCCTAAATACTCCATATATACCTTCCATTCTATTCCCTCAAGCAATCATCCTATTTCTCTCCTTCCTTTCACTGTTAAACTTCTTTGTTCAAAAATGTGTAAGGCTTTACCATCACTGACTCCACTTCCTTATCCCTTCATTTTTTCATCACATTCAGTTTTGTTTTCATCCCTACTACTCTCTCCGAGCTCACCAAAGACCTAAAGAATCAAATCCTTTGGCCTCTTCTCATTGACCTTTCTGCTACATTTGGCAGTTCTGACCACTCCCATGTGTTCTCTCTCCTCCCATGGCTTCCAAGACCCTACTCTCCCCTGGTTCTTCTTCTATTTCTCTGACCACTCCTCTTCAGTCTCATTGATCATTCCCCCTTCCTTCTCTTCCTCCAACCCATCCCCAAACGTAAATAGCACCAAGGCTCTGCTCTCTTTTCTCTCTGAACTCTCTTCCCAGACAATTTCATCTACTCCCATGATTTCAGTGATCATTCACCTCAGTGTATAGTTAAAATAATGACATCTTCGTGGCTCAATGGACAGAGGACCAAGCCTAGAGTCAGAAGGACCTGTATTCAAATCTGCCCTGAGACACTTACTAGTTGTATGACCCTGGGCAACTCAATTGAGCCTGTTTGCTTCAGTCTCCTCATCTGTGAAACAAGCTGGAGAAGAAATGACAAACCATTCTCGTATCTTTGCCAAGAAAACCCCAAATAGGGTCACAAAGAGTAGGACATGATTGAAACAACTGAACAACAATAGCTAACAATACCTGTGTCCAGACCTAATCTCTCCCCCAAATTCCATTTACCACATTTACAACTGACTGATAGAAATCTTTACCTAAGTAATCTTTACCCTATCAAATCCAATATATCCAAACCTAAACTCATCATCTTTCCCCTCCTCCATCTAAAAAACCTAATTTCCCTATTTCTCTTGATGACTGACTCTTCTCCTTCTTTCACCACCTTCCCAATATTTAATCAGTCTCCAAGTTGTGCCAAATGCACCTCTGCAATAACCTGTCTCCTCCTTTCTAGTCCCACTGCCAACACTCTGGTTTAGGACCTCAATAGGTTCCTAACTGATCGGCCTGATTCCAATTTCACCTCCCCCAATCCACCCCTCACATAGCTGGCAAAGTAATCCTCCTATTGCATAGATCTAATCGAGTTGCACTCCCACTCAGAAAAACCTTCAATAGATTTCCGCTCCCTACCAAATAAAATAAAAACTCCTGATCCTGGCTTAAAAGACCTTCCCCAATTTAGTCCTACTTTATCAGCCTTATTTGATACTAATCCTCCTAAGCTCCAATATAGAGATGTCAAATACAGCCTCAGGTCACATGCTAAACCATATTAAAAATGGGAAATGTTTAACAAAATAAATAAGAACAAAACGTAGATCATGTTAAATTGTAGTTTTCTAAGTCAATATGCATTAATAAGTTAAATTCTATTTAAGTTTGATGCTACTTCTCTACTACTTTACTGCTACTAATACACTACTCCTCTACTACAACTACTACTCCACTATTCTAATACAACTAATGGTACTCTCTTATTCCCTGCCTTTATGCTGAGCCATCCTCCACGCCTGGAACTGATACCTCCCCTAAATCCCCTATACCTTCACCTTTTGTTAACCTTCTCTTCCTAGAAGGACCAACTCAAGAAAGCTGAGATCCCCCATTTGTATAGTTTCATTGTCTATTTCTTCTTGTAACTTATTTAATATTTCCTTTAAGAATCTGGGTACACTGCCATTTGGCCCATATGTGTTTAGTATTGATGTTCCTTCATTGTCTATGATACCTTTTAGCAAGATGTAGTTTCCCTAGTGATTTCTTTTAGTTAGGTCTGTTTTGGCCACTTTTATAATAAAGGGAGGTAGGCGCATTTTCTCTACTCTTTTCCTGGACAAAGCTTGGCTCCCTGTGTTAAGTTTTATCAGTGAATGCACTTTTAAAATGAAAATAAATCCCTTTCATTAATTGAATTTTTTCCTTACTACTTTATTCACTTTATCAGTGAATTAATTACATCTGAATTTGGATTCCACTTGCCTCTATGTAGGAGAGCTTCTGTTCCTATTTTCCTTTGGATGAATTTTGGAAGTCAAGTTGATCCCCTAATGTAAAGTGGTGTACTGTCATGGAGCATGTTCTAATTTGCAGTTATAACACCTGGGTTTTAGTTGCAACTCCAATACTTGTCTGATGTGTGACCTTGGACAAGTTAACCTCCTTGGGCCTCAATTCCTACATCTATAAGAAGAAAGAGTGGGACTAGATGGCCTCTGGGGTCCTTTCCACATCTAGACCTATGACTCTATAATCACCTTTTTCACCCTGTTTACTTCTTTGTAAAATGGAGATCACAATATTTATGTTACGGGCATCACTAGGTTTTTGCATAGAAAGTGGTGTGTTCTTCTCTGGTTCATCACATTATGGAGAATGTGTCCCACAACTGTGAGCAGTCTAGTGCTGAAACATTTTCACATTTCCCATTTTCCCAAAATTTGACTAAGAACTAATAGGAATTTTGAAACACTTGGGTCCTGCTATTATCAAAAGTAAATGCCACATAAACCAAAATTTCTCTCTTTTAACAGCCAAATCAAATAGAGCTTGTTTAAGATCATCCCACATTTGACTTAAGTTGATTATGAAAGAATTTATTGAGGACCTACGATGCCCTGGGCCTTCTGCTGTCCTTATTGGTGAGAATGGTCAAGGTCCTGCTATCTTGAAGCTGGATCCACCCTTGTTTTTCTTTATTCCCCCAGCAGGAGGTTAGCTGCAATGCTTTTCTTAAAGAGAGGGGACCGGTCTAGAATTATATCTGGAATTATATTCCTTACCCCTGAATATTGTTAGTTAGGGGAAATTTAGGTAGCTAGGTGGAACAGTGAACAGAGTACCAGACCTGGAGTCAGGAAGATATCTTCCTGAGTTCAAATCCAGTTTCAGACAGTTACTAGCTGTATGACCATGGGCACATCACTTAGCCCTGTTTGCCTCAGTTTCCTTATCGGTAAAATAAGCTGGAAAAGGAAATGGCAAGCCATTACATTATCTTTGCCAAGAAAACCCAAATGGGATCACAAAGTGTAGAAAATGGCTGAACAACAACAAGGCACAAAGAGTACAGAGGCAAACAGCACAGAAAGAACAGAGACGAACACAAGGGGGAGAGGGGAGGATACAGAGGTAGACAGCATGGGTTCAGTGTTCTTTAATTCCGGAATGGTGGAGGGAGGCAGTCAGCATGAAGAGAGAATGGGGAAGGGGAGAGTCACAGAGAGTCACATAACTATGGATCAGAGCTGAGAGCACTAGGGCAGCATGGACCCATAGGAGATGGAGGAGTGCTGGAAGGCAGAAGTTTGGGATCTCATTTTTATAGAATTTTGGAAAGGACAGACTAACTCTAATCTGAGACACCTTAAGGTTATGTCATTAACATATACACATCATCTCAAAGTTACACCCTAGGCTTACTTTACTAGCATAAAATTTACTAGAGTTCTGTTGGTCTTCCTGAAGATGTTTGGAGCTTATCTGAGGCTTACACATCATGAGCAGTTAGCAGGACCGAGGGGCCCTTACAGTAAGGCCTAACTGGCATCCCCTGATTTATCATACAGTCTCAGAATGTGATTTTAGTGCATTTATGAGACAGTTTCCAATGGTTTCTATGCTCCCCTAATTTATGAGACAGTTTTCAAGACAGTTTGTAAGACTTTTAATAAGACAGCCTGTATGCGACTTCCTGTTACTTTATACTAGCTACTTATAAACTTAGTATACTAACTAGAAGGGAGAATGGAGTGGTCAGAGAAACCAGGACAAGATACAGTTTTAACATAGGAAGGAATACCCCAAGTTATATCTGAAGGCTTAGTCCCTTCCCTTCAAATACTAATTATACAATCATACCATTACAGAGAAAGAATAACAAATGAACCCATTTATCAAAGCAGATAGCAATCAAAGAAGTTATAGCTTAGAATATTCCAGACAATGCACAACGAAAAAACTCCCCCACTAGAAATAAGATGTGTGTGCGTGTATGAGAGAGGGAGAGAGAGGGAGGGGGAGAAAGAGAGAGAGAGAGAGAGAGAGAGAGAGAGAGAGAGAGACCGAGACCCCATCTAAGTGCCAGGGAGTAAAAAACCATGAAAGACTTGGAAGCAGGGGAGCATTCTTCCAGGAATCAGGAGCTAATTGGTGTATTAGTTACATAGACTCATAAAAGGCACTAAACTGTGATGAATGCACTATTGAAAAAGACCCCACAGGCTTATTTGGAGTCTCTGGGAGGCATAGACTCCTAAGATATTCAGAAAAGAAGGCAAGGAAAATACTGCCTTCATGTAAGTTTTCTGAGGTAATAAAGCCTTCTAAATTTCCTCGATCAATATCTTAGGAGGAGGGGCATGTGAAAAGGAATTATAAAGATTCCTCGCACCTCAAACACTGAATTGCTCAAATCTTGCCTCATAAACTTACTCCTTCATGTAAACCTGAACAAGTCATTTAAACTTTTTCAGATTCAGATTTCAGATCCAGATTCAGAACAGCCATTTAAACTTCTTCAGATAAGCATTTATTAAATGCCTACTATGTACTACTTAATCTCTGTCTGCCACAGCTTCCTCATCTACAAAATGAGGATAATAATAGGACCTACCTCACAGGTTTGTTGTGAAAATCAAGTAAGATAATATATGTAAAATTCTTTGCAAACCTTAACTGGCCATATGAACACTAGCTATGGTTGTTGTTGTTAAAGAGATTCACTTCCTCCCAAGGAAGTAGGAACTACTTCATATACGTCAAAAAATGTAGCTTCAAAAATGGCTGTGTCACCAGCAGTCAGAGCATAGGTCTGGTCAGACTCTGAGACAGATATTACAGCTGCACCCTGAATGCGACCCCTGCATGTAATAAGTACTATTATTCTAAGGAGATGCTGGAGAAATTTGAACTCTGGCAGGCTTATGCTGCTGAAATGCTATGAGCAGCAGGTAGAAGAAATAAAAACAAAAGAATGGCAGGTGTCAGACACTGAAAAGTGGGAACAACTGCTAGAGGGCCTCGGAGCATCTGCATTTTATGAGTAACCTATTTTAAAAATGGAAAATCCATCTGTTAGAGACCACGAATCCCTCAGGCTACTAATTACTTTGAAAGGATAGTGCACTGAGTACCTTTCTCATCTAGTTCCTAAACACAACCCAAGAAGGCGGTAAAAAGCTTTCCAGCTACAGTCAGAGGTTAGGAAAAGGATACAAAAAAGCACCGATAAAAAGGCCAGCAACTTCAGAGTGCCTGAACCAGGTCGGAATGTCTCAGGTTAAGACTGGAGGAAGATTTAGTGAATTGTTATTCTGGTGACTACAGTCATCTAAGAAGCAGGAGTAGCCTCCCAGACTCTACCTCAAAGTTATTCGCAGCTGATAAAAGTGGATTAAGATGAAAAAGAAGTCATTAAAGAGAGTTATAGGAAGAAATAAAATTAGTCTACCATGTTCTGTGTTGAAGACTGTATAGGGGAAGATCTTACCAAATAAGTCCTTCCCTTGAAGGTTGTGTTCCATGATGGCATTCAATTTCCTACTTAAGGAACTGGAAAAACTCAAGCTCAGGGATAAATGTGGTCAGTCTCTGGAGAGAGAGAGCCCACCAGGATCATTCAACTAGCCCCTTCTTAAAAATCAATGTGAACAGGATGAAAACCTGTGGACTAGATGTGTCCAAGAAGAGAATTAACCCTCTATATGCTAGAAACTAAATTCTAATGGATGAGTGTCAAGAATTGGTGAAGGGGAAAAAGATAGGAGTCACTTTAGCCTATGATTCTTACTGAACCCATTCCTCTAGGACTTCCTGAAGTATGAATTGAAATTGTCATAAAGATTAAGGAGATAGTGTTTGGTTATGCTTAACAGAGTGTTTTAGGAGACCATTATGACTTCTGAGAGGTCTAGGTCTCTGTGACTTCAGCCACAAGGACGACCCATATCAGAACTAAGTCACAGTACATTTGGAATTTCCTAGGGAAATCATGGGCATTGGCAGATAAATTAATATAGTTTCTGTTTTAAGTGGGATAAATTGCAGTCATTTCAGAGCACCTACTGTATACTATAGGCAGCAAGCCATAGCCTAGTACCTGACTATTCATAGATCATTTGCACAAACTTCTCCCTAAACCATTAGCTTTTGAGTAGATGCAATAGTAATTAAGGTGGGACTTTTTGCTGATTCTGGCCTTTGTTTGAATGGGGCAGATAAAGTGGAATCTTTTTGTCTTGGAGTATTTCTCAGCAGTAAGACAATTGGGAGTCATTGATTTGTATATGATGTGATACTGGGGATGGGGAACTTTCCCACATCCAGCCTGGATGAGGTCAGAGTCCTCAGGGTTCTGAACAGAATATAATTGAGGAGAGCTTGGCGTTTGACTTTTGGGGCACACTCATGGAAGGAGTGTTGAGACTCTGGGCAAGCTTCAAACTGCCCCCTAGCTTTGCAACCTAAATGTTAGTTCTTCTCTGGTAACTATGAATTGTGATTTGAATCAGACAAGGTCTGTCTGTTGATGTTTGTAATTTCTGTTTGTATTTGCCTTGAAGTTCAGGGGGCTGATCTTTTCTCCCTGAACTGTGAATGATATTCGTATGTTTGATTAAACTGAGATTGTTAACCCCTTAAAGTTACTTTCCTTAGTAAAGCAGATCAAAGAACCTGTGTTGGCAGCTTTCTGTGTGCTGGATGTTGGTGGGTCTTACACCCCTATAGCAGCTGCTAGCAAGATTATTGATACAGTAGGTAAGTCAACAAACATTAAGTACTATGTGCCAGGCACTGAGCTAAGCTCAGAAGATACAAAAACAGTCAAGACAGTCCCTGCCCTCAAGAAGCTCACAATCTAACGGAAAAGACAAGATGTACAAACAAGCTATATACAGGATAAATAGGAATAATTAAGAGAAGGAAGGTACCAGGATTAAGAGAAGTTGAGAAAGGCTTCCTCCAGAAGATGGGATTTTAGATAGGACTTAAAGGAAGCCAGGAAAGGTAGCAGGCAGAGTTGAGTATAGAGAGCATTCCAGGTATGGGGGACAACTAGAGAAAATTCCCAGAGCTGAGAGAAGCGTCTTATCATGGAACTGCAAGGAGGCTAGTATTATTTGATTGAACAGTACATGACAGGGGGTTGAGTGTAAGAAGACTACAAAGGCAGGAGGGAAGTATGTTATGAAGAGGTTTGAATACAAAGCAGATTTTGTATTTGATTCTGCAGGCAATAGGGAGCCGCCAGAGTTTAGGAGACATGGTTGGATCTGTGCTTTAAGAAAATCACTTTTGTGGCTGCCTGGAGAATAGTTTGGAGTAGAGACAGAGAGACTTAATACAGGCAGACCCAAGAGCAGGCTGTTACAATAATCCAGGTATAAGGTGATGAGGCCCTGCACTAGAGTGGTGGCAGTGTCAGAGAAGAGAAGGAGACAGGAGTATTTTAGAGATGCTGCAAACATCTGCTGCTGACAGACATTGGCCCCAGATTGGATATTAGGAGTAAGAGATAATGAGGAATTGAGAATGATTTCTAGGTTTCGAACCAGAGGAACAGGAAGGTTTATGTTACCCTCTACAATAATAAGGAAGGTAGGAGGGGAGGAGAGTTTAGAAGAGATAATGAGTTTCATTTTGGACATGTTGAACTTAAGATATCTACTGGACATCCAGTTTATATGTCTGAAAAGCAATTTGAGATCTGAGATCTCCTTGGGTTCAGATCCCACCAGTCACTTATTACCTCTGGGACCTGGGGTCACTTAATGTCCCTGGGCCTCAGTTACCTTATCTGTAATATGAGAAGTTGAACTAGATGACCTCTAAAATTGACTTGTTGCACTAAATCTGTGATCTTTGGTGGATCTTCTTGGCGTCCAAGGAATATAATGATCATTTAAGTCAAAAAATCAAGACTAGTTCTGTAGTGTTTTCACTGCATAGATAGTATGAAAGCTGTTCTCAGCGTGAACTACATACACTATGTTTCCCTGACCTCTACCTATTCCAAAATTATCTAGAAAAAATTGCAGCAAGATGGGGGTGGGAACAGAGTACCTAAAGAACTAGCTGAAATTGCTGCTAGTTAATGCTCATTCAGGAATCTCATAGACCTTAAGCACTTTAGGACAGATGGACAACCAATTGTCCAATATGTCAATAACTGCCAAATTTGGTGCTACTAGTCAAAGATAGATAGCTCCCTAAGTGGTGCAGTATATACAGCATCAAGCCTACAGTCAGGAAGACCTGAGTTCAAATCCAGCCTCAGACACTTACTATATCTATGTGACCCTGACCAAGTCACTAAACATCTTTTTTTTGCCTCAGTTTTCTCATCTGTAAAATAAGGGTAATAACAGCACCTACCTCCCAGAGTTGTTGTGAAGCTCAAAGGAGATAGTAATTGTAAAGTACAGTGCCTTACATGAAGTAAGCAGTATATAAATGCTAGCTATTATTATTATCTACAATACAATATAATTCAAGAAAGAGCAAATTGGTTGCAGATGGTCTGTTTTATCTGTATTATGAATTAGAAACTATATCATGTTCTACGGAGGAAGTGAAAGCATTTTGTGACTCAAAAGGAGAGGGCATCTAACGTAGCAAAGTGTGACAGGAAGTCTTATATTTCCCCCAGAAAGTATGCTGTCAGTAGAATTAAATTGCTATCCTTGAGCCAAATGGGTTTAATTAGAAGATGATGAAACAGAAGTGTGGCCAAAAGGAAGAGACAATCATCAAAGAATTTAACCTAACTCACCTGAAGCCAACCTAATGTTGCAGGAGTGACAGAAGTTGGAGCATATTAATGGAGTATAATGAAGTTTTAGATTTCACATCCAATGTACAAAAGTAATTAGTATTGCCCAAAGCCCTTTGCTCAGTAGCTATAAAGCCCTTTTGTACATCTAGGTAAAGAGTAAAAACTGGATTTAGGCAAACAGATTGTACTGGCCCCCAAATGACAGGTGACATAAAGGTTAATACTGGGACTAAGTATGTTCAAAGAAAGTACATGACTAGACTTACCTTCTCTTCTATCATGTTTCCTGAACATCCCTTATGTTATGTCTCCTACATTTAAGTTATCACTGGAAAAATGATCTACCACCAACTTACACGCACCATAGAGCTCTCTGTTGATCTGCAACTTCAGTTCTTCAGAGCATGTGTTGTTGCCAGATTCACAACCATCAGCATATGTATTTTAATTAAAAATGGGTTTGGAGGACAGGGCATAACTTGGCACTGCTTTTCCTGCATTCTCTCAAGTTCAATGCCATCTCCCCTCTTTAATTCTTAGCCCAATTTGTCCTCATAGACAATACCTTTTCTAGACATAGACAGACAGACAGACAGACAGACAGACAGACAGACAGACAGACAGACAGATAGATAGATAGATAGATAGATAGATAGATAGATAGATAGATAGATAGATAGATAGATAGATGAATCTACTTCATGGACTGGTCTTCCAATCGTGCATCATAGTCTCCACAATGAGCATTTTTCATCCATTTAGTTTTTCTTAGAGACAGCATGGAGGCCTAAGAGTCTGGAAGGCCTGGGTTTAAATCCCACCTTTGACACCTACTGGGAAAAAAGGCACTTAATCCTCTCAGCTAATTCCCTAGGATATCTCCCTTGTTCTCAGGGAAGATGAGGAGCCCCATGACCCTTCCCTAAATTGAGCCCCTTTTCGGTATAGTCGTTCAGGCGGAGCCAGGCTGACTGCTGGGCGTTGTAAGAAGCTTTTCAGTACAAGTGTGGGTTGACCTCCTAGCTGGCCTCTGAGGATTTCTTCCACCTCTGCGATTCCATGATCTTCCCTGTCCCCAAGAGGGCTGTTAGGAGGGTCAAATGAGGTCATGGGTATGAAAGACTCTTAAAGAGGTCTATGAAATGGGAGGTATTGACCTCGTAGAGATTTAAAGTTCATTTCTCGTTAAGGAAAATGCAGCTCAATGAAGATCACAGATCAAGAAGGTAGCATATTATTACGTTGGTCAAGGGAAAACCTCCCCTCCCAATCTGAACGTCCGTTCCCCTGGGGCAGGGCTCCCCCTTTTGTGTAGTGGAACTCTGGCCATCTGGCGGTCCCCTTTTCTATGGACCCCTTCTCAGAATAAATGGTACGCAGAATTGCAAAAGAAACCAATGATACTGGAATAGTTATCAACTATTCTTTAAAAACTTCACGGATCCCAGGTGAGGGACCCCCTAAGACTCAGAGAAATTCTAGTCTCCCCTCGCCCTAGCCCTCGCCCTTTAGTCAGGGAATCGCAGGGCTGGCGGGAGGAAGGACTCAGGCACCACCCCGGGTTCGCACATGCGCACTGCCGTCGGCGCCGGCACGGTTCCCAGCGTTCTTCGCGCTGGTCGCCCGCCCGGTAGGCCTGGCATCTGAGGCGGGGCCCGCATCGGCGGGGCGGGGGTGAGTCGTTACGAAGACGCGTACTGGGCCCGGAGTGCGACCCCCTCTGCGGGCTGCCTGGGGTGCCCCTGGCAGCCTGGTCTGTAGGCGTGCGTCTGAGGGAGACTGGTGGAGCGGGAGGGGCGGGGCTGTGGTTTCCATGGCTGCGGGACGGGGGGGGGGGGGGGAGAACGGGAGTGTATATAGGGAAGGGGAGGGAGACAACGGACCTGGCCCTAGACCCAGCTTCTTTCTCCTCCAGCCCGAGGGACGGCCCCGGGAGACCCCGTCCCACCGCCCTTCTCTGGACGCCCGCGATCCCGAGACAAAGGAGGGGAGAGAGCGCCGGCCGCCCCTGCCGCCCGGCCCGCCTCTGCTGGGTACCAGGACGGGGTTTGGGGCAAGAACACCACCTGTTCGGACTAGAAACTCTTTAGAACGTGGGATGGCAGGGCTGGTAGAGACCTTAGAACCTGGGATGGCAGGACTGGAAGAGACCTTAGAACCTGGGGTGGCAGGACTGGAAGAGACTTTAGCACATAGGATGGCAGGGCTGGAAGACACCTTAGAACCTGAAGTATCAGGGTTGGAAAAGACCTTAGAACATGGGGTGGCAGGGTTAGAAGAGATCTTAGAACATGGGGTTGCAGGGCTGGGAGGGACCTTAAAACATATGATGGCAGGGCTGTAAGAAACTTTGGAACGTGGTATTTGGGTCTGGAAGGACTTTAGAACATGTGATAGATGGCAGGGCTGAAAGAGATTTTAGAACCTAGTACATTAGAGCTTAAAGGACCTTGGAACCTAAAATGTTGGAACTGGAAGGGACCTCGAAACCTAATTTGTTAGAGGGGGGAGAACCTTAAAATCCAAAATGTCAGGGCTGGAAGGGGCCTTAAAACTTAGAATGTCATAGATGAGAAGCGCCTAATAATGTGAGAAGAGCCCTTAGATCATGGAATCTAACCTTATTTTACAGAAGTAAAAACAGACACACATCAGAGGTGATACAATTTTCCCAAACAAGGTCACCCAACAAGTTAGTCACAAATCTTGGTCTAGAACTTAGTTCTTTTTGGTCCTTTGTTATTTACCACACTAGCTTCTTCCTCTGCCTTCTCAGAGCCTGAGGCTGTAGCAATTACATTGAGGGGAAAGTATTCAGAAAAACTAATTTCCTCTAACTTTTGTGGGATACAGAGCAGAGTTTATAGACCAATGGATGTGTAAGTGCCCTTCGTCTTTAGGATTAAGACTTGTGTGTCTGCTTTATGCCTTTCTGTTGATTTTTTTTCTTGCTGCCTCCTCAGAGAAGTTTCCATCAAGGATACTTATCAGGGAGACCAGCTTCTAGCCAGAGTGAGGTGGACCCTAAAGTAGATGATGGCTGCAGCTCTCTGCCCTCCAGTGAAGGCTCCTCTGGAGCTAGAGCGACACCTGATGATGAAGGTGGAAAAGGATATTTCATGGGCTTCTCAGTCAACCTTTCAAGGGAAGGACTCTGATTCTGAGACCTTGCGCAAGAGCTTTAGGCAGTTCCGTTATGAGGATGTATCTGGACCCCACGAAGCTTTCAGCAGACTCTGGGAACTGTGCTGCCAGTGGCTGATGCCAGAAGTGCGTTCCAAAGAGCAGATCCTGGAATTATTGGTACTTGAGCAGTTCCTGAACATTTTGCCCAAGGAGATCCAGGCCTGGGCACAGAAGCAGTATCCAGAGAGTGGTGAAGAAGCTGTAGCCCTAATTACAGATTTGGAGAAGGAGCCTGGAAGATTGAAGCAGCAGGTGAGAAGAGGCAATGCAGAGCTATGTAATTAGAAAGAGTGGGAATAAGAAACAGAAAGACATAGTTGTAGAAGAGTAGGGATAAATTAGTGCATGTTACTTCACTATTAACATCTAAATCTTTACTTGCTTCCATGGGTAATTCTTGGGCTGTGGCCATGTGGCGGGAGACTTCTTTATGCAGCTGTCTGAAGTCATCCTTGGGTGAACATGTAAAGTTTGTGTCTGAATAGGTTTTTTCTTCCGTTGTGACCATGAGGAAGACTTGGCCAGCTCTTCATTTTTAAGAGAATCAGGCATACAGATACTTTATGCCTCGTTCCTGGATTTATGTTAACCAAGGCATTACAAGCTGCTTTTCGTTGCCCCAAGACAATAAAGTTCTAATTCCTTCTCTCCATTCCCTGTATCCCTGAAGAACATTTTCTTTGGGGACTTAACCCTGATTCCTGCCCTTCTTTTCCCCCATCTTCATTTGTGATGATGGATATCATTTACCAGGTTACAAATCACGTGCACTTAGAGAAGACAGTGTCCCTTGGAGCAACATGGGAAGCACCAGGCTTTCAAATGGAACAAGGAGAGGGCCAGCCTAAGATGGTAACACAGGAGAAGGCTGGGAACCTATGCTTAGGACATCAGGGACAACTAAACCATAAAGGGGAGCCCCAACCCTTACAAAAAAATGGTAAGAAGCAAATGTCTATCTTGAGTAGATAAGGAAGTCTTGACCAGGCCTGAAGTCTTAGACTCGTCAAGGCCTCCAGAAGTTCATCTAGCTAGACTAGTGTTTAATATCATTCCCATTTTCTGGTCATCATGTGTGTTTTTTGTTTATGGCATAGCATTTGTACAGTCAGTTCTATACATTCGTTGTTCATCATGATGATGACTAATAATGTAGATTGTCAGCTTGACTAGCTAATGGAAAATTTTAAGGGATCAGATTTTGTCTGTCTCACTGGACAGCAGAAAACTTAATAATGAGGTGTGCCAGACAGCCAGGAGCAGACTTACCCATCATCTCATTCTGCTGGGTTGGCAAGGTCCTATCATCATCACCTGAAAAGTTCTTGCTATAGGTTATAAAGCTCTTTGCACTTCATTTCCAGCCCTACAGCTTGAAAAGCAGTGATCCAGACCATTCTCCTACCTCTAGGCCTCTAGACAGAACTACACCAATTCAGTATCTGTACAAAGAAGAAGACAGAGGTAGTTATTCTTCTTAAAGACCTCCAGATAAGAAGACTCCCTAACCTACTTCAGTAACAAGTTTTAGTGTCTAATACCTGAGATACTATATGTTAAAGTGCCCTGAAAAACTAAAAGTACAAGAGTGCAGTGATTATCTGTTGTCTACTGCAGATTGTCTTTTTGTTCTACCCTCAGTAGGCGTGAAATTTGTTATTTCTTAACGTACATTCCAGAGCATATACATCCAAATGATGGTTGTCCTTCAGATATTGCTTTGGCAGAATATATGCTTATTCTAAAAGTGTTTTCATTACCCAAAACATATTTGTAATTTCTCTTTTGGAATTGCACAATAACTTACATTGATAGGTATCATTTCGATTTTAGGGGAAAATTTATTCAGAAGCAGTTAATAGTAATAAAAAATAATTTATTTTCATTATTTTATAATTATGCCTTGTTTTTATGACTCTCCCCAAAAAAATTATTACAAAGCTTGATTACCCACCTTACTCATCAGATGTGGCTCAGGATGACTTTTGTCTCTTCCCAAATATCAAGTCTACCCTAAGAGAATGAAGATATGTCATCATTGAGGATATTGAAAAGAATGTGCCAAAAGTCCTGAAGGCAATTCCCAAAGCAGAATTCCAAAAACATTTGAAGTAGTAGCAGCATCATTGGAATAAGTATATAGCCTCCCAATGGGACAGCACACATTTGGATGTGTGAGTTCTGGTAGGTTTGTTCATTGGTCATATTTCATAGTTCCAACTTATATACTTAAAGACTGCCCGCAGACTAAATTATTCCAATTCCCTTTTGTATATAAGTCTTCTTTGCAACTCCTTTTCTGGACCTTCTCCAAGTTCTTCCCGTTCCTCTGACACTAAGGAGCTCTGCATTGGAACAGTGTTCTCATTAGCACCTAACCAACTCTTTTTTAGAAAAAACTTAGGACTAGGACTGTGTGTGAGAGAGGGATTTGGGAGAAGTTGAAATATTTGTTCAATTTATTTATTAAAAAGCTCTCCAGAAAACAAATGAGCTGCTTCTAAAAGTAATACATACTCTGATAGTGAAGTCTTTTTATAAGATTTCTTAACAACTTGCAGAATCTCCAAGTTGGAAGAGACATTGGAGGCCATCTAGTCCAAACCATCCCTAGGCAAGAATCCCCTCTACAACACAATGGACAAATGGTCATTCTTTCCTTTGCGTGATAGATGTCCAAGGAAGGACAACACACTTCCCAGGGCAGCCCATTCTAGTTTTGGATACCTCGAGCCTAAATGTAGTTTTCACCCTTTTTGTTCTGCCCTCTTTTGCCAAGCAGAACAAGTCTTAATTCCTCTTCTACATAACAGCCTTTAGATGCATGAAGGCAGCTATCATGTCCTCTCAGAGTCTTCTCTAAACACTCCCCTATCTTTCAGCCTGTCCTCATGTCAAATGATCTCAAAGCTCTTCATCATCCTTGCTCCCCAACAGATGTGCTTCATCTTATCAGTGCCCTTTCTAGAATGTGAGGCCTCAAAATGAACACAGCATTCCAGATATGATCTAACAGGGACAGAATAGATCATATCCTTGGTCTTGGGTGTTTGTCTCTGACAAGTAGTCATCCAGCTCTTGTTTGGAGACCCTAATGAGGAGAAACCCATGACTTCCCAAAGTCAGTTACTTCAGTTTTATACATCTCTGTTAGGAAGTTTTTCTTTACATCAAACTAAAATCAGTTTCTCTGCAAGACCCTATTGCTCCTAGTTCTGCTTCATGGGGCTAAGGGGAACAAATCTAATCCCTCTTCTTCATTATAATCCTGCAGATACTTTGTGTAGTTTTTCCTCTAAGTCTCTTCTAGACAAATATTCAATTCATACTAGTATGACATGACCTCAAGGCCTTTCACCATCCCGATTGCCCTCCTCTGGATGTTTACTCTTTAACATTGTCCTTCTAAAAATGTGGCACCCTAGGCTAAACACAGTATTCCCTAGGTGTCTGACTAGAACAGAGTACAGCAAAGTTACCACCTCTGGATACCATCTAGCTTAATACAGCCCAACATCTCATTAGTGTTTTGGGTCTAGGTCTTGAACCCAAATTCCTTCCATATTTCCAGAATTCACAAATTTCTGGAGCTCCTTTGGAGCAGAATGATTTGAGGTCGAATTTAATTATTATATTATATATACAATATTATATTAACAGTCACTCAGGACCCGAGTCCCTGGGATTGAGGATAGAATTGAATAGGCTTATGGAGGGGAGTTAGTGATTTAAACGCTTTTCATTTAATTATTTTACCTCCCTGCATTTGACTCCATACAAGCAAGACTTTAGTCCAAGTTCTATTAGTTACTGGATATGAGATACCCTGGGCCTTACTTAGACTCTCTAGGTCTTTGTCTCTTTCTCTGTAAAATGAGGGGGTTGAACTAACTGATCGAAGGTCCCCTCCCTATCTAACATTCTATGCTTTGTGATTTGTTAATACCTAGAATGTCAGTAACACTGGCCACAGCAGCCTTCTTTACACTTCAGGCCCCAGACTTTCTGTGAACTACTTCCTGACTACCCCAGCGCACATGATATTTTTTTCTCTAAAGTCCTATAGCATTTATTGTCTTCTATTCGTTTAGTAATTATAATGCCTCATATTATTTTTCTATATCTATGACTTATTTCCCATATTTGACTGATGAACTTACCATATATCATTACTATTCTTGGCAAAATTCTAGAGGGCTTTACTAAGCGAATGGTTTATGAACACTTAGGGAGAGTAGTAGTGATAACTGAAAGCCAGCTTAGGGTCCTCTTATGAACAGATCCCTAAGAGTAAGGTTCCTTGTACAGCTTTTTATCCCCCATAGTAATTGCACATGGATTGTGTGCTCAGTAAAGAATTGTTTAATTGGTTGAAGTGTTCAGAACTAATTCCTCACTCTATTCCAATCAGAAACCATTCTAGGCTGCCTAGGGAGCAAAGTGTTGGTAGGAAGAAGAAGACAGAAACTGAGATTGTAAGACGACCAAAGTAGGATAGGCCTTTCTACATCTTCCTATAGGCTTTGGGCAGCCCCATTAAAGCAGCCGAATACCTGTGTATAGCCTCATGGAGAGTACCTAGTTCTTCCTTTTGACTGCTTCATTTTCCAGCTTACAACCCACACTACTAAATCCTATAGTTCTCTGAGGAAGGGGGCAACTTAAATTTGTTAGAGGGAACCTGGATCTTTTCTTCTCAGATATTCATTCCTAAAAGTCTTTATTCCAAGTGACCCTGAAGTAGGAAAGATGGCATAAAGTCCTTGGTTACCTGATAACAATTTTAAGTGCCACTTACTCATTTGTACACAGATTAGTAATGTAGTAGATTATCCTTTCCAACTTTTAAGCCTCTAGCTAGATCACCTTCCCCTCCCCCACCTTTCAATCCAGTAGTTGATGGCCACTCAAAGAATACCAACTAATTCTAATAAAAAAGAAACTGTTAAAAAATAAATCTGTGGCTACCCCCAGAAAACATCATAGTTAATTCATAACCAAATGTGACTAATATTCTGAATGAACCAGTTTGCAATTGGTTGTTGTCCTTAACTAACATGGATTGATGCTTCTAAAATGGAGTAACTTTACTTCCTGTTATATTCATCATTCATTTGGAATTGTCTCAGAATGGTGCTGTGACCCACAGTGAGAAGGAATTCCTGGTTTTAAAATGTTTGTACTATTTTGGTACATTGATTGTCTAAAGGATGTCTTATAAACTACAGCCTCATGATTGTATACCTAAAGAAGAATATATGTTTCAAAAAAGGGGATTTAAAAGTGGAACAAACTCAGAGGTCTAGAGACCTAAGTACACTTTTTCATTATAGAGTTTATCCCTGGATGGTGGGTTCCCGTGTAGAGGTAGACCATAACTTGAGCTGTCTAAAATAAGAGTATCTTTTATTTTTATCTCTTCCTCTTCTTATACTTGTACTTGCTAGTTCAGTTCAACAAGCATATATTTTTTCAATTTATTGATATTTTTTGTTTTTGTATCACCTTCACTTCCATGAATATCACTACCCCATCTAACAAACCATCCCTTGAAATAAAAAAAGAAAGAAAAAAATCAGCCTAGCAAAACTAACCAACATATAAACCATCTTTGGCAGCATAAACAGTATACCATGCCTGTAGTTCCCTTGCCTCTGCAAAGGGAGAGAAGTGCATTTTCTCAGCTCTTTCCCAGGGCTAAGCTTGGTCATTCTAATTACAATGCTAGGTTTTATCTTTTTGTTCCTTCAATTTATATTTAACACATATTAAAAACAAATTAAAATCTCACTGTATACAAAGCACTGGGAGTACAAAGACAAAATGTTCTTTAAAGTTCTTTAAAAAGGTGAGAGGAAATAATTAAAAAACTAAAAAGCCTAATGTACTAAATAGCTTCTCTCTCTCCCCTCAGCACTGCCTCCTTCGTGGGTTCCTGACCTTCCTGAAAAGAGGAACACTAGAGATCAGGAAATGATGGCTATGCCACTTCTTACTACTGGGTCCCAGGTACCTTGTAGTTCTTTTCTCTGGCTTCCCAAAAGTCACGGGGTCTCTTTGCCATCTAAATTTCTAACTGCTTCTGTCTATTCTTTCCCAGCTTTTGTATCTCTTTGGGATGACTGGGAGGGCTCCTGTGTTTATTTTGTGGAGGAGATTGGACTCAATTTTTTATAAATAATGCTGGCAGATCTCCCATACCTCATGGCTCTGCTGCAAAGGTTCTCCTCTTCACCAGCAAATAAACCCATCCCAAGGCCTTTAATCACATTTCTCACCTCAAGGTCCTTCTGTGTTTCATTCCCAGCCATTCATCTCAGGAAAGAGCAATGATGTTTTCTTGGTGGTACTAGGTGTCAGTGTTGTTACAGGAACCTGTGATATGTTCGGGAATATCCAGAAATCTCTCCCACAAGAAGTGGGGGCGTCTGAATCCTGCTCACAAGAACATCTGCACGGGTATCATGAAGGAGAATTGTAGGAAAATGGTTTCACTGGGTAAGGACTTCTTTCCTATTCAGGTTTGTGTGGTTTGTGGTTAGTTCTACTAATACTGAAGTTACCACTTTCCTTTGAACTTTAAGATAGTAGCATCCCTATTTCCACTCTTCCCATGGAGAAAACAAATTCTTATCCTCTAAGGCCTTCTAAAACGAACTTTAATTAATGTTACATATCCAAGTCTGTAGAGACAACAAGCTTTTAGGGTTGGTTTCTAGGCAAAGACTTTCTCCTCAGAGGACACACTCAGTTCTCTGCAGAGCTATAAATGAACTAATGCTCATTCTGTACCTTAGTGTTTATTTCATTTCTTATTCCCTCCTCCTCCTATTTAACACAGCCAAAACGTCTCCCAGAATTCTTTACTTATGATCCATCATGCCCTTAAGAAATAGATTTTAAACTCATTCATTCATCACAGTCTTTCACCTTCCAACTCCCATAGCATTTTGCCTACACAGAGACATAAATATTTGAATGTTTTCATTGAGTGCCTATTATCTATTTAGTGCAGTGCTAGGTGATAGGAGAATTTTTTTTAAAAGGAGCGTAAAGCCTGATAGCTTCCCTCTCAGTGCTTCCAGTCTATTTGGTAAAGTGAAGAATGAAAAGTTAAATAACAATGCAAGGCATTATATTATTATGCCAAATAACTATGACTAATATTTAAATGCCATAGAATTATGGAGGACATATTATGTGTGAAAGAAGCTGACATAATAGGAGTTAGACTTTAACTGAACTTTGAAGGGTAGATTTTGAATACACAGAGAAGCATTCCATGCAGGAAGAAGTAATGCAAAAAAAAGTGCATTAATGAATGAATGATTTCAGGGTCACTTTCTGTGACAAGTATGAAATATGTTCCTTTTCCTATAGGAATTCCAATTTCAGCAGCTAAGAAGGTGTCCCAGCTGGCTCGAGGAAAAAAGCCATGGGTCTTAGCTCTCCAAGGCTCCAGTAAGAGACATGTCCTTCGAGGCATCCATACAGGGGAAAAGCAAGGACCTATCCAGGCACTGACAAAAAGGCAGGGAAAAACCTGGAGAGATCAGCAGCCATGGGCCTTGGAAGATGAAAGGATTGCCGGGGTACATTGGAGCTATGAGGAAACTAAGACCTTCCTTGCAATTCTCAGAGAGTCTCGGTTTTATGAAACACTTCGGGCTTGTCCTCGAAATAGCCAGGTATATGGAGCTGTGGCTGAGTGGTTGCGAGAGTGTGGCTTTCTCCGGACACCAGAGCAATGTAGGACCAAGTTCAAAAGTCTTCAGAAGAGCTACCGAAAAGTAAGGAATGGCCACATGCTGGAGCCCTGTGCCTTCTATGAAGAAATGGATGCCCTGTTGAATCCTGGACCCAGTTCCACAACCCCTGACATCCCAAAAGAGACTGTCTCTCCCCCAAGGCAAGGGGATGTTACTCTCAAAGCTGAAGAACAGGACAGATGGGAGCAGGAAGAAGGTGCAGAAGAATCTGATGGTGATGAAACAGGCATTGAGTTCACTCAAAAGCCTGAGATCCCTGGGGCTCCAGCCTTGTTCCAAAACTTAAGTGGTAAGACTTTTCCCCCTTACTTTGGTGTAAAAATTAATGTCATGTTGTGTGGTGTGGGGAAGCGAATGAATGAAGATTACAACATAGTTATACATCATAAAGCTTCTCCCTCCCTTCTGTAGAATCCCTAACTTTCCTCAGAACTCAATCACTACCTCTTCTATGAGGTCCTTCCTGATCCTTCCAACTACTGTTGCTTCTCTGTCGAAATTAACTTCATCTTTACTCTGTGAATTCCATAACAAAATCATGTTAGGTATTTCAGTTTTTGAAAGTAACTCAAGAAACCTTCCTCACATTGATATTTGTGTATATTTTATGTGTGTAGTTTGTCCCAGTAAAATGTCAGCCCCTTGAGGGCAGTGGCCATGTCATTTTTGCCTTTGCACCTCTCTGCCCTGCATGATGCTTGACACACGGTAGATACTCACTTAGATACCTCTTGATTGACCGACTGCTATTACGCCCCATCTTTTCCTCGTGACATCAGTCACAACCAAAAATGAAAGGAAATTCGGTGTTCTAACAGCAAGGTGAATCTAGTCCATATCATATTATCAGATGGAGCTTCCTCTAGCTTAAAACCCACCGTGAAGTTAGAGCTTTTAAGGACCTTGACCTTAATTGGCTCAGACCACAGGGATCTGTAGCTCTCCCCAAAGGGTTCCTTTCCAAGTCTGGACCAATTTCTAAACCTGAAGACTTGAATAATGAGGCTCGTTCCGGCAGCTCTGGTGTGATAATAAAGTAACAGGGAATCCTAGATGACTTTGTACTCCCATCCACTCCCTCATAAGAGGTACATTGTCCATCAATCTTGTCTGTCTAATCTAGACGTTCAGAGCCGACCTGTGGTGACTCCAGACTTGAGTGGTTATTCTTGGTCTTGATCCATACACCTCCAGGACAAACTGATGATACTCTTTATTGATATTCCCTTCATTAGAGTATTTGCTAAAATGTACAACCAGTACAGACGATGCCACCAGTTATTGTATTATTGCCAAATTATTTCCCAGCTTTGTACATCTGTTTCTACAGTTATGAAAGAACTCTTTGGAGGAAGAGGGAACAGTGCGTTCAAGGTGACAGACAAAGAAGAAAATGTTGACATGAGTGGAAAAGCTAGATAGAGTTATGGCACTGAAAGCAGCAAGGCCATTAAGGAGGAGGAGCTGCTTGTAGTGATCTAGGGCAGTGGTGTCAAACTCAAAATGCAGCAAGGCCACAAGTCTATACAGAAGTATCCTTTGGGCTGCGTGTGGACTTAGGTTGAAAAGGTGATGTTATCTATGTTGTTATATTTTTATTTATTTTGTTAAATATTCTCGGTTACATTTAATCTGGTTCAGGCCACATTCAGGAGTGTTGTGGGCTATATGGGGCTTTGTGTTTGACCCCTCTGGCTGTCGATGTTACAGCCGGTCTATAGACCAAGCTTCTGGCAGCAGTGGACACTGTAGGGGAAGAAGGATTTGGTAGTAAAATGTTTTATAACAATTAAGGATGAATAAGAATGAGTTGAAGATGACATCCAAGTTGCTTGCTTGAGATGTTGGAGAATGATGACATTGCCCATTATAAGGAGGAAGCTGGGTCCAGTTGAGGGCTAGCAGAAAGCTGAACAGCTATAGATTCATCATGTTCCTTTTGAGTCAGCAGTGAAGTAGCTCATCAAAGGTACCCTTCAGTTGAGTATTCTTTAGACATAATTAAATGAGAGAATTCAGAAATAAGTAAATATGTATTGACTGCATGAAGATAATGTTACTTTATGAGGTTAGTTCTGCCATAAAAAGAATATTTAGTTTCTCTTGACCATTTTGTCTATAATTAGGACACACATCCAGCAGGCGAAGTGAAGCCACTGACATCCCAAAAGAGAGCGACCAACCCCCAGGGTTGGTTACCTGTTTGTGGGAATGTGTCAGCATCTTTTCCAGTTGTCAGAGCCTTGCAAGCATCCTTCTTATACAGTGAGTCATCAAATACTCTAAAGAGAAAGCATGTCCTTTCGTCTTCCCTACCGCTAGTTTTTCCTGCCTCTCCTGCCAAAGGCAAAAGTAGAAAGTCACAAGGGCGATGCCACTGATCCGCAGCGGAACACTATCTGATCAGAAAAAGATTCATCCCTCTGTTTCTTTTTATTTTGAAGAGTTCTTACTCCCTCCCTCAGTTTCATATAACCTTCCTACATATGTACAATAGTCCTCTCGTCAACTATCAATAACTTACAAACTTAGTAATTCTGTTAAAGGGACCTCACCCCTTTAAAATAAACAGACCATTTTAAAAATACTTAAAACATAAAAAGATTTTTAAACATATGTAGTTTAAGTTAGGGTGGTAACTAAATTCTTGGAAAGAAATTGCTTATTCTAGTATTAGAACATACAGAAAGCAATTAGGCACCTAGGGCAGATCTTTAAGGGTCTCCTATAGTAAATGGAAAGCTTAAATGTCAGTCTTCTGAAAGATATGCTGTAGGAATAAGCAGAGAAGTAAAAGCAAATGGATTCTTGCAGGTTTAGTAAACATCTGAATGATCTTTTGCGGTGGAGGAGTATTCATGTGACCCTTTGGCAAGCTGAATGCTCAAAATCCTTAAGGATGAGATAGGAACAAGAACAAATGTCTAACTACCTCTGGAACTGTCCAAAAGTGACACTATACTGATTGAGTAGCAGGTTTAAGTAACACATAGATAATAAAAATTTCTGACTCCTGTGTGTAGCGTCCTTGGGACATAGTGTTTCTTGGTTCCTAGCTCAGCGAGAATCCTCTGTGATAGGAAATCTTCCAAGATAGGAAATCTTCCATTCAAACTTAGAATTGTGATGTGAATAAAGGAAGGGTTTCACTGCAGTTCACTGTGGAGAAATGAACTATGTATCAATGACATAAGGTCCTAGGAATGAATGAATTTGATACTTCTGTACTCCACTGACTGATTGTGGCATATGGGGGATTCTGGAGTCTAAACCCTAAATTGACCTCTTCACAACTTCTATTCACTTAAGTTCTCTCAACTTCAGTTTCCTCATCTGTAAAATGGGGATAATAATTTTTGTACTACCTGCCTTATAAGGTTGTTGTGAAAAAAAAGCATTTGGTAAGCATTTTAAGCACTATGTAAGTATAAGCTGTTATTTTATTTCTTAATACACTACATTGAATTCTCTATTTTACACAGGTATGGAGTCTACACTAAAGATGTCAAATTCACAGCCCACAAAACTCCTAAGTTTGGCTGGAGCCAAGTTTAGGATTTATTTGGGAAGTATTTAACAAAATAAATAAAAATACAGTAAAACATAAATAATATTAATTTATGGTTTCCTAAGGTTCTTAAGTCAATAATGTGGCAAGGATCAGTTACTATTTGAGTTTGGCACCATAGTCTACACGATGACAAAAAAAGATTGTGCTTACCTAATTCTGTGATACTCATGCTTCTCTTGAGTCAAGGCTAAGGATATAGATCTTTAAAATCCATTCTAAATCAATTCTTATCACTCATGGCCTCCAAATTTTTATATGAGGGGTTTTGACTATATGATCTCTAAGCTCCGTTGTAATTTTAACATTCTGTGATTCTGTGAAATTCGAACAGATACCAGCAGATATAAAGGCCTCTTGATAAATTTTAAAAATATTTTAGCTCTTAATTTTAAACTTTTTAAAGTATTAAAATATTTTTGTTGAATTTTTAAATTTTTATTTTTTAAAATTAATTAAAATGCACCTTTTCTTCCTCCCTACCTCCCTCCAAGAAAGAAAAACAAAACCCGTATAATAAATATGTATAGGGATGCAGAACAAATTTGACTATGTCCAAAAATATTATCCTCAATCTGCACCTTGAACACATCACTTTTTTATCAAGAGGTGAGTAGCATGTTTCCCCATAAGACTCTGAAATTGTAGTTGGACATTACATGGATTATAATTCTGAAGTCTTTCAGATATTTGTCTTTACAGTATTGTTGTTATTCAATAAATTATTCTTGTTCAGCTCACTTCATTGTCCATCATTTCATACAGGTCTTCTCTTGAAATGGACCCCTTCACCATTTTTTACAACACAGTAATATTCCATCACATTCATATACCGTAATTTCTTCAGACATTCCTAGTTAAATTCTAATTCTTTGCCACCACAAAAAGAATTACTATAAATATTTTTGTACATATGGTTCCTTTTCTTCTTTCTTTGATCTCTTTTGGAGCGTAAACCATTTTAGAGTAGTATTTCTGGGTCACAGTTTAAATAATTTTATTGAATATCCTTTCATCAGTTTGCCATAAAAAATAATTTCTGATGATTCCCCAAAAAATTGTTACAGAAAATCAGCAGCTCATATGCTGCTGCTTTTGGCCGTAGTTTCTACCATGTTTCTAGTCTTCTCTCTCACCTTTGTTCTCTGATGACAGGTGTGCACTGGGGATATGAAGAAACTAAGACTTTCCTTGACATTCTTAGTGAGTCTCGGTTTTATGAAGCCCTTCAAGCCTGTCATCGAAAGAGCAAAGTATACGGGGCAGTGGCTGAGCAGCTTCAAGAATGTGGCTTTCTTCGGACACCAGAACAGTGCCGGACCAAGTTCAAAAGCCTTCAAAAGAGTTATCGCAAAGTAAGGAATGGCAGTGTGCTTGAATCATGTGCCTTCTATGAGGAGTTGGATGCACTGATGAATACCCAGGCTTCTGCCTCCTCCACTGATAGCCTGGAAGAAGTAAAGCCTCTGATTCAAGGAGAGAACAGTATTGAGATTGAACCCCAAGAACAGGGAAGCTGGGAACATGAGGAATCCTTACAATCAGCTGTGGTGGAGGACTCTGACAGCCAAAAAATTTGTGCCAAGGAACTGATAGAGGAACCTGAGTCCCAAGGCACTCCAACTTTGGGTGAAAACCTAAGCGGTGAGAACCTTCCTCAATGAGGTCATAGCCTAAAAGGGAGAAAGTAGAGCATAGTCAAAAAACACTGGTTCCAGAGTTGAGAGACCAGTGATAACTGAAGTGGATGAGAAACCTCCGAGAGAGACCACTCTCTAGAGAGGAAAGCAGAGGGCCTGAGGTCAATGACAACCGCACTTAGAGGACAAGCAGCAGAGCCAATAGAGACAAACAGGACAGGTAGAAGAATAGGAGAACTGGAGTAGTGCAGTGTCACACAGATGCCAAGGCAGGAGAGCAGCGGGGGTGCATCTCAGGAGGATCAAAAGCTTCAGGAAGGTCGTCACAGATGAAGATTGAGAAAAGATCATTTGATCTGGTAACCTCAGAAAGAACAGTTTCAATGGAGTGGTAGGACCAAAAGCCCAATTGTGGGGAGTTAAAACAATGGGCAAGTGTTGAGGAATGAATCTAAATCACTTTTTCAAGATGTTTGGTAACTAAAAGAAGGTATTTTTAAGATAGGAGAGTCCCAAGCAAAAATCAAACTAGTGTATTGAGATTAAGTCACTGAAAATGGTATCCATATGGTGCTTAGTAACACCTATATAATAAACAGTGAGTTTTTTTTATTGAATAAAAGAATTCTAAAGGAAATCAAGTGAAATTGTGGGAATGCAAACTAAACATTAATCTGAAATTAAAAATAGTCACCATGCCAGAAAGCTGGCATATTGCCAACATGACTCCAGTCCTATAAAGGGTTCCAGAGGAGACTCCTGGAAATGCAGATTAGGGACTTTAATGTCTATACTTGGTAAATTCATGGAATATCAAAACTCTCTTTAATTCAATAAACATCTATTAAGCACCTGCTGTGTTCAAGGTGTTGTGCTAGGTTCTGGAAATATAAAGATGAAAAATCGCCCAAGAAGCTCACAGTCTAATGAATAGACCATACTCATACACAAGTAAGTATGATACAAGAGAGAATGTTATAGGAGTCAAAGAATGCCAAGCAAAGTGCTAGGAGAAATTTGAGGAAGACTCACTGAACACAAAAGAAAGTTGGGATAAAGGTAGCCTTGTGTTATAAAAGAAATCATATTGCACTAATAAAGTGCTTTGTGGGGACAAATAAGCCAAACAAAGGGGAAGCAGTGGACATAAACACAGATCCTTAGTGCTTGAAGAGATCTAGCCTAGCTGTGTTCATTTTGCACATGTGGAAACTGAAGCCCATGGAGGGGAAGTGACTTGACCCTGGTCACAAAGCTAGTCAAAGCCAGCGCTAGGACTAGAATCCAACTCTGGTTCTGAAACCACTGTTCTCACCACTACAGCAAGAAGTGTTCAACAAAGAATCACGCCAGGGACGTTGTTGTTGGGATTTGGTTGGGAGGCAGTGTCATTTTTTGGAAACCTAGAGTTCTAATTATCAGATATAGAAAATGGGTTAGAATTGGGAACACAAAGATAGAATAAATGGATACTTTTTGGTTATAGGTCATGAACATCCATCTTGCCTCATTCCACTAACTCAGAATTGGCTGTAAACTCCAACCCTATGCTCTGTAAAAGGCTCTGTTTTTCACGTCCAGCTTCTGAGTGAGTGAGGGATAGGAACTGCTCTGCCACATAGAGTAGATAAAATGCCAATGTTATCAAACAGATGAAGAAACACATTTACTGAGTCAATGCTATAGCCAACTGCCTTCAAGTCATGTTCACTAAAGATAGGGAGGAGGGACTGGGACTGGATCTGTGACTTTTGTTGGTATAGGGAACTGCCAGATGAGGAAACTCCCTCCACCAGTGCAGGTTAGCACCTTCTGCGCAATTCCTAGTCTTTACGATGATTGTAAAGCCCTTAGCACAGTGCCTAACACAGTGAGTAGTATATAAATGTTAGTTATTCGACTATTCTTTTTACTAATATGGGGGTGTTTGTGTATTATATAAGCTCTTTGAGAGTAGGGACTATTTTATTTGTATCTCCGGCAGCTAAGTGCTTAATAAATGTTTAATTGAATTGAATAAAGTATCTTCCAATACTTACTCATCAAACAGCTGAGTGACCCTGGGCAAGTCACTTAATATTGCAGTTTCTTTATTTCCAAAATGAGGATAATACTTAAATCACCTCACAGAATGGTTGTGACTTTTACAGACCTTCAAGTGTGAGTTGTTTATAATATTAATATTCATAGAGTCATTGAATATTAGAGCAGGAGGGGACTTTAAAGAGCTTCTGGTCCAACCTCTTATTTTACAGATGAGAAAAGTAGGGCCTAGAGAGGAGGGATGACTTCCTCAGAGTCACATATCTAGCTGGTGCTGGGAATAAGATAGCTATATTGTCTGATACTAGAAAAACATACTGAGGAATGTTAAAAAAAAAAAAAAAGAGGAAATGAAGGTGCTAAGACCCATCATCAGTACAGGAAATACTGGGAATTCTAGACTACATGTAACACTTTAACATGGACTTATTTAACTTTCTTTATTGAAGTAGAGAATTTTGAAACCATTTCTTATTATTTTTCATGACCTAGCACCACGAATATTGTTTGTACTCCAAAGAGGTCTATTTACTTTAAAAGACTGTGTAGGGGTTCAGAGTGAGATATTATTTCAAAATTAATAATCAAGTCTGCCCTATACTTGTAATAAACTTCCACTGACCCTGTTGCCCCCTTGAGCTATCATCCTCTTCTTCCATGTTAGTTTAAAAGTTGAGTCTGTACTGGCTATCTCTACTTCCTCACTATTATCAGCACTCAAACTTCCATTTCAAAGGTCATTAATGATCTCATTATCAAATCCAGTGATCTCCCTTAGGCCTCATCCTTCATCTTTCTGCAACATTTGATGATATTTATCCCTTCCTTGACATTCTCTTCTTCCTTGGCATCAGTGACATTGTTCTCTCCTGCTTCTATCTCTCTGGCCCTTCAGCCTCTTTATGTGGTTCTCCTGTCTCTCCTCCCATTCCCAAAGTTTGTATCTTCCAAGGATCTGCCCTGTTCTCCCCTGTTGGCTCTTGGTGATTTCAACCACATCCATGATTTGAATACTATTCCAAGTGATTCTCATATCTAGATCTCTACTACCGGTTTCTCCTGAGTCCTACGCTCACATTTCCAGTTGTCTATGATACATCCTTAACTGGATGTCATATTAATATAAAATCAGCATATTTAAAACTAACCATCTTCCCCCAAACTCCTTACCACTTCCCCATTTCTCTTGATGAACCACTGCTCTTCCATTCATTCAACCTTGGAATCATCTGTCACTCTTTCGCAATGCCCACATCCAGTTACCAAGTCCTGTCAGTTCTACTTCCAAAATACATTTCATAGTCATCCCTTTAAGCCTTCACCAGAACAATTGCAGTTGCAATGGTTTCTTAACTGATAAGCCTTCATTTTTGTCTTTTTCAAATCTGCCCTTCACATTTCTACTGAAGTAAACTTTCTATCAGACATGTCACATCACCTTTTTAAAAAATTCTTCAGTGACACCACATCATTTATTGAATTAACCTGATGTCAAGGCTCTCTGTAATCTGCCTTCAACCTACTTTACCAGCTGTATTTCCTACATTTACCAGTTCTGCTCTCTGGCCAAGTTAGACTATTCACTACTCCTTTATTTCTTTTCATTTCCTGCCTCTCTGAATTTGCATATGCCTTTCCCTATTCCTGGAACTCCCACATCTCTGCCTCTTAAAAACCCACTTTTTCTTAAAGCTCAAGTTTCAGCCTCCTCAGTGAAGCCTTCCCTTTTTCTTCTACCTAGAAGTGCTCTTTCTTCAAATCTCCTATACTACTTTCTTTGATCCCTTACACTTAGTCTCATTCATCTGACAAGTGGTCATCTACCCTGTTTCAGAGACCTACATTGATTAGGGATCAACTAAACCCATGGCAGTCCATTCTACATTATGACAGCTCCAATTGTTAGTTTTTTCTCTAATGTCAATTTCTCTAATGTCTAATGTCAAGCCTAAATTTGCCTCTTTGCAACTTCCACACAGAGGTCCTGCCATCAGGGCCAAAGAGAACAAGTCTAATATCTCTTCAATATGACAGTGCTTCAGATACTTGAATACTGATCTCATTCCCCAAATTAAGCATCCCCAGTTTCTGCAATTCTCTCATGACATAGACTTAAGGCCATTCACCACCCTGGCTGCTCTTCTCGGGGCAGTGTCCAAATTATCAATGCCTTTCTTAAACTGCTGTGCCAAGCACTGAATACAATGCTCCAGATGCAGTCTGACAAGGACAAAGTACAATGAGATTATCATCTCCCTATTCTTGGAAGCTAGGCCTCTCAATGTCACCTGTGATTTGTTATTTAGGCTTCCACATCATACCACTAACTCATCTTGACCTTGCAGTCCACTAAAACCCCCAGATCTTTTCCAGAATATTTTTTTCCTGGCCACACCTCCCCCATCTTGTATTTGTGAAACTGATTTTTTAACCCAGTTTTAATTTGGGTTCAATTTTAAGACTTTATTAATGTCCCTATTAAAATTTCATATTAGATTCTATCACATGCTCTAGTCTATTAAGATCTTTTTAGATCCTGTCACCTATTTCAGTGTGATGAGTATACCAACTGTGCCTTTATCTAAATCATTAATAAAAATGCTAAATAGCACAGGGCCAAGCTTAGATACCTGGGGCACCTTACTGAAGACCTCCTGCCAAGATGAAATTGACCCATTAAAGACTCTTTCAGATGGGCCCTAGTTTCTGATCCATAAATTTATATTATCATCTATTACATGCTCCTCTCTCCTTCTACCTAGCTCTTTGTAATCACTGCTTCATTTTCTGTTGTTCACTACCAGCTCTGCATGATTGGTTCTGAAATTTTCCCAGGAATCGGAATCAAGCTAACTGGCCTATAGTTTGCAGACTTTTCTTTCAGAAAATTTGGATTACATTTGCCCTACTTTGGTCTTATTAATTGTATTTTAATTTTCCACTCTTTCTTCCATTGAGCCCTTCTCACAGCTGCTAAGATAATCTTTGTATTTTATTGGGTATGTATCATATTACCCCTAATAGATTATAAATTCCATTAGGGCAGAAACTGTTGGTTTTTTCTTTATAGAATCTAGAAGCTAGCAAAGTACTTCATACTTCCTTCTTCAACTTTGGCACAGAATCACATTTTCATTTTCTTCTTTTCAGGTTTTGAGATGAGTAGTAGGAATAAGAAAGATTCAACACAAATATATGAGAAAGTGGACCTACATTCAACATTACCAGGAAAGTCTAAAGATGGCCTTCTCCATGCTATTGATCCAGGAAAAGACCACAAGAGGGAGTACAAGTCTGAAAGACAATGGAGAAACTGCATCCCAGGAGAAAAACAAGGAAGATTTATTACCCAGCAGAGAGATTTAGGAAAGGTCATAGGTCATTGGAGACCTTTCATGGGATGGAGACCTTACAGATTTTTCAAATACGGGAGAAGTTTTCTTCAGAATTCACATCTTATGTGTCAGGCAACTCATCAGAAAGAAAGCCCCTACAAATGTAATGTGTGTGGAAAGTGCTTTGGTAGAAGCAGAAGCCTTATAAGACACCAAAGAATCCACACAGGAGAGAAACCCTTTAAATGTCTTGAGTGTGGGAAAAGCTTCAATGACTCTTCGAACTTTGGTGCTCACCAGAGAATCCATACAGGAGAGAAACCCTATAAATGTAGTGTATGCGGAAAATGTTTCAGTCAGAGCTCAAGCCTTATAATACATCAGAGAACCCACACAGGA
Source organism: Phalanger gymnotis (assembly GCA_028646595.1). Lineage (NCBI taxonomy): Eukaryota > Metazoa > Chordata > Mammalia > Diprotodontia > Phalangeridae > Phalanger > Phalanger gymnotis. The sequence continues at coordinate 281,884,071 of CM053624.1, forward strand.
GAGAAGCCTTATCAGTGTGGTCAGTGTGGGAAAAGTTTCACCAACAGCTCTCACTTTAGTGCCCATCGTCGAATACATACAGGAGAGAATCCCTATAAATGTGTGGATTGTGAAAAAAGTTTTAGTAACTGTACCCGATTTAGAGAACATCAGAGAACTCACACAGGAGAAAAACCCTATGAGTGTTCTCACTGTGGTAAGTTTCAGCAAAAGCTCAGTTCTTACGAAACACCGAGGAATCTACGTGAGAGAAAAGCTTCCATCTCAACTTAAATCTGATTATACTGCAGAAAACTTCAAGAGGGCTGATGAGTTTGGAAAAACTTTTTGACAGTTCTCATATCCTAATTAAAGGTACCTTTGGCTTAAAAAAAAGTGTGTAGTCCTTCATCCTCATTCATTAGACTGTCACAGTCCTGGAATCAATTTTGTATTTATTATAAAACATAAGTCTTAAGAAGTCAGGAAATGTTAATGTTTAGGTGGCATAGGTCAAATTCCTATTTCTGCCTCAACTTGATGAATCTTCCCCTGATTCTTCTATATGACTTGATCTCTCCTTTAAAAAAAAGTGGAGAAAATATGAGGTCTGACTTAAAGATGTAAATCTGTTCTGTATCTTATGGCCATTTCTATTGGATTATTGATTCCAACAATACCAGTTGGAAGATGTTTCTTCAAACAAATGGGAAATGCTGAAAATAATCACGATCTCCAAATGAACTTGGGCTCATTGATATACCAGAATCCTGGATCTGGAAGGGACTTTCAAGAACCTCTCCCCAGAATTGTATCCAAACCATCCTAAATAGATGATTAACTGTTCTTATTTTTAAAGAAGTTGGAGATTATATAGCTTTCCCCAGCAGCCTTTAACATCCTTCACTATCAGGAAGTTGTTTCTTCTTGTCAAAGACCCCCTGTACTGTATTTTAAGGTCATCGTTCCAATACTTCTATTCCTGGAAAAAGGAAAGAAACTGGTCACCTTCCTTGGGTGATATATGATTGAAGATTAAATTCCCTTGGCATTCTCAAGGAAAAATCCTATTTCTTTTTACCTCTTCTTGTAGGTATTACTCTTTTAAGTTTTTGCTCGTTTAAAACTTATAAATTCTCATACCTATCTTGGACTAAATAGAATGCATGTTTCTAATGCTTATTATCATCAGAATAAAGTAAAATTTCATGTATCTTCTAGTTCTACCCTGTAATTTTTCTTGTTAAAAATAACAGGTTTGTCGGTGAACATTTGATTCAAATTAAGGTTTTGAATCCTCGATGCTAATATCCACAGACCTTAAGTGGCAATTTTATTTTAGCTTATACTTATAAAATAGTATATCCGAATAGATGAGCGAGGTTATTTTTCCCAAGATGTTAACCTGCCTATATGACACACTGAATAATTCCAAAGTCTTTTTACTGCTGAGTTCTCAGATTACATCCAGGAGTTTCCTGTCAGAACTAAAACCCAAATTTCCTAGTTTCTTCCTACCTAGTCATAGCATGTTAGAGCTAAAAAGGCTCTAAGAGAACATCAAATCAACACCCTAGGGATTTGATTGGTAGCCCTATGTTATCCACTGGAGAGGAGTTGAAGGAAAATTATGAGTAGGAACACTGAGTCCCCATGGGTAAAATGTACAATCTAAGAGTCCAGCTTCTCTGATTTAGGGAAAAAAAAATTTATCAGAATGAGTAAGAGCGGTAGAATTTATGCCTAACAAAAACAGGTAAGCGTGATTTTATTTAGGGCCAGAGGTCATCCTGGATATAATGAAAGCATGCCCTGGGGATAAATGAGGAACCCTCCTTTTATAATTCTTTGGAAAAAGTGCTAGACTTAGAGACCCGGGTTCAAGTCCTCACTCCATCAGTTGCTAGCTATGGGACCAAAAGCAAGTCAGCCAGTCCCTGTTCTCAAGAACTCACATTCTAATTGGAGGAGACAACATCTATAGAAGGGTTTAGCTGCAGAGCAAGTAGGAAGACCTAGGAGGCCTCAGAGTGCAGTGGCAGAGCAGATGGCCACATCGGGGCATCAAGAAGGTATAGTGGTGGGGCATTTAAGGTGACTATGCAAATTGTAAAGCCCAGTAATCCTGCAACTTACCAGGATTATAGTTGATGACTCCCTAATTATCAGACCATCGTCATGAGAGGCTGTCTGCCCCATGAACAATTAAAACGACAAATGCAAGACTTAGGTACCTGCAAGATCATCTAGCCCAAACTTATTTGATCTACTGACCCCTTTTCAAAAAAAAATTATTCAGCGCTCCTCCAGAAATCTAATTTCTTTAACCCTCTAACAGTTTTTTTTTTAGATTTGCGCCATTTCAAAAAAAATAATTTTTTTTTCAAAAATGATACATCTTAAATTTAATAATTTATTGTAAATTTGTGGGGGTTTTCCTGCATTGAAATTTTGATGATGCAATATTGTGTCATGTAATCGTATGGTATATTATTGTAAACAAGTCATTACACGCGCATGTTCCTGCCAATGCACATGCTGGACTTCCTAACAATGAATGACATGCTTGCCTGCCAACACTTGCTTGTTAAGAGAAATAATGTAATAACTACAACTTTAAATCTGTTACACAACAGATGAAACACATATGAAGTCTTTCAAAATTTTCTTATCTTCTTTCCTTATGCTCCCACCTTTTTTATTCAATGCCCCCCAATTGCACCTGAAGCTACTACTGCCCCTGGATTGTTCCAACACCCCCCAGGGGGTGGTATCACTCACTCTGGGAACCTATGAATCCTCTCATTTTATAGATGAGGTTAAATAATTTGTCCAAGGCCACACAGGTGAGAAGTGACAAGATTGAGAGCCAAAGCCTCTATTCCAGATCCAATGCTCCCATCACAATGCAGTCAGTGGAGCTCTATGAAAGGTTCCAGAGCAGGGAAATGATGCAATTAGATCTTTCACTAGGAAAATTAGGAAATTTTACTTCAGGAAAATTATTCCAAAAGTAATATGAAGAATTCCTTGGAAATGGGAAAGACTAGAGGCAGGAAAATCAAGAAGTTAGAAAGATATTATAGTAATTAGGGCTTAAAATAGGCTGGTGACTGCGTAAGTAGAAAGAAAAGACTGGATTTAAGAGGTATCAAGTAAGTAGGTGACAGATGCAAGTCTTAACACCTGATTGGTTTGGAGGGTGAAAAAATGAAGTATAAAAAATGATTCCTAAAATTGATCTCGAATAACAAGGGAAATCATGATGCTATCAACATAAATATGGGAGTTAAGAAGAGGGGTTGCTATTTTGGAGGGATTTTGAGTTTAGTTTTGGACATATTGAGTTCAAAGTTTGGGTGAGAAATTTTGGTGTAGCTTTCCTACATGTAGGACTGGAGGTCAGAGGATATGGTAAGATAACCATAAACATGAATGGATTAATCCAATAAAATGAAAGTGGATAAAATGCAATAATTTGTTGCACAGGAGAAATATATCTAAAAGGAAAAATGCAGAATAAATGCAAAATGAAAATGAGGGGCTAGAAGAAAATTTGCTATGTTTCAGATGATTTCAGAAAAATAAAAGTTGTAATCTGTCATAAAAATTCATGTTGAGAAAGATAAATAGGGAAACAACATTATGCTTAAAGGTATCATATGCAATGAAACATTACTAAAATAGGCGCCAAGTGACATAACATCTAAATTTGTGAGGAAATTCCCAAAGAGCTCTCAAGTCTAGCTTTTCTAGTCACAATATTCTAAGTCTTAATTATCTCTTACATTGATTACTGCAGTGTCTTTTTAACTTCTTGACTCCAGACTTTCCTCTCTTCAATGTATCCTTCTTTGCTATAATTTATTTATTTATTTTTAGCTTTCAACATTCACTTCCATAAGATTTTGAGTTTTAAACTTTCTCCCCTCACTCTCCTCTCTCCTCCCCAAGATGGCATGCAATCTGATATAAGCTCTACATATAAATTCATATTAAACATATTTTCAAATTAGTCATGATAAAAAGAAGAATTAGAACCAATGGGAGGAACCATGAGAAAGAATAAACAAAACAACAAAAGAAAAAGAGAGTAAATAGTATGCTTCCATCTGCACTGAGACTCCAAAGTTCTTTCTCTGGATGTGCGTAGCATTTTTCATCATAAGTCTTTTGGAGTTGTCTTAGAGCCTTGCATTGCTGAGAAGAACTAAGTCTATCAAAGTCAGTCAATATGGCTGTTACTGTGTACAATGTTCTCCTGGTTTTGCTCATTTCACTCAGCATCAGTTCATATAAGTCTTTCCAGGTTTTTCTGAAGTCCATCTGCTCATCATTTCTTATAGCACAATAATATTCCATTATACTCATATATCACAACCTGTTCAGACATTCCCCAATTGATGGACATCCCCTCAATTTCCAATTCTTTGCCACCATAAAAAGAGCTGCTATAAATATTTTTGTACATGTGGGTCCTTTTCCTTTTTTATGATCTCTCTAGGATACAGCCCTATAAGGGGTATTGCTGGATCAAAGGGTATGCACAGTTTTATAGCCCTTTGGGCATAGTTCTATTCGATGTGTCTTTCATACCACTATTAAAGCCAAAAAAAAATATATACTAATAAAATAATTGTAGAAGACTTTAATGCTTCTCTTTCAAAGTTAGATAAATTTAACAGAAAGAAATAAAAAGGAAAATAAAGAACTGAAAAGACTCTAGAAGAAGTTAGATTTAAAGGTTTTATAGTACTTCCTAATTTGGAACATTAATGAGTATACATATTTCTATGGATCACTTGGTATTTTTACAAAAATAGAATATGAGAAATAGTAAACATTAAAGACTAGAACATATAAAAACAGCAATTAACATAGGGAACACAAGCAAAAGATACAGACTTAAATGTACACTAAATAATGACATCTCAAATGTGTCAAAGGACAAATCATAGAGACAATTAGCAACAATGTGAAAAGGCGATATACCAAATTGGGGGAAGAGGAAGTGTAGCTAAGGCTATCTATGGAGGAAAAATTATATCTCACATTAACATATTAACTAAAAAAGAAAGTTAATAAAGTTGAGGGAAGAGGTCAGAAGGGGGTGAACCATCTCTGGGAAGTGTCTCTGCTATTAATCATTAAAGCCATAAAGATCTGATACAGAATTTTCTGCACAAAATTAAGCAATGGGAAGAGCAAAATTAATCCAAAAAGGAGGTTGGAAGGACTGGCAAGAGAGGCTGGACAATTAGGAGAGAACAGCATCCCTGAAGTCCAAAAAGGAATAAATGTCACCACTGAGGTGTGGGCAATAATGACAAACATTGTGAGAGATAAAGGAGAATACATTTAATATTTAGAGCTTATCTTTGAGAAAAGAGTTTCAATGATGGCAGGGCAAAAGCCAAATTGTACAGGTTACAGAATGAGTGGGTGGGAAGGAGGATATATTACTCTTTTTAGAAGTTTAGCAGTGATTATAACTTGAGAAGTTAGAAAAATCATGGAAAGTTTATTTTTTAGAATGGGGGAGACCTAAGCATGCTGGCTATCAGAAGGTAGAAAGGTTGAATATAATATTGAATTGACAATCATAACCATAAATGTAAATAGGTTGATCTCACCATAAAATGGAGGAGAATAGCAATGTGAATTAGGAAGTAAAATCCAACAATATGTTGTTGGTGGTGCTGGTGGTGGTGGTTTTGTTGTTTTGAGACTGGTTTTCCCTATCTCACCCAGGCTGAAAGTGCAGGGGCTGGGGCAGCTCAATGACACAGTAGATAGAGCATTTGCCTGGGCCAGTCACTTAGCCCCATTTTGCCTCTCAAAAAAAAAGAAAAGTGCAGGGGTCACTTACAGACCCAAATCCCATTTCTGGCTGACTGACACATGACCAGAAAAGGAGGTGGGCTACTCACGCACAGAGACTGAAGGACAAAGCTGGGCAAGAATAAGAATTGTACTGATATCCATGGAATGTTAGAAAAATCAAAAGAAGGTCTCCAGTTAAGAAGTGGCTGTTATGAAGTTATGGAGTGGCTATTCTATTAAAAAAAAAACATAAATAAGGATTACACGAGATAGGAAGGTGTGGTTGAGTTGGAATCTGCACTGATGAGATCATGCTTTAAGGTCATTACAAAGATGTACTTGTATTTTGTGGAGCAGCTAGGTGGCACAGCGGATGGAGTGCTGGAGCTGGGGTCAGGAAGACTTCTCTTCCTGAGTTCAAGTCTAGCTTCAGACACTTACTAGCTGGGTGACCCTGGACAAGTCACTTAACTCTGTTTGCCTCAGTTTCTTAATCTATAAAATGATCTGGAGAAGGAAATGGTAAACCACTCCAGATTTCTGCCAAAAACCCCAAATGGGGGCATGAAGAGTTGGACACCACTGAAAAATGACACAACAACTTGTATTGCCCACACCACAAGACTGTCGTGAGGATCAGATGAGATGACATAAGCATAGGGCTTTCTCATCATAATCGATATATCTACCTACGTATGTGAACCATAGTTAAGGTTGCCATTATCAATCATTATGATTTGCCACTTCATAGTCACCCACTGCACCTTTGACTTCAGTACCTTGGAAAGAGGAATTTCTCTTTCTGAGGATTAGGCCACGTAGTATTTGCAGCTACCACCAGGTGGCAATAGAGTACATCTTGAACCGCTTCGTGAGCTCTGAAATACTTGCCATCATCATAGGAATTGTAGCTTCATAGATTTAGTGTTAGAAGAGACCTCAGAAGACAACCTCCTCATTTTACAAATGATGAAACTGAGGCCCAGAGGGGCAAAGTGACCTGTCCCAGGTAATGGAGGTAGAAATGTCAAACCATATCCTCTGACTCTAAAGCCAATCAATCCCTCTACTCTACAGATAAGGAAACTGAAGACCAGAGAAGGGAAGTGACTTAAGATCTCAGCTATTAGCACTAAGCTTACCTCCCAGATGCTCTGACTCCAACTCCAATTCTCTAATAACTCACATTTCTGTAGCGTATTAAACTTTACACGCTTCTTTTTTTTCACAACAATCCTATATAAAAGGAAGTACAAATTATTTTCCCTGTTTTACAGATGAAGAAAGTGAGGCTTGGCAAGATTAAGTGACTTGCTTGGGGTCACACAACCAGTAACTAAATGTTAGAGATTGCACTTGAACCCAAAACTCCTTGCTCTAGAACCAACCAGCTCCCTTTCTACTAAACCAATACATAAAGCCCGGTTATTGAAAAATAATGTCCATAATCTCAATTAATAAAGGCATTAAGCCATATAACAGATAACACTCGGAGGAAAAAATCATTATAATGTATTCATTAGAAAACACAGGCCTGTTCTGCTTGTCTTAACTTATTTTTGTGCTTTTTCTATTAGGCTGAAAAACTATTAAGTATACTTTAGATTGTTTTTACATATGTCCATTATTTTGCATATGTCCATTTTCAAGTTCACCAAGGTACAGTGGGGGGCGGGGGGGGACACGACACTGGACTTGTAGTTACAGTACCTGACTCAGAAGTCTGTCACTTAGCTGTTTGACCTTGATCTTGGACCATTTTCTCAAAAATCTTTTATAATCTAAATTCTATGATCCTATCTTTGTATCATAGCATTTAGAGCTGGAAGAGATCTTAATGACCATCTACTTCCTTGATGTTAAACTTAATTAGAAACAGCTCCCTGTGGGTCACATATTGACTTAGAAAACCACAAATTAACATTATATATGTAGAATTTTTATTTATTATGTTAAGCATTTCCTAATTACATTTTAATCTGGTTTAGGCTGCACACTCGGCCACATTTAGCTGTGGGCATGAGTTTGACACCTCTGATCTAGGCTCTCATATCTGTACTATAAGAAAACTGAGGGGCAGCTAGGTGGTGCAGTGAGTAGAACACTGGCCCTGGAGCCAGGAGGACCTGAGTTCAAATCAAGCCTCAGACACTTGACACACTTACTAGCTGTGTGACCTTGAGCAAGTCACTTAACCCCAATTGCCCTGCCTTTCCTCCTCAAAAAAAAAAAGAAAAAAAAAGAAAACTGAGATCCAGAAAGAGAAAGGGACTAAAGCAAGGTCACAATTATTAAGTAGCACATCTGGGACACAAAATCAAATCTCCTGACTCCAAATCCATGGGATCATAATCATGCTTTCTTCCAAGCTCTCTTTCTTTATCCTATTATAAATATATCTTACTTCACTTGATAGTTCTGCTCCTGCAAGTTTGACTACAAAGTAAATTTCTGCCCACTAAATCATTTTCCAATGACTTCTATTATAAATCAATTATAAGAATAGGTTGTAAAATCCATTATAAATGGGTTATGAAAAAAGAGACCAAATCCCATGGGAAAAATTTATTTAAAAAAAAACAATTTTCAGTGAAGAATGCAGAAAATATTTTTAAATCATATTTTGGAGGAAAAATTACAGTTCAATTAATAATAATATATATTATATAAATATAAACTGTATACCTAAATTAATTTATAGATTTACTGATATAACAATCAAATTACCAAGGAGTTTCCTTATAGAAAGAGACAAAATAATAACAAAATTCATTTGGAAGATAAAGGCCTAGAAAGACAAGGGAAGTAGTAGAAGCAAAAAGAAATGGAGACAGAGCATTAACATATCTCGAATTAATTATAAATCAGTCAGCATCAAAACTATTTGGTATTTTAAAAATAGAAAAGTAGATCAGTGAAGTTATCAAGAAAAGCAAGACACAGGAGCAAGTGAGCACAATAGCCCAACATTCAAAAAAACTCAAGACCACAAACTACATAAGAAAGGATTCCTTATATGTTATACGAGAACTTCTGGAAAAATTGTAAAGCAGTGTGGCAGAAAATAGGCTTAGGACCAGCATCTTACACCATGTATCACAATAAGTTCTAAATGAATACACAATCTAAATATAAAAGGTCACAGCATCCAAAAAAATAAAAATTAGAGGAGAAGGAAAGTAGGAACATTTCAGATTTATGATTAAAAGAACAATTCTTTACCAAGCAGGGTTAGAGATGTTTATCAAAGATAAAATAGATTATTTCTATCATATAAATTTAAAAGTCCTCTACATAAACAAAATCAATGCAGCTAGAATTAGAAAACTATCACATCAGGAAAAAAAATCTTTGCATCAAATATATCTGATGAAAGTTACATCCAAGCTATAGAGAAAACTGATACAAAGATATAAGACCAAGAACCATTCCCCAAGAGATCATGGATCAAATGAGATAATATTTGTACCCGGCACATAGTAGATACTATATAATGCTTATTCCCTCCCTCCCTCCCCTGTCAAAGAACTATGAACTATTTTCCAAAGAATCACAAACTATCAACAACCATGTTGAAAAATGCCCCAAATCACAAGTAATAAGGAATGTAAATTAAAACAACTCTTCACCTCACATCCCTCAAATTGGCATAGATGATATGACAAATAGTCAATGCTAGATGGGATATAAAAAGATAGGCACACTAATGTATTGTTGGTAGAGCTCTGGATTGTTCCAACTGTTCTGGAAAATAATTTTAAAATATGTGAGAAAATCATCAAAGTGTTCATACTCTTTGATCCATTTATCTCATAACTGGGCACATACACCCAAGGAAGTAAATGACATAAAGAAAAGTTTTATTCTATACTAAGATATCTGTAGCAACATTTTTGGTGGTAGCCAAAAAACAAACAAGCAAACGAAATATCTGGAAACAAAGTTAAGAGCCCACTAATTGAGGAAAGACTGAACTGGAATGTATAAATGAAATGGAATATTATTGTACCATAGGAGACAACAAATATGAAGAATTCAAATAAACATGAGAAGATTTTTATATTTTCAGTTTGACAGTGACATAAGCAAAACCAGCAACACAATACACACATATGATGAATGCACACAATAACAGCAAAAATATAAACAAAAGCACACTAACAAGTGAACTCAAAAATAAATACAATGACCAATCACAGCCCCAGGGAAAAAATAATTGAAACACATTTCTCTCATCTCTGTGGAGAGGAGACTAGATAAACTTTTTATCTAATAGTTTTTTCTCTATTACAAGGTAGGATTCAATGATAGAGTTGTCAGGAAATGACTATCATTTTAAAAAAAACAATAAAACTTAGATATATAAGGTGTAATCTGGAATTGTCCTATTACTGTTATTAGCCCTATAATCAGTACAGTGGTTTCATTTGAAGATAAGATCTGAAAGCATCACCCTTATAGTGCTTAAAATGCTTTCCTCAACAATGCAGATAAATATTATTATATGAATTTTATATCTAAGAAAAGTGAGGCTCAGATCAAGATCACACAGCTGATAATTGTAGTCAGTCCCCCAAAAATCAGGCTTTCTGCCTCCAAATCTGGGGCTAATTCCACTGTTCACTACATGATCCTGCAATGTGTGTGATTAGCTGTCTGTGAAAGTAAAACCCTGCTTCCTTTTCTCAGTGAATGTCTCTGGCAAATAACACCCAGTGAATCAATCACATTTCCAATATGCTTGATGTATATAATCTTCCTAATGATGTGCAAACTGATCTTTCCTCATCTGAGGAAATTCTTCAATTTTACAGTCTTCTAAACTTTCTATTTTCTAAGTATACATTAGCTAACAAGATCATTTTAAGAACTTTGAATGTCAGAATTCTCAATAGAGTTTGCCAGTGTCCTATGTAGTAAATCCAAATTAGTAATATTGCCTCCCTATAGGCCATTTCCCCAAGAACACTTGCCTGAATCAAAGAGGATACTGCCTGGTCAAGCTGAGCATGAGTGCTAGATTCAGACACAGGAGATGTGGGCTCAAATCCTAAACACTTAGTAGCTGTATATCCATGAGAAAGTCCCTCAACTTTGTGAATTTCAGTTGCCTAATCTATAAAATAGGGATAGTAATGCATTCCCCACCTACCTCAAAGAATTCTTGTGAGGAAAGTAATTTATGAATCTTAAAGTGCCATAAGAACGTGAGTTATAAGATCTAATAATGCTAAAATGTCACAGGTAGGATAAATCTGGGGGAAATTTCACTTATGTCTCTAAGGGACCAGAGTTGTTATTTATTAGTCAGAGATTTATTGTTTCTCTATATTCTTTTAAGCGAATATTCAAGGTCAGGAAGAAAGTGATCATTTATTTCCTCCTTACATTTATTCTAACCTAACTCTTCTAACCTCAAACTCTTAATATTGTCCCTGAGTTGTTCATCCTTCAATTAAGGCAAAAATTATACATAATCCAAAGCATTTCCCACCCTCACTTTTTTTTGCCTCGTCAAGAAGCTCAAAGCTAAATTCAGAGTTCGGCTGCAGAAATTAACTTCTCCCAGATACCCGGTAACATTATTATTTTGCTCCCTTCACCAGGGTTTTGTTATCTTTTTGTATGCTGCTTTATGTGTCTTATTTCATCTGATGTCTCAGAATCTCGGAGTTGAAAGGAACACAGAGGCCATCTAGTATAACCTATACTTGAAGGATAATTCCCTCTATAACATAACTAATAATTAGTCATATAGCCTCTGCAAGAAAACTTCTATTGAGGGGAAACCCACTACTAGACATGGCCCATTCCACTCTTGGACAGCACTACGTGTGAAGATGCTTTTTCTTATATCAAATTTAAAATCTATCTCTGCACCTTCTACTCATTGCTCCTTTGCTGCCATGCAGAATAAGTGTAATCCCTCTTCCAGGTAACAGCTCTCCATATTCTCTTCTCTCCAGGCTAAACATAACCTCTTCTTTCAACTCATCTTCAAATAGTGTGAACTTTAGGTCCTTCGCCATGCCAATTTCCCTCCTCAATTCACGCTCCATTTTGTATACTTCCTAAAACATGGCATCTAAAACTAAACATAATTCTCTAGATGGGATCCAACCACGGCAAAGTTCATCTGGATTCTTCTCTTTAGTTTGGTTTAGTAGGCTTCTCTTTATGCAGCCTAACATTGCATTAACTTGGTTGGCTACCATGCTACTATGTTGACTCATAGTGTACTTGTAGTCTACTGAAAGTTCCAGATCTTTTTTTTATCTTTCAGGTGTCTAGCCACAGTCCTTATCTTATATTCATAAAAGTGACTTTTTGAACCCAAGTGTAAGAATTTGTATTTGTTCCCATTAAATTTCATTAGATGCATTCCAATGTTCTAGTCTGTCAAGATGAAGCAATACTAGTTATTTGTGCTCACCACTTCCTTCTCTAGATACTTATTAACCATCTCTTTAACAAGGAAGCACATATTTAATCAGGCTTGTCTTTCAATGTCCCTGTACTTCTGCTCAAATGACATCAACAAAGGGACAGAAAAATACATGGTGACCTAGGGAAATTATACCCAAACTATGGGTGTATTGAGACTGTCACAAAAAGGTCATAAATGGTTGAGCTAAACAAGTTATTAAAACACTAAGAGCTTGAGGGGCTTTTGGCACAACTCCCACTGGATAGGTGTACACACAGACACACACACACACACACACACACACACACACACACACACCCCTTCTCTCTCCTGGGCATCACATATTGGGAGATCAGGACTGTGTGGGCAGCAGAGATGCCACTGAGACTTCCTGGAGCCTAGCAAGGGAAAAGATGGTGGCCCACACCTTAGGAAACTGAGAGGAGATTTGAGAGGAAAGGGAGCACCACAAGGTAGGGAAGAAGGTTGGAACTGAGACAACTTCTGCACTTGAATCTTCTGAGGTACTACATAATTACTGCTCACAGTAGATACTGGTTAGGCTATTCCCATTCCTTTCCCTGGGACAAAGTGGAGCTCAGGAATGAGCTTCCCTAAATTTTGATTAGGGCACACTGAGAATATTCATCTGGAGTCTGGGGGCAGGGAGAGTACAATTTATCATGTCTTCACCAGAATTAAAAGCTGCCAAGAGTTTAATACTTTAACTTTTTCCATCCTAATTTCCTTTTTAATCCTGATTTCATACTATAAACATATCCTACTTTACTAATGCAAGTGTACTTTTATTTAGTTCACTTAAAATTGGGAAGATAATATGCATCTTAATGGGAAATGAGGGTACAAGCCAATAGTGATAAATTTATGAAATGTTGTATGAAAACTTGTTTTGCATTTTAAATCCTAGACCAGTCCCATTTAGAAGCCTGGTCCGAGGCGTAGCACTAGCAGGCAGGCACCATCTGGGTTCCTGGGAAACATCTGAGCATTGGTAATAATCTACCTTATTTCCCTCTCCAGTGCCTACATAGGGAGCAGGTGCCTCAGTACATAGGAAAACTACCTGCAGAAACATCAGTTCTTACATGAAGGATTGCTAACCACTTTAAACACATTCTAGAATTTTTCCAGAAATCCAAATCAGTCACTGCTTGACAGTCTTCCTAGTCCATTTCTTCCCAGGGGAGATGGGCAGAGAAATCCAGATATTCGCCTTTCTTTAGATCTGCAGTACCACTTCAGTTCTCTAGTCTTTTAAAATTCACTCTCACTGATTCAACAGTCATATCATCCAGTCTGCCTTAGGAGGTAGGTCATCTAGTCCAGGTGATCTGAAGTCATCAAAGGCAGCCAGGTGCTCTCTACTTACTTCCTTACTTATCTTGGAGGTCAACTACCTTTTAGCAATATTTTTCTCTAATTTCCAGTTCAAAGATCGTTCTCCTTGGCAGATAAAGGCAGAATGAGAGTTGAACAGTTCTACCTGTCTCCCTACTGTCATCATCACTCCATCCACCCTACCCTACTGTAGGCCTCCTCACGTTTTACCTTCCTTCCTCCAACATAGCTGTAAGACTAAAGGTGAAAAAGCCTTTTTGTTGTCCCTAGCTTTCCCCAACAACCTTGTCAGACTGAGCTAAGCACCGACACTAGCTTTTTACAAGACCATCAAATGCTTTTGTGTTCAACCCGTTACCTGCCTTTGCTTTCATCTTCTGTATATATCTTCTTAAAAATCTAAGTTGGTTGGCAAGTTCTGTGTGGCCACATCCTAAGTTGCCTCAAATCGTTTTTGAAAGTAGGTGACATACCAATTGTAGCCAGATGGGTAGTGGTGTGATGGGAAGAACGCTGAATCTGATTTGTGGCTTTCATTTACCTTACACAAGCTACTTAACCACTGATTCTACTATGTCTAGAGTGAAGAGGTTGGAATAAATAACTTCTAAGGCTCCTTCCAGTGATAAAATCTATGAAAGTGGTGCCTGGCACATAGAATTGATCAACAAACATTTATTAAGTGCCTACTATGTATCAGGCACTGATACGTCCTGGGGATAAAAAGGCATCAATGTAAGTCCCTACCCTCAGGGAACCAACATTCTGTACAAGGAGACAGACAACATATACATATCTAAGTTATATATATATATATGTATATGTATGTATGTATGTATGTATATACACGCAAAGTAAATTATGTAGAAATTTACAGAAGAAAAATTAGCCAGGGACAGGAGAGGGGAGGGAGAATCAGGAAAAGCATCATGTAAGAGGAGCTGTTACTGTTGTGCTTTGAAGGAAAAGATGGATTCTAAGAGGCAGAGGGGAAAAATTGCATTCCAAGATTGGGAGCCTGTGTAAAGCTAGAAACAGAATATGAATGGGAAGTGTATTTGCATGTAGGTGGGAGGAAGTGGAAAGACTTCCTGGCCAAAACTTTTAACTCTTCCAGGGGAAAAGAGAGTATCTGAGGAGATGGAGGAAACATTATTTTATAATGGAAGTCCATTTGGCGAGGAAGTCCATCTGACAACCCCATGAGATGTTCCCTGAGCCTTCCAAGTGGAAGTGGTTTTCCTCCCGCAGGCTCCTTCTATCAGTTTGGACCTCTCCTTTGCACTTAGCGTGTTCTCCCTCGAATCATAGTTATTTGTGCTGATGTTCTGTCTCCATCTCCAGGAAATACCAAGTTCCCTAAGGGCAAGGCCTTGGTGGTGTTCATCTTTGTATGTCTAGAACCTAGAACACAATGCCTTACACATAATAGACATGTAAATAATGTTTATTAGAATTAAATTGTGCTGGAACACATGTAAATAAAAGAATACCTACCTGTACATTGGCTTCAGTGTAGTTATATAAAAATGAGGTTTTACATTGGGCAGAAGCTCACAGGCATTTGCACTTACAGTTTACACCAACCTAAGGTTGATGATCCTCCCTACCACACGTTATACCATGCCATCTCTCATCCCTCTTCTTGTGGGCTGCAAACAAAGAAAATCTCCTGTACCACAAGCTATGAAACTTTGCAGATGTATATAATCTGGGACTCCACAGTAGGCTGGACTGTACCGCTTGTGCAGTTGCCCAAGGGAATCAAGAAGTCTCCCAACAAGCATACTCAGAGCTGGGAAAGTTCCAACAGGCAGTCAGTCAGAAAGGACCACAAGCTGGGTGGCTGGAAAGAGGCAGGAAAGGAGTCTGGGCCCAAGACAAGAGAAGGGGAAGAAGAAACAGGGGTAAGCAAGAAGATGTTGATAGCAGAGGAAAGATGTTTGAGGGCATTGGAGAGGAAGTCCACACAGGGTGTCAGGGGAGATGAGGAAAACTCAGAATAAAGGCAGTGCCTGCTGAAAACACTAAGATGGCATCACTGAGCACCTGAGCAAAAGCAGCTGGGAGCCCCGACAGGAGCCTCCCACTTACCACTGGTGCCTCTTCACATCTACTCAATCGAGTACCAGAATCATTCATGGCAAGGAATGTAGTCTCCCATATGGTCTCCATGCTAAATTGGGGTGCTTTCTGTCAGTGAAAGGTGGCACAGATGGAGTGAGTTTTATGTGCATGAGAACATGTTAAAAAAAAAAGATTTTAAACAATAAAACTGACAGAGCGAAACCAGAGATGGAAATATTTTTTTTCTACCAACAGCCTTTGACCCACAGAATCCAATTGAGATCCACAAATAAAAAGCAACTAATTTTAAGTTTTGTCATCCCAAGAGAAAAATACCTAATATTCAACTCGCCTTTGTTTTAAAATCAGGAATTAGAAACATACCATTTTATTCAACATGTATAATAAAGAACAACAAAAAAAAAATCCAGGTTTGAATCCTGGAAATAAGCCACACTTACTAGCTGTGTAACTTTGGTCAAGTCACTCCACATCAGAGTCTGTAAAATGGCACTACCCACCTGTGATGAGGAAAGTACTTTGTACACAAAGTGTTATCAAAATGTCAGTTATTCTAATTTAAGAGGGACACAAAAAGAGGGGAAAGAAGAAAAGAATGTAGTAAAAAAAAAAAAAGGATAACGTGAGATAGAGAAGATAGAATACAGAGAAGGAAGAGTGATGCAAGTGTGAAGACTGGGAGGAGAGAAAAGGAGAGTTGGGACAGAGACAAGGACACGGAGATACAAGAGGAAAGCTCAAGATGTTTCAGTGCAGTGAGTAGTAAGCCTATTCTTCTGTCACACCTGTTTACTTAAGACTGTCATGTCAGAGCAAATTATTACCTGGAAATACTGAATAGCTCTCCAGAAGTCCTTTCTTCACTGAGAAGCAGTTTGCTTTTTATGTTCAAACTTCGGAGCATATTTCTGAAATAAAACTTTATTTTTCCTATGGAAGTTCTGGACTGTGTGAAGCAGTGATTTCAGTTTTAGAAATTCACTTTAGAAACTCTTAATTAACTCATTTAGTGTCTATACCTGGAAGTACACTTCTAGATTTAAAAGCCATCAAACTGCCTATCTTTAAGGCAGAGCTGCCTCTTTTCATAACGCCTAAAGGTTACATTTGCAACTAACGTTCAGTTCATTATTTTGAGCCTTCTCCCCACCTTCAATAAAATCGAGGGTACTTTTTAAAAATCTTTGGTCCTAGTGGGGAAAAACAGGGACCAAAAGAAATTATTGGAAGCCCTTTCAGGAACAAATGGGTCTGAACTACTCACAGCTTTTGTCTGTTCTTATCAAACCCTCAGAGGCTCTGAAAGGGACAGAAATAATGGTCCCCCGTTGGTGAAATTCTGTTCAAGACTGCAGCACAGTGAACGAAGCTATATCACTTCCATATGGTACTTACTAGAGAGAGTCAGCCAGAAAACTGGTGAGATACAACTTTTGTCCATTATTGCCTTGGTAGGGAACAAATTGTGCATCTCTGAATGGCAACAAAAGGGATGTAATATCTTTAACAATTACAGTTAGTCGAAGGTGTCGCCTTAGGAGTCATTATTTTGTGGTTTCGTGCACCAAAAGCTAACATCCCACCCTCCACTCTAGTCCAAGCCCTGTAACCCAGTACTAATAAGCATAAATCTGGGTGAAAACTAATTGAGCTACCAAGTGAAAAGGAAGCTCTGCAGTAGCCCTGGCACACTTCATACTTCTTACCAAATGACTCCTTTAAGTACTCAGTTGAATATGTTAATACAGTATACAGTAAGAATACCCCCCTCAAAATGTACAATATTGCCACTGCACCTGGAAAATTTATAAAGAAAAAGGTCTCTCATTCATCATGGAAAATTCCTTAGATGAGGGACCCAAAGAGTTGTCGACAGCAAGGGAGTCAAGTCAAGCTCAATTTCTCCATTCTTTATTAAAGCTAGGTTCTCCAGCTGACAAGGGTGAGTATGGGATGGATGCATTTTGGGGGGGAGGAGGGGCAGGAAGGGGGCCAAGGGGAACACGAGACATGCACATGAAGAGACATGCCAGATGTGGAAAGGGATGGCATCTGGATCCCGGCACTGCTACAGAAAAACTTCTGCCATTTCCGCAGCTCCTTTTCACCTCTCCAGGAACGCAGCACACAAACCCACTTCCTTCCCTGACACCCCGTTTCTAGAGCTTCTGCTCCTTTTGGGGAAAGGGCAGAAATTGCTATGTAGGACACTGTCCGTAGTTCAGGCACCATAATCTTTCTTGTCCAGGTATGACTGAGCCAAGAGCCAAGATAATGCTGCATAACTGATCAATATACATGATTTCCCCCAAACATTGCTAATCCCTTCTGCATCACCACAAACCCCCTTTGTCCCCTCCCCTCCTATTCACCCCCATCCCCATATCGCTTTTTAACCCTTCCCTTCTACTTTCCCAACCCACCCTCCCCCCCTTTCTAAGGCCTACCTCCCAACCCCACCAACTACTTGTGCTTCCCAACCCCAATTCCCCCAAAGACCCTCAGCAGCCCTGCCTCTCTCCCTCCTGGCCCTCAATGCCATGCCTACATTATATCAAGTGAACTGTAGTTGCAATGAATGAAACTGGATTCAAAATGGCAATTTTTTGGTACCGTTCAGACTGGCAAAAAACCAAAATGGTTTGCTGGTTATTTCCCAAGATGCCCTTCGCTGCTCTTTAAACTAATTGTGCATTTAGACTATAGAGTACTTTGCACATAATAGGCATTCAATAAATATTGGTTGTTCTGAATTCTAACTTGGTCATTAATTCACCGTCATTTTTGTGCAAATTACTTAACTTCTTAGTGTCTCCATTCCCTGCTCCATGAAACAGGAACACTACTTTTCTATGGGAGTACTGCTTGTAAACAGAAATACGACTCACCTCTAGTCATGAAGTAACTATAGAAAAAGAACTGGAAAGGACCTCCAGAGGTCATCTGGCCCATCCCCCTGCCTACAGGGAAGTGCATCTATCCTATTCCTAAAGATCTCTAGGAAAGAGATTCCATGACCTCCTTCAGTCAGTCACTCATAGCAGTGCTTAATTATACTTAAATCTATGAAATGTTAAGTTCAGAAGAAAGGTGCTACGTGAACCATATCGGCTTCATGAGACATTGTAACCAGTTTGCACGAAGATGCTAGTGCAGAGAATCTCTAGCTTTAGGGAAGATTTGGGAAGCAACAGAGCCTTTCCCTAGTGACTTTCACTGGTGAGTTTACGTGGAAACAATGAACAGTAATCTATTTCACTTTAACTCACAACAGAGGGAACTCCAGAGAGGTGACCTATACCACTCAAAGAACTCACCAGAAGCAGCCTCATGGTTCACATACACGTGTGATTTTCCACAGGCCTCTTTGTGCAACATACTTCTTTACCTCTAGCTCTGGACCAGAAGTAGAGACAGCCAAGAATTCTGAGGAGATGACTATAACTATAATCCACTTGACTACTATTGTTCAAACATGCTACCAACCACCGATGACAAGGCAAACCAGCCTGTCCAACTAAGCCTGATGTCAGGCAGCTGAAAAGTGTGGCAGTGAATGGTGATGCCTAGGGGAGTACATTCAGTCTGAAGCATAAGGCCTCAAATGTGCTTCCTCTCCCCTGCTGTGGAAACCTAGTCTCTATGAGCCAACCTTTCCCAGCCCACAAGCATACTGAGCTAGTCCCGCCTCCCTCCAGAATACTTAGGATTTCCAGCAGAGACTATAGTAATATCAACATTCTTGATTACTATTCTATCAGTTGGTACTATGATTCAATTTCAAGGCATGATCACAAAGAAGTAACATTAAAAGTTTTCTCAGTTTTGTTTCAATTTCCTTGGGCTACGAACATAAATTCAATCTCTTTGGAATTCTTCTAAGCTCTTTTACCCACTGATCCACAAAAATAAGAGAACATAAGAATGATAGAGCTAGGAGGTACCTTAGGACACAGAATGTCAGAGCTGGAAGAGACCTTAGGACAGAAGATGTTAGCAGTGGAAGGGGCCTTAGAACACAGAACACTGAATTTGGAAGGAATCTTAAAACATCAAATACAGAATGTCAGAAGTGGACAGGACCTTAAAACACAGAATATCATAACTGGAAAGGACTTTAGAACATAGAAGACAGAATGTTAGAGATGGAAGGGACCTTAGAAATTATCTAGTTTTACCCCTAGAATAGGGACTGAAGTTGCCAGACTGATGCCAGTTGGCATCAACAGGAATTACCAGGTTCTTACATCACTTCCTAGTCAATATTAAAATGAGCTGAATTGACTTGAAGTCACCCATTAACCAATACTTTTTACAAAGTTAGCTGAGAAGGGGGGGGGAATTCCATACCTGCAAGTTAAAAGTCATTCAGCTCCACCCACTGCACCTGCAACCCAGACTTAAGCTTTGATTCACAGATGACCCTGCTCCCCTTTATCTAGTCCCATGCTATCAAGCAAGAGCCTCCTTCTCTTGCTCAAACCCAGGCTTACAGAGAAGTAAACCATGTAAGGGTTTTTTTCACCCAATTCTGCATCAAAGTAAAATAAATAACACCACCATTCATGACTATTGGTTTGCTCTACTATATAAGCCCCAAATGGCATCATATTCCAGGCTGCTGTGATGCCAACCTTCACTCTTCTGCACCTTTTCTCTCCTTCAATCTTTCCCAAATCCCAGCTCTCACCCCCACCCTGCCCCAAGGCCACCTCTTCCACACCAGCTCCATTCAGAAATGTAGCTTCCCACTAGAGAACTAGAGCAGGAGAGAATCACAAATGTGAGAAGCTGGGGAAGTGCCAGGGGCTTCAGAGAGAGCAACTAAGCCCAACTCCCTCCTGCCTGGGTCACTGTCGAGAGAGAAAGAGAAAAGGAGGGAGCATGAAGTCAGGTGATACACAGGAGACCTCACAGGGGTTATTTCCTGAACCCAGCTCCCTGTACATGGGGAGTCACAAAGGGAAGAGACAAATGGTCTCTTGGGACATGCCTCCTCCCAGCTCCCTCCTCACCCACCTCACATGAGGGTCTCCTCATAAGAGCAGGAGGGGCCAGGGAACATGGTGGGCTCCTCAGATGCAAAGCTAGAGTTTCCCCCAAATTCCACCACAGTGTTACTACTGTCCTCTTTCTCCCCAGAAGGCCTACTCGCTTGGTTCTGCCCTGGCCCTTCTGCTTTGGCTGCTGGCCCAGTTGTTGTTGTCCCACGATGAGTCTTCATGTGGGTGAGAAGATGAGAGCTCTGGGAGAATCGACGGCCACAAGCTGCACATGCATAGGGCCGCTCCCCTGTATGCGTTCGCTGGTGGGTGACCAGCACAGAGCGCTGTGAGAACCTCTTCCCACACTCAGGGCAGGGGAAGGGGCGCTCACCGGTGTGACCCCGCCGGTGCTTGGCCAGATTAGAGCGCTGAGCAAAGCCCCGTCCACAGTCTGCACAACGGAAGGGCTTCTCCCCAGTATGGGTTCTTCTATGCCTCTTAAAGTCTGAACTATGGCCGAAGCCCTTGCCACAGTCAGGACACCGATGTGGCTTCTCCTCTGCATGTGCCCACTGGTGCCGAGTCAGAGCTGCACTCTGCCCAAAACGCCGCCCACACTCCCCACAGGCATAGGGCCGTTCTCCTGTGTGTGCCCGCCCATGGGCTGTCAGGTGGGCTCTGCGGCTAAATCCAGCCCCACAAACCCCACACACAAAAGGCTTCTCCCCAGTGTGGCCACGCACGTGGGCAGCCAAGTGGGAGCCGCGAGCAAAGCGGGCCCCACACTCCGGACAGGGGAAAGGGCGTTCTCCTGTGTGTGTGCGCCGGTGCCGAGCCAAGTGAGACCCATACACAAAGCTCTTCCCACAGTCTGCACAGCGGTGTGGCCGGTCCCCAGCATGGTAGCGCTGGTGCTTAGCCAGGGCTGCTCGACGCCCGAAGGTCTTGCCACAGTCAGAGCATATCCATGGAGTCTCTTCTTCCAACATGGAAGAAGGCTGGGGGTCAGAAAGGAGGCTCCCAACTGAAGGGCCAAAAGACAGCAGTCCACTGGCACAGGGGTCACAAGGCATTGCTGTCCCATCGATTAGAGAGATCTGACTCCCTAAATGACCAGGAATAGGGGGGGCATCAACCAACTCATGAGCCACCCTTTCTCCAAAATCCTGAAGGGCTAACATTGGGAGGTTCTCTCCATGAAGCCAAGATTTGGGTGGCAGTGGGAAGTGGAAGTCAAGAGGGTGAGAAGGACCTTCCCCTTCTCCAAAACCATTCCCTAATTCAGGGTAGTTCCTATCTATAACAGAGCCTTCATTTACAGGGTCCAGACCCTCCCCACCCAACTCAGGTCCCTCACTCTCTTCTCTTCTGGCTTCTTCTCTAAGATCAGAGCATTTCCCACCCCTTCGATGACGCTGGAAGTCTGCTCGAAGTCTAAAGGCCCGTCCACAATCAGGGCAGCAGTGAGGCTTCTCTGCAGTGTGGACAGCCTGGTGGCGGGCCAGGGCCGAGCTCTGACTGAAACTGCGGCCACACTGGGGACAAGGGTATGGCCGCTCGCCTGTGTGGGTGCGCTGGTGCGTCACCAGATAGGATCGGCGGCCAAAGCCAGCCCCACAGAAGGAGCAACGGTAGGGCCGCTCACCTGTATGGATACGTCGGTGAGTTACCAGGTGGGACTTGTAGACAAAGCGCTTGCCACAGTCAGGGCAGGGGAAGGGCTTCTCTCCTGTGTGTGTGCGCTGATGAATAGCCAGGTGAGAACGATAAACAAAACCCTTTCCACACTCTTCACAACCAAAAGGCTTCACAGCTGCATGGTAGCGACGGTGCTTGGCCAGCCCTGACCGATGAGGGAACACCTTCCCACACACATCGCATGTTGTTTCTGGCCTGCCCCCAGCTGCTTCCACCACTGCTGAGAATGCCCAGGGGGGCAGGAGTGGGGCACCTGCCTCTCCACTATGAAGAATGGGCTTGATCTCTTGTCCTTCAGTGACCATCCCCATATTTGAGGGGTCTCCTCCCCACAAATCTGTGGGCTGAACCTGAATGGAATCATCAGGGCCCCAGGTTCCAGGGACATCTCCCACACCATAGGCTGCTGACCATACTCCTGGTGGCTCTGATTCCTCAGGGGTCTCCAGAGGACCTTCTTCTTCATCCTCATCTTCATCCTCCTCATCCTCATTCCAGAACCAATCACCTAAAAGAGAAAGAAAGGAGAGCTAAGAAAGGAGAATCTTGCAGAAAGCAGTCCTTTTGGAAAAAAAAGCATTCATTTTAGGGTGATAAGAGCCAAGTTTGAGTTCCAGCTCTAACACAGTCTAGCAATACAAGTAAGCACCTGGGCAAGCTGTCTAGCCTTTCTTTGCTCGTCTATAAAATGGGGATAGTAATACTTGTACTCCCAACTTCATAGGACTACAGTGAGAGAACTGCTGTGTAAACTTTAGAGAAATACAAGTTGTTCTGATTATTACTCTACCCTCTTTCTCCTGCGCCTCATTATGGTGTTAGGATGATACTGATTTCCCAAAGGCTGTATGTCAGGAGAATACAAATTCAAGTAGGTCCTTCCCAAGTTGGAAAGATCACCAGTTAAGTCTGGTGATCACTGTGAGTCTTATCATGTGAGGACTAGCCTCAGTAATCTGAGAGAGGTTCGTAACAAAATTGGCCTCAGGGTAATAATTTTTTAGTCATGGAGACTTTCAAAGACCATCTAATAAGGCAAAGAGGGTTTGTGATCTGCATTGGTGGAGGGAATACCCACACCAAGAAAATCAGATCATTCAGCCAAAACCACAACAATAAATGGTATCTATTGTTCTAAGCCAAGAGGACAAAAAAGGAATGTTTTCAGGAAAAGATACATAGCAATTTCTTTTTAAAAAAAAAGCACAGTGATTTAAAAAAAACAGGAAAAGTCTAAGGAAAACTGTGCCCCCTACCATGAAAGTTTTCCGAAGGCTTATTTCGCCCATTAGCATCAAAACCAGTCAGTCAACAAACATTAAGCGCTTAATCACCAATAAGATTCAGGCAGGGTAGAGGTCTAAAATAGCTAGGTCTTTTCTTTAGTGGCTAAATAACACAGGCCACACCTCAAACTCAATCATCAGAAAATTCTTCTCCAATGTAATTATGTGACTGACCAGCTACATGGTGAGACCAGGCTAGATCCAAAGCAGATAATAAAAACTGAACAACTTAATAAAGTTAACAAAGAAGAAAGGAATTCAAAAGAAGAAAAACAAAGAAGTGATTCTGTGCTAATTGATAGCAGAGAAAGGGAAACGTTCTTTCAGTGGTTGCTAAGGTAATTTTTCCTAGGTGAGAAGGTGAATTCAAAAAAAGTAGCAATATACTATATACTATATGCTGGGCATATCTAGGCATACCCGAAACTAAGCTGTGAAACAGAATATGACTTCTTATGTTTCAGACCTGGTACAAAAAAGATCAAGAAAAAGGGGAAATATGGCTTAAAGTTTTTGCTGAAATGATTAACATGGCAGCCCCTTTTAGGAGATAGTCTAAGTACAAACTACACCTTATGAATACAGGCAGCAGGAGAGAATCCTATAGGGAATTTTCATAGCTTAAGGCAAGAAGGTAAAAGGTAGATCCCCAAAGCCTAAGGGCTCTCAAGAGGCCTGAATGCTTAGAAGCACAGTGAGAGAAAGTAATGGTATCCTAAAAAAGAAAGAAAAGCCAGAGTTAACCTCAAAGAGGTCTCTCAAAAATTCATTTAGTAGAAGGTTCTTAACCCATACCTAGTTGTAGAGTTTTTTAAACATTATTTCAATATATCAAGGATCTTCAATTTTATCTTAGTATGCCTTATACAGATACAGATTCACTACAAATCTATTATACCTCAGCAAACTTTCTGTATATGGAACTCTCAATGAGGAAATGCCCTCTATCAATGCAGATCAGCATTTACACAGCAATTTTATAACTTTTTACAGAGGTGCCTGCCTTTGGGTATTTACATATCATGGCACAGTACAGAGAGAGACTGCCTTGAAGTCAGGATGACAGGAGTTCAAGCCCCACATTGGGCAAGTCACTAAACCTCTCAAGTAATTCTCTTAGAACTACCTGACTACATCTATGGACCATTTATCTTTCAAGGACCTGAATCTTTTCATTCCTTTGAATCAGTTTCCTGTCATGGATAGCAGACCTCTATCAGAGAAATTTGTTACAGAGATTTTTTTCCCCAGCTAATTGTTTCCCTTCCTAATTCTAACTGCACTGGTTTCATTTGTGCCAACACGTTCCAATTTTATACAATCAAAAATTTTCATTTTATCTTCCATGATCCTCAAAAACTCTTCCCCTATCTACACTTACAAAAGGTTATCTACCTCCTTCCCTGCTCTTCTAATTCCTTTATGATGTATCCATTTGTAACCTATTTTAGAAAATGGTGTGAGGTGTTGGTCTAAACATAATTTCTGCTAGACTGACTTCCAGTATTCCCAGCAGGTTTTATTCATTCAATTACCCCAGTAATTTGCCCCAATAAGCTTTACCCTAGTACTTGGAGCCACTGGATTTATGGAACATTTATGCCAATATATTTGTTTGCTTCTGGATTTTATGTTCCTAATCTGTCCCGTTGATCAAATTTTCTATTTTTTAACCAGAATAGAAGTTTTTTAACCAGAATTGAATAGTTTTGATGATGACTTTCATAGTATAGTTTCTGAAATCTGGTAGGATCAGATCTAGGTCTGAGCTAGAACCCTTTCCTTCTCACTTTCTTTTATTACTGAGATTCTTGATCTTTTGTTCATCTAGATTAATTTTATTACTTTTCAACTCCTATAGAAAAGCCCTTTGGTAATCTGATATGGCAATTAATAAGCAAATTAATTTGGATAGCATTGTAATTTTATCGAATTCATATCCAACCATGAGCAATCTCTTAATTAAGTCCATATTACTAAAAAATATTTTGTAGCTGTATTCATGTAATTCCTATGTATGTGTTAGTATTTGGTCTCCCAAATATTTTGTGCAGCCTATAATTATTTTGAGTGGAATTTCTCTACCCCTTCTGACTAGTTTACACCGGTATTATGCCAAAAGCCTGATAATTCTGTGTAGGTTTATTTTATGTCCTTCCATTTTCCTGAAGTTAATTTCAATTAATTTTAGCTGAATTTCTAAGGTTCTCTAAATATACCATCATATCATCTATAAAAAGCACAATTTTATTTCCTTTTTTGACTTTATTTATTCCCTCAGTCTTTTCCATCTTAATGCTAGAGTCAGCATTTCTATTAATATATTAAATAATAGAGCTAATAAGCTATCTTTGCTTTACCCCCGATTTTAGTAGAACAACCTCTAACATTTCTCCATTACATATAACACTGACTCTAGGCTTAGACAAAATAAAGTTTACCATATTAAAGAAAGGTCCATTTATTCCTATGTTTCTAAATTTTTTAACATAAATTGGTATTATATTTTGTCAAAAACTTTGTTAGGCCTTTACTACTGCTCTGACTTTACTTTTGTTCCCCCATCAATTTCAAGCTATTTCAACTGTATACTGTCTGTCCCCTTATTGCGAATGCCTTGCCCCCTTTACCCTATCACCGCTCTTGTCTTGCCAACCCTCAGCCCTGGATTACTCTCACCATCCATCTCCTATACTCCTATTCACAAGTGCTAAACAAAACTGGAAGAAGCCTCACAACTATACTGACTGGACATATTACAAACTTATGGTATTCAATGTCAAATGGGTCTTCACTGCAGCAAGACATTAGTTTTTCTAATGATCTATCATGTCACAGAAGCTATTCCAAAGCTTGTCTTCACCTCAAGCCCACCACATCTCCTTTCCGTGCCCCCCCACCCTTAGTTGAGGACTTTGCCTCTTTACTGAAAATAAGAGACTATTCAATATGAAAAAATCCTTTCTCCCACTCTCTTCATAACATCATCTCTAGCTCCTTCCTTCTTTCCCTCAGGCTCTGACAAAAACATGACCCTTCTCCTTGCCAAGTTGACCCTTCTACATGTGCATTCTGACCTTCCCCTTCTGTCTTCACTAGCAGACTGCATCCTCAATCACTGCCTTCCAACATGTCTAAGTGTCCTCTATCCAAAAATAGAAAAAAAACACACACACACTTCATGTCCTACTCTCAAATTATCCTATATCGCTCCTCTTTTTCATCCAAACTCTTTAAAAAAGTTATCTACACTTTCTTCACATCCTGTCCTCTCGCCACTCAAACCTTTGTAATTTAACTGCCAACCTCACTGAAATGAAACTGTTCTCTCCAAAATTAGTAATAATCTCTGCATTTCCAAATCCGATGCTCTTTTCTCAGTCCTAATTTTCTCAACCTCAAACTCTGTTGACCGCCCTATCTTCCTAGATTTTCTCTTCCCTGTCCTTTTGTGTCCCTACTAGCTCAGTTCACCTCCTACCTGGCTGAGAGCTCATTTTCAGTCTCTTTTGCTGGGTTATTGTGCACATCTGCTGTAGGTTCTCCCTAGGATTCTACTGTGGGCTGCACTGAGGCAGGTATGTGACCTAATGGACAGAGTTTTGAGCCTCAGCTCAAATCCTGCATCAGATACTTACTAGCCATCTGCTCCTCCCTGGACAAGCCATGGAACCCATTCGCCTCAGTTTCCCCAACTGCAGAATAGGGATAATAACAGCACCTACCAGGACTGTTGTGAGGATCAAATAGAGTATTTATAAAGCACTTATCACAGTACTTGTCATGTAGTTGGTGCTTAATAAATGCTTGTTTCTTTCCTTCCTATTTTCTTCTCCCTCTGCATTTTCTCTCCATAACTTCATCAGCTCCCAAAGGTTTAACTCTCATCTTTATACAGAGAACTCAAAGATGTATATATCCAGTCTATCATCCCCCTGTGCTTCAACCCCAAATCAACAATTGCCTTTTGGACATTTCAAACTGGATGTTACGAGAATTCTTAAAGGTAACGTCTAAATTAAACTCATCTCTTCCCCAAAAAAAGCTACACTCTTCCAAATTTCCCTATTTTTGCTGAAGACATTACCATCCTTCCAGTGTCTCAGTTTCATTATGTCAGTATTATCCTGGCCTTTCACATTCCCTCATGCCATTTATCCAATCAATTTACCAAATCTTGCTTTTTCTACCTTCATATCTCTCTGATCTCTTCTCTCCACTTACACAGCTACCACCTTAGTTCAGGCCCTCATCACCTCTTTCCTAGATTTTTTGCAACAGCATATTTGGTCTCATTACCTCACATCTCTTCCAACTCCAGTCCATTCTAAACACTGCTACCAAAGTAATTTTCCTTAAGTATAGAGTCACCCATGACTCCTTTACTCAAGCAAGTTTCCTATTTCCTCTAGCATAGAATGCAAACTACTCTGTTTAGTTTTTAAAGCCCTACACAACTTGATTCTACCTATTTTGTGGTCTCATTGGACATACATTCTGGGATCCGACCAAAATATCAACTTTGCTCCTCACAAAATGACATTCCCTCTTCCATCTCTAGACCTTTGCAGTGGCTATCCCTCACACCTTACCTCCATATCACAGGGCCCCCCACTTCTTCTACGATGCATTTCAGGTCAGATCTCCTGCTTGAAGCCTTTCTTGATTCCCAACCCCCAAAACTGACTGAAATCTTCAACTATTCTCCCTGTAATTCAATTAACTTTTTAAGAACATAAATGCTGGGAGCGGCAGGGGCGGAGTCAAGATGGCAGCTGTAAAGCAGAGACTTGCATGAGCCCCCCCACGGGTCCCTCCAAAAACCTGTAAAAAATGGCTCTGAACAAATTCTAGAACCGCAGAACCCACGGAACAGTAGAGGGAATCAGGGCTCCAGCCCAGGACATACTGGATGGTCGCTGGAATAAGGTCTATTGTGCACGGAGATGGGAGCGGAGAGAAGCAGAGCCCAGCATGGGCTGCGCCCAGACCAACCAGACCAGAAGCTGGGCAAAACAGGCCCTGGCGCCCTGAATCAGTGAGCTATGACAGTTATGAGACTTCTCAACTCACACACACCAAAGACAACAGAGAAGGTTAGTGGGAAAAGCTGCAGGGGACAGAGTGAAAGGAGTTCATGGTTCGGCCACCACCCCAGGGGCAGCAGAAGTGATAAAGCTCTGAGGACAGAACTACAGCTGCAGTTGCTTCTGGCCCCAGGCCCATCTGGTGGGA
>CM053624.1:281913450-281932910 GCA_028646595.1 Phalanger gymnotis
TTTGAAAAGGGACAGGGTCAAGGGAGAAAATTGGATAATGGGGGATAGGACAGGAAGGAGCAAAATATAGTTAGTCTTTCACAACATAAGTACTGTTGAAGGGTTTTTCATAATGATACACATGTGGCCTATGTTGAATTGCTTGCCTTCTTAGGGAGGGTGGGTGGGGAGGGAAGAGGGGAGTGAATTTGGAACTCAAAGTTTTAAAAGCAGATGTTCAAAAAAAAAAAAGCTTTTGCATGCAACTAGGAAATAAGATATACAGGCAATGGGGCATAGAAATCTATCTTGCCCTACAAGAAAGTAAGGGAAAAGGGAATGGGGCGGGGGAATAGGGTGACAGAAGGCAGGGCTGACTGGGGAACAGGGCAATCAGAATATATGCCATCTTGGAGTGGGGTGAGGGTAGAAATGGGGAGAAAATTTGTAATTCGAACTCTTGTGAAAATTAATGCTGAAAACTAAAAACATTAAATAAATAATGAGAAAACTGAAAAAAGAGAACACAGATGCTATGCTATTTGGTACATATATTATTATTGTTTTGTTGTTGTATCATCTACTATGTCTTTAAGCATAATGTAGTCTCCCTGTTTATATCTTCTAACACTATTTTTACTGTTGCCTTTTCTGAGACAAGTGTTTATATATCACTTTAAGATTTGCACGGCACTTTTCTAATCCAATCTGCTCTCCTCTTCAGGTGAATGTAAGCTCATCCCATCCACCTTTCTCTTCATTTGGTCTCTTTTCTCCTTACATCTCTATTCACAAAGCAAAAGGTGATGAAATGAGCATGGAATACGATTAACACTAGTGTTCTGTAACTAAAGCAATCTTCTTCAATCCCATTGCACTTCCTCTCTACCCCTGGCCCTGACACAAATCCAATTTATACTTTCTTTTCCTCTCAATCCCCTCTTTATGATTTGCCCTCTGAAGCAGTTTTGTCCTATTTTGCATATGACTACTGCCTCCCTAATGCTACCTTTCCTTCTACACCCATCTCTATTTCCTTGTTAAATTTAATCTGTTACTACACTAACTTCTGTGCATGTGCATGTCTGTGTGCTCATCCCACTCTGGCCTGTTCAAATGAGAGTGAGGTTCATGTGATACCCATTCCTTCCACCTCTTCCTCCATGTTTATAAAATCTCCTCTGGGAGCACTCAAACCTCGAAAAACATTAAGATCTCCTAATTTATTTCTGCCCTAGTGTATTCCTTTTTCATTCCCTTTTCTTTGCTCTGTTGTTGTTCAGTCATTTTCAGTTGTGTCCAATTCTGTGTGACATCACTTGAGGTTTTCTTGGCAAAGATACTGGAATGGTTTGCCATTTCCCTCTCCAGGTCATTTTGCAGAAGAGGAAACTGAGGCAAACAAGGTTCAGTGATTTGCCCAAGGTCCCAGAGCTAATAAGTGTCTGAGGTCATATTTGAATTCAGGTCTTTCTAACAGGTCCAGTGCTCTATCCACTGCACCACCTAGCTGCCCCCTCTTTGCTCTAAAGAGAACCAAAATGAAACATGTTGCCTCCAGGCTATTTCTTTTACTCTTCTGTGACCTTTGAAGACATGGGGATTCTGAAGGGCCCTCTTTCATTAGAACAGAAGTACTTCATCCGCAATTGGTCCTTAACAGTTGTTCAAATGTATTTACCTTTCTAGGGTTTTCTTTACTCTTGTGTTTGAAATTCAGAATTTCTATTCAGACCTGGTATTTTCACCAAAAATGATAGAGTCTTCTCTTCCATTAAAGGTCCAATTTTATCCAAAAAGATTATGTTCAGTGTTGTAGGATAAGTTGTAAGCCCTTGCTTTTAGAATACTAATTCCAAGAATTTCTCTCCTATAAGTAGTCGCTGCCAAGTCATGTGTGATCCTGGAGTTCATTCTCTGGTACTCTGAATGCTTCCTTTCAGGATGCTTTCAGTATTTTTTTTCTGTGACCTAGAAGCTCTGAATTCTGGCTATGACATCCTGCAAGTTTTCATTTTAGCAAGCAACTGTTGGATTCTTTCTATTTTCACTATGTCCTCTGGTTTTAATAAATCTAGAAATTTTCGTTTATGATTTTTCAAATTATGGGATCAAGCAAGACTTCTTTTTTCCAGGTCAGTTCTTTCTGATATCTTTCATTTTCCTTTATTTTTTCAATCTTTTGATTTTATTCTAATATTTCTTGTTGTCTGATGAAGTCATTATTTGGGTTATTCTAATTTGGGAGTAGTCCACCTTCTGTTCTATTCATTTATTCTCACTATAATTTGTTCTTTCAGAGCTCTTATTTCATTTTTGCTTTATTTCTTCCAGGTGTTTCTATAGTCTTTGTGGCTAACTCACATTTTTTTTCCTTGAGGCCAATTGTACTTATTGTGGTGTTACTTTATTCTTCTAGACTGACCTTTTAGGCATCTCCTGCCCCTGAGATATCACTATCTGTTTCCGTTTAATCAATCTCCAGCCTCAGTTCCTGATTTGGCAATTTGTACCAGGATCAAGTTCTGCCCCTTCTTACACTCTTAGATGGGGCATTTAGGCCATGCTTGGTCCTTATTTTGATTTGCTCAGCTCCTGAAAGCAGCTTCCACTTATTTGTGTGTCTGCTCTCAGAAGGCTGGCAGGCTTCAATGTTTCCAGTCAAGAGTATTATAATTGGTTGTTCGTAAACAAGACACTGCAGTGGTCTTCCAGCCCACCTGAGGCAGGTTGATGATGAGGGATTCTGTCACCTGTCAGGGGTCCCCAGAGGAGAACTGTAGATATCCATCCTCCCCAGAGAGTGTTTGTTCTGGGTACTGCTGAGATTTCCAGTTTATTCATATGAATTCATTCTGGATTCCCTGGTAGGACCTCTCTTTGACACCCACAGCTTCTAGCTCTCTTTTTGTACAGGACTACATTATAGAACTTATTTAAATTTCTCTTTGAATTTCTTAGTCATTATGGGATCTTTTTTAGATGCCTTTTTTTAGATAACTGCTGAAGATTAGGTAGGAGATCCAGGTTCCTCTATGACCTTTCATGCCACCATCTTGGTATATTCCATCTCCATCCATATTTTCATTAAACTATGGTCCAGAAATATTAATTATATCCATATAAAACCATCTCCTTAACTAGCTACTCATTTTCATTTCTCAAATCTCTTTTTGCCTTTTGGAATAGCAGTAATGAAGATATCATCTATGGCCCCTCAGCTCTTCAGTTTCTTGACCAAACCTTTTTTTTTGGGGG
This sequence comes from Phalanger gymnotis, assembly GCA_028646595.1. NCBI lineage: Eukaryota > Metazoa > Chordata > Mammalia > Diprotodontia > Phalangeridae > Phalanger > Phalanger gymnotis. The sequence goes on from CM053624.1 coordinate 281,916,688, forward strand.
GGGGGTGGAGGAAGTTGTTTTAATTTTTCTTCTTTCACACTTCCCCAAAGGTCTTCATAAATGTATAGCCAAGTGAAGCTAATCCCTCCATGGCCATGTCCAAAAATGCACATACTTCTCATTTGTCATTTTGAGCCCATCACCCCTCTAAGTGAGGTAGCTAGGGGGTGCAGTGGATAGAATGTTGGGCCTGAAGTCAGAAAGACCCCAGGTCAAATCCAGTCTTACATACTTACTAGCTGTATGACCCTGGGCAAGTCATTTAATGTCTGTATGCCTCGATTTAAAAATCTGAAAAATAAGGATCTTAGAGGTGGTATTATCCTCTCAGGTTTGTTGTGAGGATCAAATGAGATAATGGTAAAGCACTTAATATAGTGCCTGACATATAGTAGGTACTCAATCAATACTTACGTAAGGAAAATGGTATTGTGTTTCATCTTTGGTCCTCTGGAATCATGGTTTGTCACTGTAATATCAGACTTCTAGTCTTTCAAAGTTTTTTCTTTTACTGTTGTCTTCATATAGTTTTCCTGGTTCTGCTCCCTTCACTCTGCATCAGTTCATACAGGTCTTCCCAGGTTACTCTGAAACTGTTCTTTTTATCATTTCTTGTGGCACACTAATATTCCATTACCTGCATACACCATAATTTATTTAGCCATTCCACAATAGGTAGGCACCCCCTTACATTTCCAGTTTTTTCCTATGAAATGAGCTGTCATAAATCTTTTTGTTCTTCTTTCATTTTGGGGGGTACATGCCTACTGTGGTACCACAAGCTCAAAAGTTATGTTCACTTTATTGACCTTTTGTTGCTCAAGATTTTGTCATCTTTAGCAATGCTTTCTATATTTTCCATCTAGTAGCACTAGTGAACAATGTTATCATGTCATGGGATATATGCCTCTGAAAGACAAAAAATCTCTCTGTTGTTATTAAGTCAACTACTGTCTCAATGCCTTTCAGAAGGAAATCTCACACCACTCTTCTCTTTTCCTCACTGCCTTGGAACAGCTAGGTAGAGCAGTGTATAAGAGTGCTGGGCCTGGAGTCAGGAAACCCTAAGTTCAAATCCAGACTTACTGTGTGATCCTGGGTGAGCACTTAAATTCTGACTCAGTCTCCTCAATGAAAAACTGGGCCCACTTGCCTCACAGGATTTTTGTGAGAATCAGATGAGATCATTTGTAAAGTGCCTACTATATAACGCCTGGCACATAACAGGTGCTTAAGAAATGTTTGTTCCCTTTCCTTCCCTGCCTCTGCAACTTTCTAGATGATCTCTCTTACCTAAAAGCACCTTTGGCAGCACTTTTGCATTCTTTAGAGGACAAGCATCAACTTCCTCTTCAGAAAGTACCTCAGTTTTGGGGGATTTTTTTTTCAATTTAATAGTTTTAAATGTTCTAGGTCCTTTTCCCCTTCCTCCTATGTATGATATTCTTTTATCCTCCAACCTCAGAACCTTTTTGTTTTCCTACTAAAGCCCATTTTCTGGTTTTTAAAGGAACATCATTTTTTTCTGATAATCTGGATCAGGGCTATCCAAAATGCAGCTGGCCTACAAGCATAGAAATTCACATAAATGCTTTAGTAAACAATACCTCAGAGCTCTCACTAAAATGGCAAATCAAAATATATTGTCTATTGTTTCCATAAAAACCAAAGGTTGGACAGCCTTGATCTGGATTATGAGGAGGGGAGGGTGTTAGGACAACCAACTGAACAAACTGTCTCCCAAAGGCCTTCTAGTTCCTTAAACTAAAAACCTTCCTCTCTCATAATTTATCATCACATGCAGCCCTGCTTATACCAGGGTCTTTATGATCCAAAGTCAATGCCACCACCTTCATGAAGCTCTTGATAAAAAGATCTTCCAAGGTGAAAGTGATTTCTCCTCCATAGGACTTTCAGGGCATTCTGACCATGTTTCACGTATGTACTCATGACTCGCTTTGTGTTATTCAAGTATTTATTAAGTACCTCCTATGTAGGAAAATGACTAAATTCCATGAGGATAGTTACCATGACTACTTAGTCTTCGTATCTCACACAGTACCTAACATTAGGCAATGTTTTGCATAAGGCAGGCACTTGACAAACATTTGATTTTTGTCTTTCATGTGGAAGCAACTGTATCTCAGATACAACCAGCTTAAAGAGCTTAAGCCTCCAAAATTTGGAGACCATATGTGAATAACCTCTTAGATATCTCCACGTCAATGGTCATATGTACCCATAGGTACCCTGATCAATAGTTTCTCCCACCTCAACATTCAACCTGCTCGTGCTGTGAGGCCTAGATCTTTATACCTGGCAGGTAAGTCGGTATGTGCCACCCTCAGTTACAATAGATCCAGCTGTTTATATCATTTGATCAAATATCCTACTACCACTACCTTCCTCTCTTTCCACAGAGTTTCTTCCCCACCAAGAGTATTCTCATTGCCAAGCATTGTGACACTACATAGAAGCAAAGTCACATCAAAGGGGTGATTTCCCTCAATATCTGAACACCTTCCAACATCTGTCTCTACTTCCTTCGAATCAGAACCCAAAACTTTGAAACAGATGTTATGGTCTCCACCAGCTTCAGTACTACTAGGCACTGGGCCCTAGAGTCGGAAGACCTAGAGACGAATCCCAGCTCTGAACCTAGTTGTATGAGTTCAGGTAAGTCACAATCTCTTTAGCCTGTTTCCTCAACTATAAAATAGAAATAATTATGCCTGTACTGCCTAACACAGAGAGTTGTTCTGAGGAAAGCAATTTATAAACCTTAAAGTAATATAGAAATATGATTTATTTATTCTATTAAATTACTAATGATAATGTAGGATGATATTTTCTCTTCTGTTTTCATCACAATACTTACCCCTTCAAATAATAGTAGTCAAGCATGAGTTCTCTTTCTAGAAAGTCTCTTTATTTACCAGCAAACATTTTTATCATGCTGTTCAGAGTTTTGGAAAAAAATTTTTGGTTCAGTGGGTTTCCATAGGGCATGACTAATAAGAGAGAAGAAACACGGATCTCTTCTCCAGAGTGACTAGGAATCTCATGAGGATCTCATCTCTGGATCACAGGATTCTAGGCTAAAATGAATCTTAAATATTATGCAGACTGACCTCTTTACAGGTGAGTCCCAGAACGGTGAAGACTTGTTCATTAAGAGATGACACAAGTAGCCAAACATGAACACAGAACACGAAAAAAGGTCATCAGACTCAAAATCCAGTATTCTTTTCATTATACCACACTGTCTCTCCACTCTCAAGTCCACTTTCAAGGGTGAGGCCAAAAAACAAAGATACTAGAAGAAATCCAGTATGGTCCTTGATAAGGAAAAAGGCATTTCAACTATCAAACAAGTTCCATAAGGAGAAATAAACACTTGATAGCAAGTAACCAGGGTTTCTTTATAATTAAAAGTAAACCAACTCCTTTGGAAATGAGCATAGCATAAAAACAAAGTATATCAATATTTTTAATTGAACCATCCCTGCCAGCTAGTACAGGTAACTATGTAGTTATAAGCACCAGAAGTTGAACACCAAGGTCAAACCTCCAACAATAGTAGTAGTAGTTGTTGTAGTAGTAGTACTTGCAACAGTAGTTGTAAGACCAAATTAGAATTCTTAGTAGAAGGATGACTTCGAGCTAGAGTCTCTTTCAGCTTGATATTTTGTGAACTTAAATGTTTTGAGTTTTTATTCTTGAGTTGTAGGCAATACAGGTAACTGCCCAGCCTATATTCTAGACAGAGACTAGCCTAAGAGTTGGAGCCACAGACCCTCAGGGGGCTGGAGAGCAAAGGAAATTTGGATTCCTTGTAACCAAAGTAGGGCAGAGGTGTGCTTATAGTCCTTTCACAGCTCTAGACAGCAAAGGACCCTCAAAAACCATATATTTCTACCTTCTCATTTTATAGGTCAGGGAACTGAGATCTAAAGGGTAAAACGACTTGCCCATGGTCATAGAAGGAATAAAAACCAGAGCTGAGATTTGAACCCAGTTCTCTGGCATTAGCAATCTTTCACTGTACCAAATAGTTCTGAGTAAAGTCCCACTTCAATGGAACTCTGGGAATGAAACACTGCATCTGTGCTACTTTTGGTGAATGCTTCTCTCTCTCTTTCTCTCTCTCTCTCTCAGAAGAGATGTCCCTCTGGATAGAGGGGGAAGGAGAGAAGGGCAAAAATGGAAATAAAGGTAATGTAAAATAAAAATTATAAACTAAATTTAAATAGCTTAAAATACAGTCCTTTTTCTGATACTTACTAGTTATGTGAACTCGGGCCTAGCTTGCAAAGTTTAAAATGCTATATAAACATTAATTATTATTATTAACAGAAGGGACTATTTTTCAGCCAAATGAGAAAGGTTATCTCCGATAATGGCCGATCCACTGAAATGATGCCAAATGAGACAAAGAGTTTTATAGGTGTATGTCACCAGAGTATGGACCCTCGAGAATTAAAAGTTATTTTGCAAGTCTTCTCTCCCAGCTGATCCATAATTAGGTCCCTAACAAAGATCTCCAGTGACAGGGAACTCACTCTTTAAAGAGGCAATCCATTCATTTTGAGTGAGCTTTAATTTTTAGAAACTGATCTACTGAGTTGAAACTGATTCCCTATAACTTCTGCCCAATGAGTGGCCCTAGGCTAACATGTGCTCCACAGAAGGTCCACTCCCTCTTTCATATGAAAGCCATTCAAACATTTAAGATAGTGCTCACATCCTTTAGCCCTCTCTCCCCTCATAAAAATAAAGACAGAAGGACTATCTCCACTCTAGGATATGAAGTCGTCTGAAAGGTGAATTCCTGGGTAACAGCAGAGGTCTCCATAATTGAACTCCTATTTTGGTAGATATAAGGGTCAGATGCTCCTCTGGGATGTACTAAGAATATCAGTCAATTAATCTAATTCACGCAGCATCAATAAAGCACCTACCTATTTTGTGCCTAGGGACTGAACCACAAGTGGGCACTAAGGCCACCTGTACTCCCTGCCTCTAGAATTTTGCTAAAACCATATTTAGAAAAGCACTCTGTACTTTAGTAGTACTTTAGTACTCCGAAGTACTAAAAACAAAGGGGGGGACACTCCTTGAGAAAATCAATTCTAGACACTGAACCTAGCCTTTTGCTTAGCCTTTAACACTAATTTTACCTTGTATTCTAGTTATTTGTGTACATGTCTTATCTCGCCATCGGACTTCAAACTTTTTGATGGCAAGAACTCAAGTGTGTCACCTTTTCATTTCTCCCTAACATAGTACTTTCTGAGTAGCAGGTACTAAATCAGATCTGCAGTAGCTAGGGGCCAAAATTAAAATAGGCTAAACTAGAGACGAAAAAATAGTGGTTGGTTGCCACGGGTCACGTGACAAACAGGAAAGTGCGAAGTGGCAACGCTACATTTTTCTAGGGCCACTACAGTCCTGTGGTGGGCCATCTGTTGTGTTAAATAAAAGTCTGGATAATGGGACCACAGATCCAGAGTTGTAAAGCAAGTCAGAAGTCAACCTCCTCATTCTGTAAGTGAGAAAACTAAGGCCAAGGGAGGTTAAGTGACTTGCCCAAGGCTATGTAGCTGGTGTTTGTTCAAAGAAATGAACTTCTTGAGAAAGAATAGTCAGAAGCTTGACTGGAGGGCAAAATGGTTCAAGTCTTGCACCTCCCTTTCGCTGTCCACAGACTCAATCTGTTTTCCCACTTTCATTCTCAAAACTTAGGGCCCAGGGTCATATCTTAGTGATCGACAAACAGGTGAAAGATCTCTTTTTAAAGAGCAGCTAGGTGGCACAGTAGATACAGTGTTGGGCCTGGAGTCAGGAAGACTCATCTTTCTAAGTTCAAATCTGGCCTCAGATGCTTACTATCTGTTGTGACCCTGGGCAAGTCACTGTACCCTGTTTGCCTTGGTTTCCTATGTACAAAAGGAGCTGGAGAAGAAAACAGCAAACTACTCCAGTATCTCCGCCAAGAAAATCCCAAATGGGATCACATAGAGTCAGACAAGACTGAAAAAAATGACTGAACAACTCAAGTTAAGTTAAATAATACAATCAGTAGATTCCAGACCATATAGCTCCTTTGTTGTCTGGTTTTATTGGCCTTTGAATATAGAGGGCATTCTCTCAATGAACACAGGTATCCCTGGGTCCAAAGGTGACCTCTCTGTTCTCTGAGTAGGAAGACACCCACAGGAATGTCGTTCTGATGTGGAGAATCATATATGAGGTATTACTTGGAGTTATTTCCAGAACTCTCAAATCACTTGAGACTACATTTTTCTAAGATACACAGAGAACTGAGTCAAAGTTTTAATAAAAGCCATTCCCCAGCTGACTTGGTCAAAGGATATGAACAAGCAGCTTTCAGAGGAAGAAATCCAAGCCAGCAATAGCCATATGAGAAAATGCTCGTAATCACTAATAATTAGAGAAATGCCAATTAAAACAACCCTAACGTACCATCTCACATCAACTGGATTGGCGGAAAATGACAAATGTTGGAGGGGCTATGGGAAAACAGGTACTTTAATGCACTATTGGTGGTAATGTGAACCAGGCCAACCATTCTGGAAAGCAATTTGGAACCATACCCAAAAAGCTATCAAACTGTGCCTAGTCTTTGCTCCAGTGATACTGCTACTTCTAGATCTATATCCCAAACAGATCAAACAAAAAGAGCCCAAGTGTACAAAAATATTTATAGCAGCTCTCTTTTGTGGTGTCACAAATCATGGTATATGAATATAATTGTGCTATAGGAAATGTTGAAGTGGATAGTTTAAGAAAAACCTGGGAAGACTTACATGAACTGATGCAAAGCGAATTAAGTACAACCAAGAGAACGATTTATGCAATAATAATACTGTAAAAGTGAGCAATTCTGAAAGGTTTAGTAACTCTGATCAACGCAATGATCAACCACTATTTCAGAGGACTCATGATGAAATATGCTATCCATAGCTAAAATCCATCAGAGAGCCGATGGATTCCAAGCATACTCTGAAGCACATTTTCTTTTCTTTTCAGATATGGCTAATACAGGGATTTGTTTTGCATGACTACATGTATTTGGAATGTGTTTTGTTTTTCTTGCCTTCTCAATGGGTGAAAGAGGGAGAGGTGGGAAGAGAAGCCATAATTGAAAATAAAATTCTATTTTAAAAAATAAGCTGCTTGAGACTTGTGGGTACTAATAAAGGTTAATCAATGGTTGGTAAGGTAGGGACTGAAGCACAAGAAATGTGAATGCCTCATGTGGGACCCAGACAGCCAAATTCCTTTGAGGTCATTAAACTTATAAAACAAACACAGTCTTGTGCCGAAACAGAGATTAAAACTTCACTTGGTTAGATAAGGTCTAGATTACAGGGGTCAGGAAGAAGATTCCATCCCTGAGACAGAAAGGGCTGAGATGGACTAAGGTTCAGGAGAAACCAAATTAATTAAGAGACTAAAAATGGGCACAACTCTTATGATTTACTTCTGAGGAATCAATTGTCTCTCTAAGGGAAGATATGCAGGGGATAGCTATGATCAAAGTTTTAAAACCTCTAGAGAATTAATGAAATAAAGAAAGGGGACAGTCCCAAGCCAAATGCCTGAAAACCAATCACTACCTGAATTACAAGTGAAAGAGCACATGGAAGGTCATGTCCCTTCCAGGTCTAAACTACAAAAACAGTTCTTTTCCCAGAATAGCAATCACATTTACAAAATTATATCATTTAAAAACATTCTGTTGTGGAGCAGAAAGAACTCTGGACATGGCATTAGGAGATCTGAGTTCAAATCCGGATTGATACTAACTTGGGCAAGACACTAAACCTCTCTGATCCTGTTTCCTCATCTGAAAAATGGGGATACAACATACACCACTTTTTCACCCAAGTACTGTGAGGCAAGTGCTTTATAAACCTTAAAGTGCTATGTAGAGTATTCACTTTCTCTGAGCCTAACAAGGATCAATGTCTGAATGCCCTCCTTTTACAAGTCCTTTACAAATCTTAAAACACAAAGGAATTGTAAGATTATTATACCTTGTGTGATTTGTGAGGGCACCTGGTTGAGCAGTGGACAGAGCACAAGGCCTGGAGTCAGGAGGATCTGAGGTCAAACCAGCCTCAGACACTGACTGGTTGTGTGACCGTGGGCAAATCACCTCACCTCTCTCTGCTGCATTTTCCTTAAATACAAAATGGGGATAATAAAAGCACCAACCTCCCAAGGTTGTTGAGAGAATCAAAGGAAATAATAATTGCACAGTATCCAGCACACGGCAGGCATTTTACAAATGCATAGTCCCTTCCCCTTCCCAGCTGAACAAATTCCTGTCCCTATCTTTGACTTGCATGACATGAACATGACACTTCAGTGTCATTGTCTATAAAATGGGAGTAATGCTTGTATTGCCCTTCCCTCACAAGGCTGTATTAAGGAAATCATTTATGCAAATGTGAGTAATGATTATTGAAAGATAAGATGGATATGAAGCCACCCACACCTAGGGAAGCACACAAAGTGGGAGTACTGACTCTGGCTATTGACATGGTGTTCTATGGAAACTAGGGATGTGTTTGAATAACCTCTCTCAGAAAAGATGGAATTCAGAGGGCTGAAGACCCCATTTCCCAAGGTCTCTTTGGTTTTATATGCTGCAGTTATCATGCTATCAGTTGATACTAAACTCCCCCTCAACTTTTGGAAAATAATGCTTAGCCAGGTTACTCGAAGGAAGTCCTATGAACCCAGAGGGGTCACAAGGATCCTCTGACCAGAAGGATTCACTTATAAATTTGAATTTTTATTAATTATTGTCAAAGGAGTACTTTTTAAGATTAGAGGACAGTCTGGTTGTTGGGAAACATACACAGATATAAGATAAAATGGAAATGATAATATGGTATGGTAGAAAAGCACCAGATTTAAAGTCAGAGGACCTGGGTTCAAATTCTGCCTCTGAAATTATACTCAATAGATGAGTGACCTCAAGTCACCTGACTGCAGTTAACCTGAGTTTCCTTGGCTACAAAATGAAGGTCTTGGATAAGATTATCTTTAAGATCTCTCCTAGCTAAAAAATGTTATGATCCTACATGTATGAGAGGCTGAACTACAAAAAATATGAGACAGGAAGTACCTAGGACCTTCTAAATAAGTTCCCTAGTGGTGTGTGGAGCATCTGGAAGTCTCTGGTTAAATAAATAGATCATATAAAAATATAGCATGACATAGTGAAAAGAACATTAGATTTGAAAAACATGATCCAACTCCAGCATTTTCGATGTGATCATGGGTGTTAAGACTTAGTGAGTTAGGAAGACTCGAATTCAAATCCTGCATCAGACATAGACTAGCTGTGTGACCAAGGCCAAATCACTTAAATTTTCAGTTTACTTATCAGTTAAACAGGAATAACAATAATAGCCCCCACCTCAGAGTTGAGATCAATATAGCAACACAGGTAAGTTCTTCACAAACCTTAAAGCACCACAGAAATACTAGCTAAGCTAAATAACAGTCTGAACCTCAGTTTACTTGTCTGCAAAAAGAAGATATTAATATTTGCTCCACCTATGTCATGAGATTGTCATGAGGAAAGTACGTGGTATCTCAAAGATAAGTGAACAATTTTGGGTTTCAAATTCTGAATATAAAATCACCTTGGGCTTTGGATACACTAAAGTTTAGCCAGTAATGCCTTGGTCCATGGAGACAAGGATTTTGAGGACTGTCCAGAAGCCTCATTGCTAGCTGCTACGTTAACAAAAAGGCCTTCTGCTACAGGTTAACAGTAAAATACAACATATGCCTCTTATTAAAAGCCAGTTGGCTCATACAAGACAAGGTTCATAACAACCAACATAATGCAGGGTGGTCAGGGGCCACCTTATGGCACAAATGGGCATGTGCCCACTTTTGGTTCAGGAAATTGATTAAACTGATTCAAGGAAGGAAAAAGTCATCCTTTCTGCCGTCTGTTGTTGAAAGGCAAATAAAAAAAATAGCTTGGATCTCAATTCCTCCACCATCACATCAATATCCTCTTTAGGAAGGCCTTTTTCATTGAAGGGATGAGGGAGAGGGGATATACTGAGGACGGAGTACTATGGGACCTGTAGTCCAAGGTTGAATGGAGTTTCCTCTTATCATCAAAAAGATTAACACAGCTGTGATTTGTGCCCATTCCTTTCCCTGAGATTACCTTTGAAGTGGTATCACGAGCTGTAAGTACATTCTCTATAGAATGGGTTCTATTTCCCATGGGTACTTGACACTACGGGGGTTGGTAGATTTAACTCGGAGGTCTGGTCATCCAGGTTCTATCTAGATATATTTAACTGTGACTGGTAAATAGAACATCCCCTTCCTGCTCAAATCTTTGTTTAAATTAAGCTTATCAATTTCTCTGACTTTCTCCCTCCTCCAAGAACCAATGCCTCACTGCTGTCGTTCCTTTTTTACACAATCTATGTACACTTTATTCTCCACTCTCATCCTCCTCTCTGCTGCCTCGACCTGGGCTCTCAAAAGTGATACAATCTGAGCACAAGCACTGGCAATTCTTGTCAAACTAAAAGGAATGTAAATACTGAGTGAGCAGGCAGTTGAGACAAGCAGACAATGAATGTGAAGACTGGCCTAGACAGGGCTGAAGAGTCTCATCACTGGTCACAAGGGGATTAGTTTTTCTAGAGACAACTTATGAAACTATCTTCTCCAAGGTAAAGAGAGCCTTTGATCAACATCTACTGAGGGAATACCCACATCAATTTTGTCACATATATTAGTATGAAAGCATAAATGATCACAATCACACGGCGGCTTTTGCACAATGATGGGGCCTCCAAGATAACGTCCTACATATTCTATTCACAACTCAGGACTCAGTCCAATAGCCTCCACTTCTTCTTGGGCTCTAAAATTCTCTGTTCTAGGAAGTGTTCATTTATCCATCTAGTACAATTTAACATTACCAACCCATTTTCAGTATCTTGGGTAGCCTATCACTCCCACCAAATTTTTACTTAATGGTAGAATTTCTGCCAAGGTATTCCCTATTACCTTATTAAAATGTTTATTCTTAATTTTATACATACTTGCCTACAGCCTTCACTGAGTTAATCAGTAGAATAATAGCACCTATCTCAGAGGGCTGTTGGGGAATCAAATACAGTAACATGTAAAGTGCTAAAAGCACTCTATCAATCCTGGCTAAGCTAAATCACAGTCTATGTGGGCTACACATCAATGATGATGATAATGATACAGTACCTACTACTAGAATTCCTACTGTGTTAGTTCTTTCAGGGCAGAAACTCTTTTGCCTCTTCTGTATTCCCTGTGCTTAGCTCAATGCCTGGCATAAAGGTGTGTAATAGATACTCAGGTGTGTAATAGATAGACTGTCTATTGGCTACTATGTGTCAGGCACTGAGCAATTCACAAACGTTGACCAATTTGATCCTCACAACCGGAATGGGGAACAGATGCTATTATTATCCCTATTTTACAGTGAGGAAACGGAGGTAGAGGTTAAGTGACTTGCCCAAAGTCACACAGCTAGTAGGGCTGAGGTCTGAGGCCAGAAGTGAACTCAGCCCTCTATCTATTGTGCCACTTCACTGCCAGGTTGCTAAGAAGCCATTTCAAGATCCTCCCTTACTGCCAAGCATCCCAACTCTCCACTTCATTTTTTAGATTTCTCTTACTGATGTAGTGTCCCATTTGGCAATGAGTAATGGAGGTTCCTTGTTTGCTAAACCAGGTGTAAAAAGACCTGGGTCCCAGACCCAGCTTTGCTACTTGTTATCTGAGTCATCCTGGACAAACCATTACATCTCAGGACTAGTTTTCTGTCGAATGGAGTTAACGACATCTGACCAATCTACTCCCTGTTGTGAGGATCACTGGAGCTAATGAATTTGAAAGTGCTTTGTAAACTGTAAAGTGCCACAGACAATGTTATTTTTACTTTGGACTAATCCCCAACCTAGTCAGTCACCACATACAGATGAGTCAGCTATTCAGTCATCTTCACTCATCTGGGAGTCAAAACAATGTAATTCAAATCCTGACTCTGCTACTGACTCACTGTGTGACCCTAGGCACTTCATTTAACCTCAATGTTTCAGGGTTTTTTTTTCCTCTCTTGGTTTCGGTCCCATTCATTCTGGGACATAACCACAAGCTCAGGCCCTAGAAGAAAGCAGGCAGTAAGCCAGTGAAACGTGAATAAAAATGAAAATGTAACTGTCTAGTGCTGCACTTGTTGTCAGGTGCACCAATGTTCAATCATAGTGAAATACTGAACAGGTTGGGAAATACTTTCTAAGTTCATACGTTTCTGCATTTTGTAAAAAGGCTTCCAGAGATCTCCCCCCTACCCAGAGAGAGTATAAAAAAGGAAAAAAGTTATCAGGAAATAGTATGATCAGAAAAAAGGGGGGCATTCTCTGTCAAACAATTAGAAAATTGCCCCACTATTATACAGAAAAGACCATCCCACGAATAAGACTGTTTGGGAAAATGTACCCGGTCTTATATCAATAAGATATATACAACCAAGAGGCCAGGAAAGGAAATAGCAACAGCATCTCAAACAGGCTACTTTCATTTTAACTAGTCAACAAAACCAGGATCACTTCAGTGCTAGGAAACAGGCTTCAAGTGAAAGCTAAATGACCACTTGTTGGGAATGCCACAAAGACAATTCCTGCTTGCAGTGGGAGGACTGGACTAGATGCCCCGAGGCCCCTTTCAACTCTTCAGATGGCAGAGAGATTAAAATTCTTCTGTTGAGCACAGAAAAGTCACAGGAAGGAGTAAGCATGTGGTTCTAGAGATACACAAAGCCCCCAAGCTACAACATTCCTTCTTCCCTTTCCCACTCATTCCTCTTACTTTCCTCTCCAGCCTCAAGCTCTAGGCTCCACATGCCAGGAAAAGAGCCAAGAATGTTTAAGATCCAAATTGCCTTCCTAACATGTTAGCACCTCTCTCCTCTTCTGGTAAGATATTTTCTGATCCCTCCTTACTCTTCCTTATCAATCCCATGGATCTGCATTAAAATGCTTGCTTTCTGGGGTGGGTTCTTTCTCTGACAAAACCAGGAAAGAATCCCTCGTTCTTTTTAACACAAAACTACTTAAATTGAGGATCCTAATGGTAGAAGCCCTGGTCCTGTTTTACTTTATTGTTTACCAGCCTGTCCCCTTCTTAGTTTTCCCAGATCCTAAGAATAAACCATGATCAAGAAGCAAGCAGCAGGAAGCTTTGGAATAGCTAAAATTAAATAAAATAAAACACTTTGTGAAGAATGGCATTACAGAGATTTTCAAAATAGCAAATATGCCCATTTTTGTGTCCAGAGATAGCACAGGGATAATCTGATCTTGAATGTTCTAGGAGTCTTTGATTTACCATCTTCTTGGATTCTAGAGCTAATGCTTTCATTGCATTTTCACTTCAACCTTAGGGTTTTTTGTTTTAAAACATTTTATCATGTGAAGGGGGTATGGAGTGGATGTCACTAACCCTCTGAACTTCACCTCTAAAATATGAGGGAAATTATCCCTTCTCCCCTCTCTGCTTCATAGTACAGAGCTGTCAGACCCTTGGTAAGGCACAGCCACATGGCCCCAGGACAGGAGTGGCACTTTACACTGTCACTGGCCCTCTATATCTCACATTTCCTACCCTACAACATGGAGGAAATCAATCCTGTTCTTCCTCAAAGCCAAGACTGAAAACTAACTGATGGCAAAAGGATGTGAGATTCTAGGCTGGCCAGAGATACATGGGTCCAGAAGAGGATTACTGCTTTTGATGGAGTAACGAATCCTGTAAGAGAACTGCTGCCATCATTCTGAATTCCATGGCACCTTTCTAATTTTGTGCTGTGGCATAAAGATTTGTGGTCTCCCCAAACTTTCCCTGCCCTCTGGGATTAAGATGGTAAGTCAGAGGATGGTGAATGATGGAGGTAGTAGGAAGGGCTGACATAGCCCAACTAAGGTAGAAAGTGGGTAGATTTAGCCAGATTCTATTATTCTTAGTCACAGGGTGGCACATGACTTTAATCCAACTAGTTTATGAGAAACCAGGTCACCAATTTCAGTAACGGCTATGTCTGCAGTGAGGGGTACGTAAGAATCAAGAGAAAGAACTCTGTTCCCAACAACTAAATCCAGGACTCAGGAAAAGCCTGGCTCATCATGATAGACCCATACAGTCCTTGGGACACAGTCTTAAGTGTCATGACATGGTTGCTGAGACAACATTGCTTGAAATTGTGTTTTTGGAAGCTACTGTCACGTATTTCATATGTGTTTAATCCTTCTGAGTCTCTAATTTGGACAGCTGAACAGAAATGATGAACAGATTAAAACATTCTGAAGTGTGATAGAAATAATGCTGGGCTGGGTAATAAGAAAGCTAGATTCCAATCCAGAAACTGTTCTTACCTATCTGTGTGACCTTGTTAGTTTTTTCATCAATAAAACGTGGAAAATATCTATCTCTCCTACCTAATATGTTGTTGTAAAATTAAAACAAGATAATTTATATGAAAGTGCTTTGAAAAATATAAAAGCACTTTAAAATTAGTTTTTGCGGGTGAGGAGGTGACAAGGAACTGCAACAAAGCTATAATAATCTGTATTCCTTGCTAGGTCCAGCCACAGCCTTGATCTTAATCCCTGTACCTTAACTTCTGTCCTCATACACCGCCCCCACCTCTAATTTTCCTTCCTATTCTTTCAAACCCAATTAGTTTTGCAAACTAAAAGGAACAGAGCCCCAGAAAAAAATAAGTATTTACCGAGAGTATTTCTTTAATCCTGGTTTAAGTGTTGCACCTTAACACTTATTATATCACTGCAACATGAATCATAAAAGAAAGTCAGTTTTGAACAGAAGACCCTGATGTCAAGGGGGCACAGAATGAGCTAACAGGACCAATGGAACTACACTATGCTTTTCAGCTTTGTGGCATGCTGGCTCTGCACCAAAAGAAGAAAAAATGAAGCCAGAGGAAAAGTCTGGCATAGGCCTACACCACCTTTGAGAAGACAGTGTTCTTAAAAACTGTGAATGATTTAGAAAACCACCCTTAACATGCATATTCGGACAGAAGAAAAATTTGTTTCCTAAAATGCTGAAAGGAATCCTCTGAGCTCATCCACTATGACTTCAGTGAGCTGCTTGACATGACCCATAGACTCCTAACCTGGTAATATCTTTGGCCAGAAAATATTTCCACCAAGCTCACACACCCATCACAACCCCCAAAGTGTACAAAATGCCACCTGTCAGTAAAATTAGTTCTTTAAAGCCATGCTCGGATGTTGAGAGCTGCAGTAGCCACAAGGACAGAAAAGTTCCCAATTTTAAAAGGAGTCCAAATTAAACAGCTTTTACTCCTCATTGCACAACTGCATGTTGGAACTGTTAGCAATCAACATCAACATAAAACTGGGAAATTAAAGTGAGCTTCAAAGGTAATCATGTATAGGACCAGGATGAGGGCAAGACACTAGAAAGGAGAACACTTGTGAAATTCCCATTCCTTTGCTCTTATCCCTATTCTCATGCATCTTACCTGTGTAGACACCAGTTACAATATCTCCTTCCTCAGGACCAGGGCTGTCTGGGACCCACAATTCTTCCCCACGCTCCATTCGAGAGATTACATCAGGTTTAGGAATTGGATAACCTATCCAAAAGGGATGAAAAGAAAAAGAGAAGAAAGAGGGTGAGCATAGGGTGCTCATTATCAGTGAGTATGGTGCTATCTCAACAGCCTTTATCCCACACTCCAAGGAGGGGACTGCTGTCATCTGCTAGCAAATGTTATTTCTTTCGTTCAGTCCCTCTTAAATGTTTACAGCATCTTTCACATTCAATTTTCCTTTGAGATCTTCCCTTAATATTTTCCCCCAACGCTCTTAACTACACCCTCCCCACACCCACTGTTTTAGTGTGGCTTTTACTTGAGTGCTCTCATCTTTCCAACTCCAACTGATACCTTGCACCACTGGATATGTCAGTAAAATCTGTAGCAAAGAGATTCTGAGTGGGACTGATGGTTGTATAACACACACTTGGGCTCCTGGGTCAAAAGAGGCCTTGAGGCCTCAATGTACATGCTATTCTGTCGGTACCCTAAGCTTATAACTCAAAACCACTCCAGAGCCCCA
>CM053624.1:281943031-282005954 GCA_028646595.1 Phalanger gymnotis
GACATGGTCCCCAGGACAACATTGTGTCAAAGATCAGAACTGTCCTTTCCAGTTGTTTTCCTTATCTATCAAACGAGTATCCTATTAATAAAAGAATTGCATCAAGGTCTCAGGCAGAGAGAGAGGGAAGAAATAGTCTTCTTTTACCTTTAGAGACACCTTTCTACTGCTGTCCCCTGGTGGTTGCTGTCATGTATTACAGAGTGGTCCAAGAAAAATTCTTTTAAACTACTCAAACTCTTCATTTGAGCCCACAGATTAAGACATCTTGTAATTTACTGCCCTATTGGTAGCCAAGGATTCTTCATCTTATAGCAAAGTAGCTCCCAGCACAAGTTCTTTATAATTCACTGTTTATTATGAGATATAAATGCAATGAAATACTATCATACTGTAAGAAATGATGAAACAGATAGTTTCAGAGAAATATGGGAAGACTTGTATGAACTGATGCAGAGTGAAGTAAGTAGAACCAGAAGAGCCATTTATACAATAATAACAACACTATAAAGACTTAAGAACTCTGATCAATGCAATGACCAACCATGATATCAGGGGACTGATACCACTCACCTCTTGATAGAGGGGTGATGAACTCAAGATGCAAAGAGAGACACACACACACACACATATACATATATATGTGTGTATATATAGATACACATATATGGATATACATGTATATATGGAGAGAGAGAGAGAGAGAGAGAGAGAGAGAGAGAGAGAGAGAGAGAAAGCACATGGCCAATGTAGGAATTTGTTTTGCTCAATTATGCATATTTGTTACAAAGGTTTCTATTTTTTTTAATCAATAGGGGGAATAGAAATGGACATAAGAGCTAGGATGGTGTTTCCCCCACCCCCACTCCCAAAAAAGAAAGAAAATTTTTTAAAAGAGGGTCATTAAAACATGTCTTTGAAATGCATAGAAGAGGACAGAAGGAAAGCCAAAAAGAATCACAGATAAGAAGGACAGTTTTGAAAACAACATGTTGAATTTATTGAATACTTAGAGAAAGCTAGGTAATTGGTAAAAAAAAAAACACTAGGTCTCTAGGTTTCTATTTCAAGAGTTGACTAGCCTACTCAACTTGCCTTTTTGCCCTCCTTGATCCTTTTTGCCATGCCTGAACCTTTTTGCCATCCCTGATCCTCTGAACGAGCTGTGAAAGCCATGGTCTCATATGTCTCCTCATTTACCAAAAACAGCCCAGAGTTTTTCTTTGAGAAAAGTTAATTTTGCTGCTAACAAACCACAGCATTGGTATTAACATTTACAAAGTTATATATGCCCAGTAACAGAGCAATAATTTTAACTTGTTTTCAAATCAACAAACATATACTAAGTACATCTTATGGGCAGAGCACAAGGCAAGGCCCTGAGGGAGATGTGGGAAGAGTTCAGATTAAGCCTTTCCTCCAAAGAGCAGACAGTTTACCTATTCAGTCCAGCTTTATCCCGTTTTAAAAGATGTCTGCACTTTCTTTGTCATATTATTTAAGGTCTACTTTTAATCCTAATCCTTCTAGATGTTCACTGTCTTGAGAAATAAAGGCCCCTAAAATTGGTCCTTCAGGCCCATCTCCTGAAGCACAATTATTCTTCCAGGCACAAACATGACTTCCATAGTTAATTGCTCTAACTTCTCTAATTCCTTCATTCAGTAATTCACTCTACAACCAACATTTAACAAATATCTGTTAGGTACCTGTTGTGGAGGAATGTGAGTGATGTTGACTATGTGGGAAAATCACTGGAGGTGGAGGCAAAATACCTGGTTTCTAGTCATTTCTAAAAAGAGACTTCTGGAAACATGGCTAAGTAAAATGCCACGAGCAAGGCTACCTTTTCAATACCACCCTCAAAAAACAGAGAAGAAACTGACAAATTATCACAAGAAAATGAAAAATTGCTATGATAATGAGCAAATTTAAAAAGAGCTCCATAACACAGGCTCCAGAGACAAAAAGGGGGTTGGGATGGGGGTGGGGAGGGAGAGATTGAAACAGCATCAACAGTTGCATCAGAGGTAGTACAAAAAATGTCCAAAAACACAATAAAATGGAAAATTGTTCAGTCATGTCTGACTCTTCATGAATCCATTTGGAGTTTTCTTGACAAAGATATTGGAGTAGTTTGCCATTTCTTTCTCCAGTTCATTTCACAGATAAAGAAATTGAGGTAAACAGGGTTAATTTAAAGTGACTTGTCACACAGCTAATAATTACATTTCTGAGATCAAATTTGAAATCAGGTCTTCCTGACTCTAGGCCTGGTGTTCTGCCACCTACCTGCCCCAAAATAGATAATAACACATGCTCAATGACATACAAAGAAGGTATGAAACAAGCAAAAGAAACCACAAAAGGAAATAAAGGGACTGGGTACAGCTAAAGAACAAAATGATGAAGCAACTCGTAGCAGTTTGTAAATTATCCCTTAAAATACAGAAACATTAATGTAGTCAGTTAAAAGAAAAAATGAAGAAAATAGAGATGAGAATGGAAGAAAACACTGTCGGTATGGAAAGAGGCTCAGAAAATGCCTGGGGAAAAGATTGGGAGGTAATAAATATGAAAAAGAAGAACCTGGAAGATAGCTCAAAAGGAAGAAACTTCAGAATCATCAGGATTCCAGAAAATTTTGAGGAAGAAAATCTGATCAGTTTATATTAGGCACAAGAAACTTCCCAGAATTTATAGAATATAGTATAGAGAATGCATGACCTTCTGCAAATAGAGAATAATAGTAGGTATAAATCTGGGATTCCCTGAGGGATACTAATCATTTAGAAAGCAAATATACATGGTAAGCAGGAGAGGTTTGTGAGCACTATAGCTCCTGAAAACCCCTACAGGCTTCTTAAACTAGACCAAGCCTGGACAGTCTGGTCTATGAACTTGAGGGATCACTAAGCAAAAGACAGAAAGCAGTGGCATTTTGGCAGATGCTAGGAGAGAGAAATAAGAATTGCTGTGCAAGAGAAAATATCCATGAACCCTAAATTAGGTAATTACTGGGTACTGACTATGAAAAATAGCTCTGTAAGACAAACCTTAGGCAGATCCTTTCACAAAGTGTGAACATGTTGACAGGTCACATGTGTTGACAGGAGTTAGGACTGAAGGCAAAAATTTACTGGATGATTTTATTTCAATTCAATTCGACAGACAATTATGAAGCACTTACAACACACAGGGCCTTCACCTCAACGGTCCAGGCAATTCTCCTAAGACTATTACTTGTGAAACAAGTGCCAACCTGCATTGGCAGAGGGAATTTCCTCACCAGGAGTTGGACACAGGTGAGGAAATCACAGGATCAGTCCAAAAGCCATTGTGCAAGGCTCCAGGCACTAGTTTCCAAGGAATAATATCTCAGAAGAATTATAGCTAATAGCATTTATATAGTGCTTTAAGATTTGCAAAAATGCTTTACAAATATCCCATTCTCATAACCACTCTGAGATGTAGATGCTATTATTATCCTAGATGAGGAAACTGAGACAGATGTCAGTTAAGTGACTTGCCCAGGGTCACACAAATAGGAAATGTCCAAGGCCAGGTTTGAACTCAGGTTTTCTTTGCTTCAGTTCCAGTGTTCCATCCACTGCCTTAAAAGATTAAATAATAATAGCTAGTATTTATTTAATAATTTTTAAGGTTTGCCAAGTACTTTACAGATATCTCATTTTGTCAAGTTAAGAGTTTATTCTATTCAACAGACTAAGTGCTTCTGTTCAACGCCCTTGTCTCAAGTATTCCTTTAATGGATCATTTCAAAATACCTGATGCTGGAAAGCACTGGAAAGACTTCAAGGGCATGGGTGGCAAATTTCTGGGTGTATGACCTATAAAGCCCATCCTAGAGGGGCTATTCGCCCCGGAGATAGCTGCAACATTATGAAGGTTCGGAGTCATAATTATTAAGGAAGACTTTCTCTGGAGGTGATTTTTTTTGAAGTTTTAGTATGCAGTCCTCCCACCCTAGAGAATATTTTGGACAGACCTATGATTTTATCAACATGGGAAGCTCCCAGTGAGGAAACTCTCTTTACCAACAGGCATTTTGGCAATTATTCCACAATTTTTATAGTGTTGGAGAATTGCCTGGGAGAACTGCAGGATGTGTCAGTGGCAACACTCGAACCCAAATCTTCTTGATTCTGAGAGTGATTCCCTGTCTACTAGGGCATGATGTCTTTCTCCTTGGTTGGGGAAATGAAGACGAAAAAAATCACACAGTCCCTTGCCCTCTAGGATCTTATAGTTTAGGAAGGAAACAAGTCTTTATTAAGCACTGATATGTGCTAGGTTCTGTGCTAAATGCTTTCCAAATCTCTTCTGATCCTCAACACAACCATGGCAGGTAGCTGCCATTATGATCCTCTCTTTACAATTGAGGAAATTGCAGCAGGCAAAGGTTAAATGACTTGCCCAGGGTCACACAGCTAGTTTGTGTCTGAGGCCACATTCGAACACAAGTCTTCCTGACTCCAGGCCTATTGCTCTATCCTCTGAGCCACCTAAGTTAGTAGGAGCATATTAACTCAAAGACTAATAATGGCAATATAAGATAGAGTCTGATAAGGACATAAGAGATACACAACAGAGGCCTGAGAGAGACTGAGGAGAGACAAGAGAGAGAGAGATCTCTTCTAGTTAAGAGTACAGGGAGGAAGTGACCCCAGAGCTAGGTCTTAAGGAAGGGAAAGATTTCAGAAGACAGATTATTAATTTTATAAATTTGCTCAATGAAATTGCTTTGTTTAATTTAGAATTAATTTTGTTATAACTGCTTTGTTATTTGATTGAAAGCAAACAGGCTATCCTTTATTTATAAATTATAAGAAACCAGAGTCTTTGTCAATGGGATACAACTTTTGACAACTTTGCATTATCCCAGGAGAGAAGGGAGAATGGTTGCAATGTGCTGATTCGATCTAAGAGGACCCAGCTGTGTTCTTCTAGACTTTGCCCTAATGCCCCAGAAACCTTATTATTTTTTGCAAACTCACTTCACCTATAGAACTCCCACCTCATCCATATTCCTGGCTCCTGGGACCCCTCTCTCTGGCCGGAGAGAGTGGAGTTGGGGAGCTTCTCCCAGGACCTCCATTTAAGGAGGGCACCCAGACCAACCATTTCTTCACTTCCCACCCAGCCACACTCCTCTGGACTGTCCAATCATGTCCCTGTGCCAGATACCTTCCTTCCCCACCCCCTCTCAGCTTCCCTTTGTGTGCTGTCTTCCCACATTAGCTTGTAAATTCCTTGAGACAGGGGCTTTTCATTATTTTGAATTCACGGCACTTAGCATAGTGTCTTGAACATAGTAGTGCCTAATAAATATTGTTTCTTTCCTAAACTATAAGATCCTGGAGGACAAAGGACTATGTGATTTTTTTTCTTCTTCATTCCCCCAACCCAAGAGAAAGGCATCGTGCCCTAGTAGACAGGAAATTACTCTCAGAGTCAAGAAGATTTGGGTTTAAGTACTGCCACTGACATACACTGCAGTTCTCCCAGACAATTCTCCAAGACTATGTTTATTGTTATTCAATTATTTTTCAGCCACGTCTGACTGTGACCCCATTTGGGGTTTTCTTGGCAGAGATACTGGAGGTGTTTGCCATTTCCTCCTCCAGCTCATTTTACAGGTGAGGGAACTGACACAAACAGGGTTAAATGACTAGTGCAGGGTCACACAGCTAGTAAGTGTCTGAGTCTGGATTTTAACTTAGGTCTTCTTGACTCTAGGCCTGGCACTCTATCCACGGCACCACCTAACCGCCCCTGAAAGTTTATTGACTGTTTGACAACTTGGCAAACTGGCAGTTGATAGCTCTGCATGCTAGCTGTGATCTGACTTTCCTAGTTGGTGGCTGTTCCATCCTGCTTTGTACTCTGCCACCTCAGGCTCCCCAACCTGTCTTCTT
The DNA here is from genome assembly GCA_028646595.1 of Phalanger gymnotis. Taxonomy (NCBI): domain Eukaryota; kingdom Metazoa; phylum Chordata; class Mammalia; order Diprotodontia; family Phalangeridae; genus Phalanger; species Phalanger gymnotis. Next base: position 281,948,971 of record CM053624.1, read on the forward strand.
ATTTCTGTTTGTTCTACCTTGTTTTTCAGTCTTGTTTTTCTGTCTCTGAGCTTGGTGACTCTCACTCTCCATCTCTCCAGTTTGAACCGTGGCTTCAACCATCAACCAGGAAATGGCACGGGACCTAAAGGCAGAAGACCAAGGTTCGAGTTCCACCTCTGACACTTCCTAATTCTGTGACCTGAGTTATCACTTCACCTACCTCTCAGCCTCAGTTTCCTCATTTCTAAAATGGGGATAATAACACATCTCCAAACTCACTGGGTTATTATGAGGATCTAGTGAGATAATAAGAGGCAATATTTAAAGAGATCTGAAGTATCATCTAGCTGTGAATCCTTTGATCCTATTTATCTTTAACATCTGACTCAAAGGCCCCCTCCTCATAGGGGTGATGCTTCCTGAGGGGTAGCAGGCTACAGTAGAAAAAGCAATGGATTTGGAGTCAGAGAACTTGCATTTAAACCTCAGCTCTGCTTCCACGACCTGTGTGCTCCTGGGTAAATCAGCTCCTCTGAGTCTCAGCTTCCTCATCTATAAAGTTAGCGAGTCAGGTTCAGTGACCTCTAAGGCCCCCTCCCGTTCTAAATCTATGATCCTATGACATGAAGGACCTGGGTTCAATCAGGGTCATCAGAACTCTGGCATATCTTCCCCCAGCCAGGCGAAACCCAAGAACTTCGGTAATTAGCATGTCCTATTAGTAGAGGTTGTTTCCTTGACAAGCACTTATATCCGAGGCATCAAAGAAAGAACAGGCTTTGTTTCCAAAATAAAAGACAAAGAAGTAAAACCTGGAGCCCACAGAGAGGCAGGAAAGCCCCTACACAGCATTCCCCTTTCCCCTCCCCACAGGGGCCCGTGCAGGGAACAGATTACTGGTATCCCAGTAACTCCACAGGTGGGGCTTCAACAAGAAGGGAGGTCTGGGTTCTATTTCCTGATGCTCAGTACGGAGGCTCCACGCCTGCCCTCTGCATCATGGTCCTTCTGATCCCTATCACTGTCTTGCTGTTTAGCTGCTTCGCCTCTCTGCTTTATCTTCTCTATTCTTACAGATGTTATTGGAAGCTTCTACCTGCTATTCTTTCCACAGGTGCTCTCTGGAAATCGCCTCTTCTCCCTGGGTGGAATTACCTGGAATGGCAACCGACAGAGTCATAGCTCTTTCATAGCTTTTTCATGAATGAGTTCCTGAACCTTCTGTTCTTTTAAACTAAATTCCATAACCATGTACTATAAAGAAAGGGCCTCTTTGGACGCTATGAAAAAACATCTCTACTAACCCTGCTTGACCAAAGTTTACTTTTCCCACTACTGGATAAGCCAGAATAAATCCATCTAATTTTATTTCCTCTCTTCCCTAGTACCCAAGTGTTATGCCTCCCACTAGCTTAATACCCCTGCCTGAGCCTTTTGATAATGTGGAAAGGCATTCTATCCTGTCCATTTGCCTTTCCTTCTCCCATATTCCTCCCATGCATATTACCCTAGGCTGCTTTGTACATACAATTTTGGCGGAAGAAAGAAAACTATCTGGCTGCTGCTCCTAACACCGGTATCTATGATTCAAAGGGGATATATGTTCTTTCTACAGATGAAAAAATGTTTTGTAGCTGACATATCACCACATAAATGTGAGCTTTTATCATTATTAGTTATTACTATTATATCTTGTGCCATATTGATATTTATTTGCTTGTCAGTGTCCCATTTTTCTGCACTGATAGAGCTATGGACAATAAATATAGACTATCACTATTTTCTACAAACGCTTAACTGATGTAAAGCAATTGCCACAAGAAGAAAGCCAAAAGATCCTGGAACCCGTTTCAGCTAGCAAATACAATCTCTGGTCAAGCAGAAAAACATGGCAGCCAAGGGTAACACTGGTTTGGAAGATAAACTCATTTTGTAAAATCTTGAAGAAGTCAATGAAAGCATTATTAGCACATAAAATAGAAGTAGTTGAGGGAAAGACAAATTCACAGAAATCTTGATAAGAGACTCAAGCCACATCATTCTGAGCATTTAAAGATGGAAACGTATAGGTGCAAAATAAAAAGAGAGAGATAACTCCAACAATTCTCTATTATGAATATCTAGCAAAGAAGAAAGCAGGAAGATGGACTTACCAAAAGTTTTTACAATTCCAAATGGGAAAGACTAATTTTCCATAGATGGTAAGATCTTCCAGATACTCTAGTTGGCAGAAGACATTGTGTGATTTCATCAATCCCTGGAACATTTTTCATCAACTTTATTTTTCCTGTGTAAATAGGTGGGCAAAACTCTTTTGAGCGATTATGGATCTAATTTAGGGGGCCTTGCAAGTGTTTCAGGGATTGATACAGTCACACAATTCATTTACCAACGCAAATATCTCCCTTCAACATCTATAGGGAACACCTCTTTTATTTGAACTCTGTGCTTAACATCCTCTATGACACATCACCCCTCATCTCTTATAAAGGAGTTCAGGACAAGGCTCTATTTTCCTCTTTACTCCTACCTATGAAACTATATTTCTCAAACTTGCATAGACTCATACTTGGAGACTCCAATAAGCATGTGATATCCCTCCCCTCTCACCCCTTGGAATCCCATTTCATGAACCTCTTCAACTTTCAAGCCTTACATCTTAACTCCACTTCACCCACAAAAATGGTCATATCTTAGATCTCACCATCACTCTGAGATCTTGAAACAGAAATTGCTCTCTCTAATCATCTCCTCTCTGCCTCATTCCTAAACCTAGTCTAAATCCTCACAACTTCTATCCTTTCCTTTGTCCTGATCACCTTTGCAAGTTGTTTTCTTCATCTCACAGGTTTTTTTTTCATCTTTTTCTTTTTCTTTGGAGGCATTTGGATTTAAGTGACTTGCCCAGAGTCCCACAGCTAGTAAGTGTCTGAGGCCAGATTTGAACTCAGGTCCTCCTGACTCCAAGGCTGGTGCTCTATCCACTGAACCACCTAGCTGTCCCTCAGTTTTGATTATGTATTTTACTAATCACTAATTACTATAGTAATTTACTATACGTTATCTTCCACCCTTGAATTCTTTTCCCTCCCTTGTCCTTCTGCCAGTCACCATGGCAATCTTCAACCCTAGACCTCCACCACCATCCACCTTCTCCATTCCTATTCCAGGGCTGTTAGGGGAAAGTCATGTAACCCTGCCAACCAGATCTACTACCAATTCACATCCTCTAGTCTCAACTTGGCCCTCTCTGCTACGTGGAAATTCTTCCCTGAATCATGCTCTCTGCAACAGCTATTCCTAACCTCTCTAAACTCCTACACCAAACCTATTCCCTTATTCTTAAAAGATAATAATCTTCTCTTCTAATCTGCTGAGAAAAATCAAGCTTCTATTGAGAGATTACACCTCTGCCCTCCATCATTCCTCTTTTGGCTGTAGGTTCTGAGAAAGAGCTTGCCCTTCTCCTCTACAAGGCTAACCCTTCTATTTGTACCCTTGATCTCATCCTCTCCTGTTTTCTCCAGGTTTCCCCTTTGATCATTATTCTCTCTCTTTCCCTCTCTTATCTTCAGTCCTTCTCACCTAGTCCTGGTCATAGAACAGGCCTGGGAAACTGATGCCTGGGAAAGACCTTAATTTGGAAAGGTCAAAATCATCCACTGTCTCCCGGGCCATTGCCAGTACTCGACTTTATCTTGACACTGGACTTCAATGACTCTGGAGGAAAAAGTGAAGTTGACAACTTTGCATAGCTCTGCCTCACTTAAATCTAATTCATCTAGTGGCTCCTTATCTCCTAAAAATATGATCATCCTTTTTTTTAAAAAGCCTGCATTTGACCCTGCCATTCCTCAAATTATCTCCTATATCCCTTCTCCCAATTCCTAAAAAATGTCATCTACACTCATTATACCTACTTCCTCACCATTCATTCCCTTCTCAACTCCTTGCAATCTGGCTCTCCAAGCTTACCAGTGAATGGTCTTCTAAATAAGAAATCCAGTGGTCTTTTCTGACATTATCAATCATCTCCTCCTCTCTTATATTTTCTTTCTGGCTCTTCTCCTACCTGTTTGACCATTCTGTTTTGAGTCTCCTTTTCCAATCATTATCCATCTCCTGCCACCTAAACATAAGTGTCCCCTAAGGCTCTGTCCTAGACCCTCTTCTCTCTACCATCTCCTGATGATGACTCACAGAGCTACATATCAGATCTTCTCCCTCCTTAACTCCAGGTCCCATATCAACTGCAGGATAGCTCCACCTGGATCTTCCATCAGCATTTCAAATTCAACATATCCAAAACAGATGTAACTTTATTCCCCCTAACCCTGCCCCTCCAGTTTTACTTCTGTTTTTGTATCTCACACACACAGTCTTGATTATAAAAGGCATTTAATATATATTTATTGAATGGAACTGTTGAATTATAACTAGATGGTACTAGCAAAAAAAACACAAAGCTTACAGGCAATGACAGAATAATTCTGACAAATGATTTAAATGGGAAATGTTCCTCTACAATGAGCTCAAACCTAGCTCTTTTAAGGCTTGTCTAATTTGACCATGCCTGCCTCTTTCCTTTGAAACTTAATGCTCCTGAATGGCTGACCTGTATTACAATATATCTGAAAAACATCAGTGGTTTTAGGAACCACTGATTTCTATCTAGACATGTAAGGGACCTTAGAAATTGAGTCCAATCCCCTTATTTTACAGATGAGGAAATGAAGACCAAAAGAGGTTAATTCTAACACGATTCTAAGAGCCAAGGTGACACAGGTACCAAACATAAGAACTAGAATTTAAACTCAGGTCCTGTGATTCCAACTCCGTTTCACTGCAACACATTTAAATGAGGTGCAAGCTTAATATGGGTCAACAGTATGAAATGTAGCCCAGAAAGCAAATGCTTGGGCTCTGTTAAAAGAAACATAGTATCTCAGATTAGGGAAGTGAGAGTCCTGCTGTATTCTGACTGGCAAACTTGTTCAGTCATTTCTGGCTCTTCATGACCCCATGGACCATACTGTCCACGGAGTTTTCTTGGCAAAGATAACAGAGTGGTTTGCCATTTCCTTCTCCAGTGGATTAAGGCAAACAGAGGTTGAGTGACTTGCCTAGGGTCACACAGCTAATAAGCACCTGAGGCCGAATTTGAATTCAGATCCTCCTGACTCCAGACCTATCACTTAATCCACTGTGCCACCTAGCTGCCTCCAACAGGCAAATTAGTTCTAGAGTATTCTTTTTAGTTCTGGTTAGACAAATTTTAGGCAGGGCGTTGATAAACTAGAAGAGGGCAGTTCACTAGGGCAGTTAAGAGTCTAAGATTCATGTCATATGAAGCCAATGTTTCTGGTTGAAGAAACTGGGATATTTAGCCTAGAAAAGAAAACACTCAGGGGACAAATGATAGCTGTCTTCAAGCACTTGAAATAGTAATAGTAGTGGTGGTAATAGTAGTAACAGTAGTTAGGAGGAGTAATAGTAGTAGGAATAAGACTAGTAGTAGTAGCTAACATTGTAAAGGTGTTCCTAAAGTCTGGACACATTAGGCAAAAATGCATATTTTCAAGAAATGAAATGAATGAAATTTTCAACAACATTTTATTTAATTGGAATTTTAACAAGTAACATCTTCATTATGATTTCCGTCATTTTTTATGCAAAAGTTGAAGTACTTTGCAAGATTCAAATGAACTCGATGCAATAACTCCATATTGCCGTCAATTTTAGCACATTCACTCTTTATGCGTTCAATCAAATGTGTTGCATCTGTCATTTTCATTGAGTACACCTTCTCCTTTAGCATATCCCAGAAAAAAAGAAGTCAAGGGGGCTAAGGTCTGTTAATACTCCAAATATTTCAAAATATGCATTTTTCCTATGTGTCCAGACTTTAAGGACACCCTGTATAGCACTTTTAAGGTTTATTAGGCTCTTGGTGTAAATTATCTGACTTGATCCTCACAAGGACCCTGTGAGGTAGGTGCTATCCCCCTTTTACAGATGAGGAAACTGAGGCTCATGTTAAATGATTTTCCCAGAGGTCTTCCTAACACCGTGTCAGGAGTACTCTCATCATTATCCAACCCAGTTAAAGGGCTGTCATGTGGAAGAGAAATCAGACATAATTTTCTTGGCCCCACAAGGACCAGAAGCAGTGAGTGAACACTGAAGAGGCAGAGTTAGGCTCTGTATGACAGAGGCAGCTATTGGACAGTAGAAAGGCATAGATTTAGAGTTGTGAGATCAAGGTTCAAATCCTAGTTCTGTTCCCTTACTACCGCTTAATTTCTCTAGGCCTCAATTTCCTCATCTGCAAAATGAAGGAAATGAGAGGATTAGATGATCTCTGGGGTCCCTTTCCAGCTTGAAATCCTATGTTCTAAGGAAACAATTCCTAACAAGGAGAGCTTTCCAAAAGTAAAATAAGCTGCCTTGAAAAGTTCTGTATACCCATTCAAAGACCATTTGTCAGGGGTGTTGCTAAAATTTTGGTATAATCTCCCATTATTCATTTTTTGTTTCGGTAATTTGACTTTTCTCTTTTTAAAAAATTTCTTTTGCTAATTGTATATTGATTCTATTGATCTTGTAAAAAAAAGTCAGCTTAGTTTTATTTATAACTTCAACTGTTCTCTTGTTTTTCATTTTATTTGTTTTCCTCTCCCTGTTTTAGTGAAGCATATTGCTTTATTCCTTTTATAAGTTCCTTAAATTTAGATTCAACTAGTTAGGTTTCTTTTTTTTTCCTCTCATTAACATTAATGCTGCATATTATAAATTTGCTTCTAAGTGCCACTTTGCATCCCAAAGAATTTGACAGGTATCTTTTAGGCAACTTGTTATTGTTCTTTCCACCTAGATATTATTTAGTAAATTTTTAAAAATTCTGACATAAAATGGTAACTATTACGCATGTTATCATCATTTATGTAATTACATTGTGGTTAATATACTAAATAAAATTTCTGCCATTATGAATTTACCTAAGATTTCTCTATTACCAAACAAATGGATAATTTCTATGAATATTCCATGTATTAAAAAAAAGTATTGTCATTGTTTTCCTTATCAAGTTTCCCCTACATGTCTACTAAATCTAATTTGTTCAGCCACACTCTGGTCAAGTCTATAACTTTTTTTTGTTTGATGTTTTTGTTTGATTTGACAATTCTGACAACAAGGCGTTGAAATCTTAGCTATTATCAATTTCTAGCTATTCCTTCTTATGAGACTATAAGATTTAACTTTTATAACTGGCTGCACATAGCTTTTAAAATGTGTATGTTCTCATTTTTAATAACGCCTTTAAACAAGATATTATTTTCTTATCTCTTGGTACCTTCCGATTTGATTTTTTTCCAACATCATTAGTGCTACTCATGATTTTCAAAATTAAGTGAAGTACAACCTGTGGCCCAGACCTCTATTCTCTAAGATTCTAGACTGACATAGAACAGGTCTGATCTTGGGGACTAACCTAAATGGGGTATTTTTTACTCGAGGTTCATGGCTGACACCTGTAGTTTAGCCTAGGACAATCTCCAAATATAGTTTAGCCAAAGCTTATGTTTCAGTTTCTACATGTGGGCAAACAGGGTCCCCAGCTCCCATTGAATCATTCAGAGTAACAGAGATACAAAATGAGTATGTGACAGCCTTTATTTCACCCCACAGAAAATGCAAAAGATTCAAAGGACTCACAGGAACCCATAAACAGATATAGAAAACACATAAAGCATTCAAATAATCCATAACCCACCCATCCCCTCACTCCAGAGGGCAATCATCTTTAGAAGCTGTGCAATAAATAATACGGCCCTACATTATCTGAACCATTTTCTGTAATACAAGAAGGAATAGCAAAGTCCAGGTCTCCTACTTTCCCCAAATCCTGGGTCCCTCATCTTCCATTCTCAAGCACCACAAGTGGTCTTTTTCTTTTTTTCTAGGATGCTGTCCAGGAATGCTTTCCATTAAGTCCTCATTCAGGCTGGGTGGGTAATCATGTCTGTTCCTGACATGTGCTTTTACAAGAATTCGATTAATGCCCCAGCTGTTACTTCCCTCTCTTGTTCTGGAACAGATTACTATCCATAACTCTTCTCTCAGGCCGTGCAGACAAGCACATGGCTGCCTCTGACAAGTGCTTCTGTAGTAACTCAAATCTCCGGTCTTGATCTGTGCTGAGAAAGCAGTTGTCAAGTCCATGCAGCCCTGTTCTCCTGCCTCAAGGAAGAAACTATTACTACTAGTTTCTAGAGGGAGAAACTGAATGTACAGGCTTCCCTCTTCCCCACAATAGAGATCTGTTCTAATATACTATGGTATATCATCTGAAAAAAAGAAAATGGCAGATGAAAAGAGCTTGAAGAAAATCTGTCCCTCTTTCACAGGCTGAAGCAAAGGGGTGGGTGCTCTGAGAAGAGTCCATCCTCCTTAATCTAGGCTAGCCAATCATCTTGGAGGTAGCCATGGTCCTAGAAACCCAATAAGGATTTGTCTACATCCTTTCCACCAAACCTCATTGGGTATGCCTTGGTATGCCTTCACACTCTATTGGGAAATGCTTTCCTGACCACAGATAAAAGACTTATGCCCTGTAACTACATCAGTTCAATTGAAGGGGTCCCCAATCAATGCCTCTCATGGCAGCATAATAAATTTTAACATATGCTTTCAATGTAAATCTATGTATTTTTGCATTAAAAATTACATTATTGAATTCACTTTTTTATTCTTTTTTCTTTTATTGAGTTTAAACCATTTCTATTTAATATTATAATTGCTAAATTCCATTTTTAATCATTCTTTGATAGTTGTTTTCTCTAAAGAGAATATGAACTGTCATGCTGCACAATTACAGTTCTTAAACCCACCTTAACAAAGCAACACTGAATAGAATTCCTACACTTTTATCCTATTACCTTTGTGATTAACTTGGACTCCTTTTCTTCCTTTGTTAAAGATAGGAGCCATGTAAGGATGGCTATGATACCTTCTCACTATACACATAACCCCACCCTCTTTCACCTTTCTTTTCTTTGTTTTTGGCAACATCCTTCTATAACCTTCAGTAATTTAGATAATATAATACTGTGGTTATCTTTATCCTCCTTTGGCAGCTACTGTTATATAATTGTATGTGTTACTGTAGGTATTTATCACTTCAACTCTCATCTGTTTCTTCATCCCTTCAAATGGCTTTTCCTTTTCAGTTAATTTCTGGGTGTTTTCTTGTTCCCATGAGCAGGGATCACCGTGATTTGAGATGCCAGTAGGAAATAGACACAAGGGTCACCAGCTTTAGCAGCCCCAGGTGGTCCTTTTTCAATCTTGTCCTAGAGTTAAGGCCACCCAGAGGCATAATGGGGCTGAAAAAAACTTCCTCACTCCAGCTTCTTTACAGTTTTGCTAGGTGAATTCCCCAGAATAAATTTAGAGCACCCATGCTCCTGACTAGGAATATGATAGAAAATAAAAGATTCCCAATGGTAGCTCAGATAAGAATTTAGACTAGGACCCCTGCAGGAAAGAAGCAATTCAAAGGATGCATTTTAAAATGCCTAAGGACCACTCTAGATGCCTGAGTGGGACACCCTAGAGCCTACAGGACAAAGGATTAAAGATAGCCTTTAGGTATTTTAAAGTTGGTCCTTTGAACTCTTTTTACTGCCGCTGGAATCCCTCAGTCTCAATTCTTATCTGAGCAGGGGTTGGAAATTCCTTTTTATCTTCTCTCATATTCCTTGGTTCAGAAGGAAGGGTGTTTTTCAAATCAATCTGGACAATTCACCTGCAATACTAGAAGGAAGAGGAGATGAGGAAATTGTTTCCAATCTTCACAACACCTCTAGATTGCCGTGAATTTTTGAAACAAAGAGAACACCCACAAATAAAGAAGAAACCAAGAAGCCATGTGACAGCTGCAATCCAACATCTAGTTAGTAAAAGGCAGCAGTAGTAATAGAAATGCCCAGCAGAGAGCAGATAAAACCCAGCAGAGAGCAGCACAGCCAAAAGAGCACAGAAGGCAAAGAACAGGGCACCGGAGGACCCCAACTCAGTGGAGAAAGATTTTCACTTGATGACACCACCAGATGTCACTGGGGGCTCCACAGTACCGGAGGCATGAGCTGCCCCAGTTATGCATGTGCTCTAGCCTCACATGTCCTCTAGAGATGCCCCTACATGTGTGTTCTTTGGCCAACTATTCCTTGAATGTGTCCCCTCCGGCACTAGTCCTTTGAGAACCTCTGGAAGAGGGTATCCCTGTGTACAATAGGGGGAATTACACTTTTTGCTACACTATTTTCATTCTCAATGTCTTCCAGGCCCCCAGTAATGTTGAGATCACCCCTCCTTGATCTGTCCCCCCAGTTTATCAGGTGGAGATGTGCTGCTTCCAAATCTGTTTTCTCACCACTTCAACCAGGTTCTGAGTATATCCTTCAGCTTCCAATGCATCATCAACCATCTGTCTGCTACATTCTCTGGACAAACTCTGCTCTTAACCTGATTGATAATTTTGAGTTTCTATCATATTCCCTATTTTGGTGAGTTTTGTCGTCATTTCCTCCCAAAATTTTTTCAACATCCTTCTATTCTAACTTCATTGGGGGAAGGGAAAGAGAATAAGCATTTATTAAGCACCTATAGTGCCAGTGCCTTTTTACAACTTTTTACAAATATTATCTCATTTGATCCTCACAGCAACCCTACAATGTAGGTGGCTCCAGTTCCTCCAGGGACTTTTTTAAAACAGATACTACTTTTAAGACCTATCATTATTTTCTTGCAGTTTTACCTTTCTTAAATAAATACAATGTGTTATTATGCCTAATAGGTTTATCATGACGATGAAATGAGATTGTGTGAAACACCTTAGAAAACTTAGTGTTACATCTATATTTATGAAGTGTTATATATCTAAGTGTTGTATCTATCTGGATTTCCTGGGATGTTTTCTTTACCATAGGCCACATGACACGGCATCTACAGAGTTGAGATGGAAGTAAGGAAGATTTTGGTTCAAATCCCACTTTATCAGCTGTGTTACTGTGGTGCCTCAGGCATCCTTCTAAGACCATATATTTTAAAAGAGATACAATCTATGTCAACAGAGTTCCCACAAAATCACAGATCTTTGATATTTACTTTTCTTCTCAAGTCAAAAAGCATTTACTGCTGACTAGTGCCAAGAACTCTGCTAAGCCCTAGAGATACAAAGAATGTGGGGGGTTGGGGGAAAGAGAGTTAAAAAAGAAGGAAAAAAAAGGGGGGAAGAGTCCCTGCTCTCCGAAGGTCACAGTTTAATGGAGGCAGCAACAGTAACTACAAGATAAAGACAAGATAAAGTAGAGACAAACTTAAAGGGGAAACACTAGCATGAAGGGTTACAGGGAAAGGCTTCTTGCAGAAGGTGAGATTTTAGACGAGACCTTAACTCCTTAAGTTTAAAACTGTATCAGGGATCTTCTTCAGTTTGATCAGTCTTCTTTCTGTGTGTGTTTTAATTTTACTAATTACTAATTTTTACTAAATTTTTCAATTTTTACTAATTTAATTTAAATTTACTAATTTTAATTTTACTAAATTTAATTTACGCAATCTTGTTTCTTTTTCAACATTTTTATTATTACAGGCGAGATGATTCCAGGACTTCATTTACCACAAAGCTTGAGGCTAAGAGAGCCTCATGCATTGGGAGAAATTCTTTGCTCTATGTTCCCAAAGGACTATTCATGAGCCCCATGGTGTGGTAAAGTCACCAGGTTAAGACTGCTGGAGAATCACCAAGGCTGAGAACAGGCAGAAATAAAAGCAGATTTGGGGGTAGAAGGGAGGTGGAAGCTGCGAAGTTACAGTTGTAATGGAGACACCATGTGAAAGAATGTGGTCATGATGTCCTGTGACACTGGACACAAGACTAACTGTAGTTCTCTGGAGCCAACAGAAAAGGATTCAGGCATTCACTGGTAGGTAGTGAGAGACTTAAGGGAAGACATCAAAGAGGCAGATAGGACCAGTCTCCAATGTTTGGTGGCATGAATTTAAAATGACTCCTTTTTCCACTATGCTTAGGAATCAGAGCAGCAGCTAGGTGGCCCAGTGGATAGAGTACCAGGCCTGGAATTAAGACCTGAATTCCAATATGGCCTCAGACATAGCTAGCTAGCTCTGTGACTCTGGGCAAGTCACTTAACCCTGCTTGCCTCAGTTTCCTCACCTGTAAAATGAGCTGGAGAAGAAAATGGCAAACCATTCCAGTATCTTTGCCAAGAAAACCCCAAATAGAGTCACAGAGTGTCAGACATGACTGAACAACAAAGGGAATCAAAGAGATTAAAGCAAAATTAGGTTATTACTTCCTGGAGCTTTACCCATTTGTGTACGAATACAAAAAAAAAATGTTTTACTACCTAATTTCCTCCCTTGATAGTCATGTTGTTTTATGTCTTAATTAAAATACCTTAACAATTGGATAACAATTAAAATACCTTAACAATAATCACATTGTCTAACAAGAGAAAGCAAGTGTGCCCTGTATTGGATAGGGGCTCAGGTCATATACTGAATAGCTGATTAGCCCAACTGGCAAAGAGGGACCTGGGAGTAGCATTGCATACAAGGTTATCACATATTTTGAGATGGATCATGAGGAGCCTGCGCCCCATTTTCAACCCTTAAATTCCAACCTCTTCCTCCAAGTTTCTTGTTATCCTTTAGCATCATGTAAATTCACTATGTGACTGAAGTGGGGCTTAACAGAGTCCCAATGCCTAGCACATAGCAGGAACTTAATAAATGCTTACTTACTAATAGACATACCCCTAGTTGAAATAATGCAACTATAATGTTCCCAAAGCAATTAAAGAAAAAAATGTAACACCTTAATATTACTCTTGGAGGGAAAAAATACAACCTTCAGATAAAGGTTAGTAAAAACTGCCAGAAGTTTATATTAAAAAATGTGCTAATACCTAAATTATGCATATACATTCTTGAAATATTTTGTTAATTTTCAAATGAGAAAAATCCCTTGCTTCCTGTTCTTAAAAGTGGAATGTCATGTTTCATTAACAGAGTAAAGCATCCTCTTTCATGCAGTAATATCAACTTGAGAAAAGTCTGAATTTTCCTGTTGAATACTTTCATAGCCTTATGATCATTACGCCACTGTAAGCAATAAGCATATTTTAAGCCCCCACCCAGACACTTTCCCTCCTATTGGTGATCTGCCTCTCCAGGTTTACTCTGCTCTAGATAATATCTCATAATAAACAAAACAAAATATTGAACTGTTTACCAGATGCATGAATACAGACAAGTGATCTAAGCTAAGTCAACTAGGAATACCAATCCTTGCATATAGTTATCTCACAGTTTGTAAAGATTAAATGAGATGATGAAATCATAGCTACAGAGCTAGATTACCTAGTCCAACTACCTCATTTAACAGATGAATAAACTGAGGCCCAAAGAAGTCAAGTTATTGGGCTAGGTATGGTAATTAGTGAAAGTAATTAATTAGTAGCAGAGACAGGATCTGAAACCAAATCTTCTGACTCCAGATCCAATGCTTTTCCCACTAAACCACACTGCCGCACCTAGAATATAAAGCTTCTTATAACTTTATATAACTCTATAAAAGTGTAAGTTGCTTTTATTCCTGTCATTCCTAGCCCTGTGTCCATCAGTCCTTCCAGATCTCCCACCTTTTTGAACCCCCTTGCCCAACTTTCAGCTCAGCTCTCCCGTGATCTTTACTTCAAATTCTGGTGTCCTACAGACATGAGAGAGAGCTGACCTTGGAATCAGTGTGGATCTAGATTTGGATTTTGTCTCTTGTGCTTATTAGTTGTGTAACTACGGATTACATCACTTAGCTTTACTAAGCTTTGCTTTCTTCATCTGTAAAATAGAGATGATAACAATGCTGTAGTAATGACCTCATTGGGGATATGGTCAGGATAAGAGGAGATGCTGTATGTTTGTTCACCTTTAAGTACTAATTATTGGGCAATGTTGGTGATTATCTCTATGATTCCATCTGCAGCTAGTTTACCTTTGATTTTTTTTAAAGGCAATCAGGTTTAAGTGACTTGCCCAGGGTCACACAGCTAATAAGTGTCTCAAGCCAAATTTGAACTCAGATCCTTCTGACTCCAGGGCCCGTGCTCTATCCACTATGCCACCTAGCTGACCCCCGACTTTGATTCTTGATTTTTCCTCTGTTGGTTTCTTTTTCTGTGTACTTGACCCTGAACTATATCTGTCAAATGATCAAACCCAGTAGAGTTGATTAGGCTAAGAGCAGTGCTGTCCAGTAGGTATAGAGTGAATCAGGGAGACCATGTGAAAGTCTCACCTCTGACACAAATTGGTTGTGTGACTCTAGGCAAGTTCTCTTAACACATCAGTGCCCGCAAGACAATTCCCTAAGACTAAAAGTTGCAAAGGGTTTCCTTTGCTGGCTACACCAGAGATGTCAAACGAGCAGACCCTGGGCCGCATGCAGCCCACATCACTCCCAAGTGTAGCAAGAATCAGATTAAAATGAAACTGGGAAATATTAAACAAAATAAATAAAAGTACAACAAAACGTAGATAATATTACTGTGTAGTTTTTCCTAAGTCAGCATGCAATCCGTGGGGATTCATAGTACTGTCTGATGTCCTCTATCTCTTTTGGAGTTTGACACCACTGCTCAACACCAGTAAAATTAAAAGTTCCTCTCCCTCCCATTAAAAAGCCACTTAACAGAAAACACCCAAGTTCTTTCTCCTGACACTAGGTCCCAAAAGATGAGGGAAGGACTAAGACAAGGGTTCTTAGCTGGAGGTTCATGGACAGATTTTAGGAGATCTGTGAATTTGGATAGAAAAAAATTACATCATTATTCTTTCACTAACTTCTAACTGAAATATAGTATTTCCTTCAATTATGCACTAGGCAACAAATCATTATCCTGAGAAGGGGTCCATAGGCTTCACTAGAGTGCCAAAAGGGTCTAGGACACAAAAAAAAGTGATGAACCCCTGGACGAAGAGAAACAACCAGAACATGAAAGAGACGGATTTGAAAATTTTTAGGTTCCAGTGCCAACCTCAACAACTCACTAGTTCCACAAGTTTTGCTAAGCCTTCTCAGTTTCTAGAAAGATTACAGTAAAACATCCCCAAGGTCCCTTATATCATAAAAATCTATTATGCCATGTCCTAAGAGAGGTGTGTAATTGTTATTGGAGAGATGTAATAAACTGGAGGGAGAAAAATAATTGAAATAAGAAACTGGACTCAAAGAAAACTGCAGAACTTGGAAGTGTTGGGAAGAAATATAGGACTTTTGTTTATTGCAAGCAAGGTTTGCTGTGGGGTTGAAGTGGAGTCACTGGGGAATGACAGGGATTAAATTTTTAATAGGAGCATTAATTTAAAATTTTTTTAAACAAATTAGGCCAGGACCTCATAGAAGAAAATAAATTCTAAAAGGATATATTGACTCTTGGATAATGAGAACAAAACAAAGGAGAGGAGGGCTGGGGGAGAGAAAATAGACAAGGACAAAGATGAATAAATAGCATACCGTTTCTGAGGAAGAAAATAAACTTTGAGAGGGTCTCTAATAGAGGAAATAGGCCCAGGAAGGATAGAAAGCTCAAGAATTAAATTCTGAAAACATGAGGAAAAATAGTTTTCATGAGAAACGTGGGGTTTTGACTAGAGATCCATTCAGAAGCACAGGGAAATCACCAGCAAACTTAGATTTTACAAAAAATGTAATTTTATTAATATCTTTTGTCTTTACATCACCTGTGTATCCCAATGTGTTCTTCTTTTCCATTCTAGCCCCCAAAAGTCTTTCCTTATAACAAAGAAATTTTTTTCAGTTGTTAAATTACCCAACACATCCAAAAAAATCTGACATTACATGCAGGGGGAATATATCCATTGTCTCTGACCTCTGCAAAGAAGCAAGAAAGATGCCTTAAAATATCTCTTCTTTGAGGACAAGCTTGGTCATTACAATTTCACAGGCATTCCATTTTGATTGTTTTGTTCCTATTATCTCCATTTACATTGTTGTGGTCATTGTATATGTTGTTTTCCTGACTCTGTTCATTTGGCATCTGTTCATTTAAGTTTCCATGCTTCTCTGTTTACATTATAATCATTGTTTCTTGGTGCACATTAATATTCCATTTTATTCATATACCACAACTGGTTTAGCTATTCTCCAACCAACTTATGATTTTTAAAAGTCATTTAAAGAACAAAAAAGTCAGACAACAGAAGATGAATACAAAAGCATAATACTCTCCTGTCATGGTAGTATCACGAGAGCTAAAGCTTTATTAGGGAAATATGAGGATCAAAGAGGTGATGGGACTACTACTCAGAAAGGACAGGATGATGATAATAGGATAGAGAGAAGGCAGATATGCTCATATTTTGTTTTGCTTCTGTGTTTGTTGCCTAAGAGAATGATCCTTGGGCTGAAAAGAACAGAACAGATATGCTTAATAGAATTGATAGCCCAGATACATAGAAAGCACTTACTTGTCCTGAGTCCAAATGGCCAGTCCCACACGAATAAAATCCCAGGGTACTGAAAAAACTGATTAATGCGAGTACTAAGTCGTTGTCAATGGTCTTTGAAAGATCATGGAGAAGGAAAGAAGAGGAAATGTTGCTCTGATTTTGCAAAGGGGGGAAAAGAATAGAATCTTTAAACTATAGGCTACTGAGATTGACTTTATTTCCTGACAGAATTCTAGACCATATCATTAAAGAGATACTTAATGAGCCTAGAAAAAGAAGTGGTATTCAAAAAGAGCCAGTAGGGCCTTCATAAAAAACAGATCAAGACAGACTAACTTTTTTGACAGGTTTTTCAGACTGGTAGACATCTGTGGAAATACTGCACAAAAAAAAATTTATTTGTTCAGTCACTTTCAGTCATTCCCAACTCTTCATGCCCCCCATTTGAGGTTTTCTTGGCAAGGATATTAGAGTGTTTTGCCATTTCCTTCTCCAGCTCATTTTACAGATGAAGAAACCAAGTCAAACAGGATTGAGTTACTTGCCCAGGGTCACAAAGCTAGTAAGTATCTGAGGTCAGATTTGAACTCAGAAAGATGAGTCGTCCTGACTAGCATCCTATCCACTGTGCCACTTGCAAAGCAGTTGAGTAAATCTTTATGCTAAATCTTGTGAACAAGATAACGAAACATGGTTTCTGATGCTATTTGGCATAACAGGAATTGGTTAAATGGCTGGACATAAAGACAACTTGAAGCTTCTCCAATTAAGTGCCCCAGGGATCAGTACTTGGCCCTGGGTTGCTCAACATTTTCATCAATGACTTGGATAAGAAATAAATGGGATATTTATCAAATTTATAGACAGCATAAAGCTAAGAGGTATAAGCTAACACACTGCATAGCAGTCAGAATGAACCAGGGCCAGATTAAAGGGATGAAACTGAATAGGAATAAATGTAAATTTTGACATTTGCATTCAGCTCAACTTCACAAGCATAAGGTGGGGCAGATATGACTAGTCTGCAATTTATCTAAAAAAAGATGTGGAAAATGTTAGCAGACTATAAATCTAATGAGTAAACATTGTGATACCGCAGCCCAAAATGCTAACATGATGTTGGGCTTCATGAAGAGAGACCTAAGACAACCAGAAATTAGAAAATGTTAGCCCCAATTTACTGTAGCCAGGTTAGATCACATCTCATATATTGAGTTCCATTCTGGATGCCATATTTTAGAAAAGACATTGAAACTTAAAGAGGACAATCAGGATGGTAAAGGGCTTGAGAATCACTTGAAGAAACAGGAAGAGTTTAAGCTGGAGAAGAAAACACAAGGCAGAGACATGATAGCTATCTTCAAGTATTTGAAGGTCCATAACACAGACTGGTCCTTGCTTGGCTCAGAGAAGAAAACTAGAAACAATTTAAATTACAAAAAAAGGGAAGATTAGGTTGATATAGAGAAAAACCTCTGTAACAATTTGAGTTCTCCAAAACGGCACTGAGCCACCTTTGGAAGTAATGAGTTCCCTCTCTTGGTTCACACATATGTTGGACTAGTTAGCTGGCCTCTCAGTTCCCTTCCAAATCTGATATTTGAGTATTCTGTGATCTTGAAAAGAGAGAAGGCTCTCAAAAAGAAGTCCAGGTCTTGGAACAGGAGATTAGGCCCTGGGAGAAGAAATTAAAACCAGAACTAAGAAAATGGAACACATCCAGGAAAAAAAAATCACCCCTGAGAGAATGGTATAGGCACCAGGATAGGGAAGTGTTAGAATGAAAGAGTATTCCCTAAAAAGATGCAATAAGTGCTTAAAGTAGTAACTCAGGCTCAATAGAAGTAAATAGCATTTAAAAGGCTAGAAGAGGTCCTGATCGGGTAAAATAGTTCAAGAGATTGGATAAAGGCTTGAAGGGAGGTGCTCAGAGAAGCAGCTGAAATGAAGAAAGAAGACTAGGCTGTAAAAAAGATATACATTCCCTTAGAAAAAGAAGGGACTAAGAGGCGAGCTCAGATCCTCTCCAACATCCTCAGTTTTCCTCCTCAATCCTCTGTAAAATGGACTAGATGATATAGGAGCTATTTTTACAAACAATACTAGTGGATTTGACTAGCTGGAGAAGTATGGGAAGTATTGAACCAAGCCTTGAAAAGATGGCGCCAGATAGGAAGAAAAAGTCATGGCCATTCCTTGCAGGGAGGACACCGTGAACATACCCTTTGAAAGATGGTTTGCTGAGTGTCAATTAGGTCAAAACAAAACATACCAATTAAAAAATGTAAATGAAATAAATTGGACTGGATGATCTCTAAGGTCTATTCCTACAAAAAAAAAGTTCAATAATAGGTTAAAAAAAAGTGCCTCACCCTAGCTTCCTGTCTACTAGAGCAGATATCACCAAACTTTTTTGAACAACTCTATTGTAAAAAAAAAGTTTAATATGCACCAATATATACATATTTATACACTGAATGCATGTGCTACTTTATTATTACCTACATTATAAATACTTAAAAATAAGAGGCAAATATTAAACATTTTAAATTTATCTCATCAATAGTATCAAAACTCTATAAAATATTAGTAATGATGCTTTTACGTGGACAATGTGCTTGTATATGCTTCATTGTTTTTAAAATCTTGGCTTAACATTGAAATACAATAATTTGAACATCTGGTTCTAAGTTTGGTTTATTTCAGTACTGGATTTTAATGTCTGTCATAGCTAAAATAGGAAAAAAGTTCACAGATAATAATCACCAGAACAGACAAAATGTTATTTTTAAGGCAACTGGGTTATTGGTGGATGAAAAAAATTGTTTTATTCTCCATCTCATTAAACTCAGAAGCTCTCTTCTCTAATCCGGAAAAAAAAATTGCAACTCAAACAAAAAAAGTCATTAGGTCCTGAAAGTGTCACTTCCCACATAAAGTTTTTCTGGATTTCCTGTCCTGAATTGTTAATGCTCTGCCTCCAGCCTCTTCCACCTCAATATTACTACATTTTTATTTTGCATTTATTTCCTATCTGCTTGTGTGTGTGTGTGTTTTGTTTCCCTGCAGTGTAATTAAAGCTCATTGAGAAAAGGCATTATTTTCTTTTTGTCTTAGTAGCCATGGCACTTGGTGTACAGTAGGTGTTTAATAAGTGCCTGTTGAATGGAAAGAACTGTCTTTGTAAATCCCTTTCTCTATTCCACACAGCTCTTACCTGCCTTCTCATATTGGGAAACAAATGACAATGAACAAGGAATAAAAATTTTCCACCTTTTTTTTAAGTAAAAAGCAATACTATGAAAGATCACACCAAAAGGGCCAAATAAGCAAAAACACATTTAGCCTGGGCTCTGATCCATATAGTTTCTACTGGCTGAATTTTACACTTAGCTCACTTAGTTTAAGACCATTCCATGACCTAAACACACTCCTGCAACTGCATTTTACAGCTATCCCAGGATTCCCTTCCTGTCACACACATACATACACTCACTCACACTCTCTCTCTCTCTCTCTCTCTCTCTCTCTCTCTCTCTCTCTCTCTCTCTCAACTTTCAAAGCAGGTAAAAAGTTCAGAGCAGGATCAGTAGAGGACTAAGAAACAGGTGGGGGCTAGGGGATGAAGGAGAGAGTTAGGAGCCAGGGAGAGACTGCAGAGGGGGAAGCAAAGGAGAGAGAAAGGAAAACGAGCCTTTAGGGACCAGGGGAGGGTGAAATCAGGAAAAACAAGTGTATCACACAGCAGCTTATCTCCAGAACTTTCAAACAGCCCTCCCACCCCTCAAATGATCCATAGTTCCTTAGCATTCTTCCACCTGTTTCGTGGTCAAAAGGCCTACTACATTTCCCCTCCCTGAGGAAACAAATGAACACGATTCAGAAGCCCCCAACAGGACCAACAGGACTAGGAACTTCATGGGGAAGGTGTGAACAGGAATCAGAAAGAGAAGAAAGAGAAAAATGTCGAGTCTAAGGCCCCCTTAAGGCAGGGATTGCCAAGGGTGCACCTATCGCTTTGTTCTTAAGGAGGTGAGTTAAAAAGGCTGACTTACCTGAATGATCCCGAGTGGCTGGCTGCCCAGATAGGGAGACTTCCTACTAGCAATTCAAACTAGCCCTGGCTCCTGAGCATGCTCAGTCCCCGACTCTGAATTATCTACATGTTACAAGGCATTTTCACTGTGCCTTTAGTCTTTGCAACAGAGGAGGTCAACATGGCATGTGACCCATCATCTGATTGACCAAGTCAAGGTGCCAGTGTCAATCAGAGTAGTAAACATTAATAATAAAAAAGAATAGTAAACCTTAGAAACGCTTAATTAATGTTTAGGTTAAAAAAAATATATACTGAAGTTCTAATATTTTCTTCCTGCCACCCCTATGCATCATCCTACATATATTCTAACTCACAGACCCCTGCACTAGAGAACAGATCCTCAAGCCTAGGTCAGACAGGCACAGTAGAATCTTCAGGGAAAGAGTTGCATGATAGGGAAAGGTGTTCAATGGATGTTCTGAATGATTATTCCTGGACAGAGACTGATAATAGATGGTAATCCCTTTGAATGGACAAAAGGTGATGGAAGGGAACAGGTGTTTTTCCTTTTGGCCCCAGACCCTCTAGCTTTCCTCCTAGTCATCTGCTCTCTCTCTCTCCATTAACCACAACCAATTTATGACCATGGTCAAACTGTTACTGTGTATGCCTCTCCCTGGCCCTCACCCTGTACATGCATGTAGTAAATCTCCCTCATCTTTGTTAATGTTACTATATTCCTGTTTTATGTTCCCAGTTGATCCAAGTCTTCATTGCGCAAACTGGATGTCCAAGGAGTAATATATGTGATGGCCACTGGTCGGGGGTGGGGGACAAGTGGGTGAAGTGAACCAACTGAAGGACAGGAAGGTGATTAGTCAAGAATACAAACAGATGCATGCAATGGTTGAAATTCCAGTTTATGTAAGGGCAGAGGGACAGGAGCTATCCCTACATAAACAGATATCAGGGAATGTGATGAAAAGAGTAGTTGGAGGACCAAAGACCTCTCCCTTCCTGGGAAGTGTACCCAGCACATCAGGAGCACTAACCCACTTGAGGATTTAAAGGGCATATGTAATTCAGATAAGCACAGCAACAGCTGTTAGGGTTATATGTATATATACACATATATGTGTGTATACATGTGTATGTAATACATACATACACACATACACATATATATATATAACACAACTGTATGTAAAAACACAGTACATAAAGCCCTCATTAGGACTTGTTAGAACTCAGTTATATGACTAGCCATTGTGTGCAGCTACAACACCACTCCGAGTTCTAGCTAAACTCACATGTGAGAGGAAGGAGCTTGTTCTATTCCTCCTCATAGAGCAAAGTGGAAAGAAAATGTTCAATTATTGGAAAGGACCTGCTGAGAAGAGAATTTTTGCAGACTTTACAATTCAGCCATGATGCCACATTCTCCATGATGTTCCCAAGTGAAAATGCTCTCTCCCTCTTCAAACTAATCATAGAGCTTTTCCTGGCTCTCCCCAATCCCCTTCTACCTTGTCATATCTCTCACTATTACACCATAAACTCCTTAAAAGAAAAGGCTGTGTTATTTTCCCATTTTGTATCTTAAGCACATAGCACAGTGCCTCACATACGCCAGATAATAAATGAATAAAGTGTAGGCTCTTGCTTGTGTTTAAGAAAGCACAGGAAATAACGGAAGCTTGTTGGTACATGCCTGTAATCCCTGCTGCTAGGAAGGCCAAGGCTGGTGATCCCTTGAGTTCAGAAGTTCTGAGCAGCCGGAGGGCTAAAGCCAATTGTGTGTCTGCACTGAGTCTGGTACCAATATGGTGAACACCTCGGTGAGTGAAAGGCTACCATCCTGCCTCAGGAAGGATGAATCTGCCCAGGTCAGGGAAAATTGAGCACGTTAAAAATTTCACGTCACTTAGTATTAGGAGCAATCTCACAAGTGTGGGCTGTACTGCCAGCCTGACTGAGATAGAGATATCCAGTCTTAGTATATGGTTACTTGATGAATTTGTTCTCTCTTCCTTTATTAGGGGAAGGCAGTCATGCAAGGGTGGGGCCCTGAGTTCAAGTCCTGTCTCTACTGCTTATTCCCTATGTGACCTCAAATAAACCACTTAACCTCCCTTAGACTCAGTTTCATTATCTGCAAATTGGGGGGGGGGGGAAGAAGTTGGACTAGATGTCCTCTGAGTTGTCTTCTAGCTCTAGATCACTGATTCGATAAAAGAGAAAAAGAAAGAAGCATAAAACGGGTAGCCAGAGAGATAGACAAGTTGGCAGATTATCCCAGGCAACTGGGGAAGATAACATTTTTGGCTGGGAGAAAAGCTGGAAGGTCTGTGATGCCAAACAAGTGTGCTTTAAGAAGAACTGGGGCTCAACTACCTGGTGGGGATTTTGATACAAAGTTAAATAGATTAATTATAGGATTTCCTCTTCTCCCTTTCTTCCTTCTCCTCCTCCTTCTTCTTCTTCAAACCGAGGAAAACCTAGGTTTTAGAAAGCAATGAAAGGTCAAAGCTCTGTGGCCAAAGGCAAAGTTTCTTATTCATGTTCCATGAGGAAAAGCTTCTTGATGTCTCCTGAAGGTGACTGCTTCAGTATGGTGAAAAGATCAAGGCCCATATGGCTGACAGCAACAGGATGCCAGCTACTAAAACAGTAAATGAGCAGTCAACTTAGGAAAGATTTTGATTTGGGGTTTTTTTCTATGTCTTATAGTTTGCACATGGTTGAGATATCTTACCACTCATCTTACCACTGGCAGTATGCCTATATTATAGAGGCAAATGTTGTGCAAAGAATAAACCCTTTGGTGCAAAGGTCCATAACCTCCAATATAGGCTCACCCCAAAGAACAGGAAAGGAATTAGAAGGTGTGAAGGATGAAGGTGTTGACTATATGTATTTGTTAAAATAGTTTTGTTTTTCTTTTATTTTTTCAATGGGGGAAGAAGTAGGAGGGAAAGAAAATAGATTTTTGTTCATTGAAAAATAAAAAATTTTTTAAAGGATGCAGTTTTACTGACCTTATGACACAGGGTCTTCTCTATACAGCTCTTTGATGTAATATGTGCCTAAGACCTCAAATAGCCTACAATATAGCCCAGCATAAAGCCTAACACACAACCCTTTCCCCAAGGACACAGAGGGCAATACAAACAGACAAATCCTAGGAAAGCCAATTAAGTAGTCAGATTCCCCCAAATATCACCATGCTGTCCTAAAAAATTTTCACCTGCTTCTCTTGCTATCCTTTCCAAAACATACGGCTAGACAACCATATTATAACGAGCCAACCTCAACACCAATCCAGAGGCCTGGCATCTCCCTGCTTTAATTTGCTGCCTTAAGGCAGCCATAGAACGGGAAAGATTCTGGTGACCTTCTTGGAGCTTTTGGCAACACCTTTCTACCTCACACAGTAACTGCCCTGGTTCCCTGACTGTGCTGACATTTTGGAACAAAAATGAAGCTATGTTGGGGCAGCTAGGTGGCGTAGTGAGTCGAGCACGGGCCCTGGAGTGAGGAGGACTTCAGCTCAAATCCAATCTGACACTTGACGCACTAGCTGTGTGACCTTGGACAAGTCACTTAACCCCAATTGCCCTGCCTTCCCCCCTGCAAAAAATAATAATAATAATAATAAAGCTATGTGATAACAATTTTATGATACTACTTAATATGCTTCTGACACTTCGACTCAATATTTACCAAGCCACAAATAGGATACAGGATTCAATCCTGTAAATTAAAATCATACAAGACACAACTCTACAACAATTACTTTGTTGAGTAACCTGATGAATACTGGCATCAACTGAGGTATTATTCAACGGATGTGTTTAGCAATATCACAGAACATACAGTCCCTTCAGTCAATCAATCAGGAGTCAATACCTGCTAAGTGCCAGGCACTGGCAATGCTCTCTAAATGCTTCTATTCACAGATGACATTCTGTTAATTTTAATCAAGCTCTGAAATACTATAAAGGTACCTTATTTAAATCCTCAGAAATGCAAGATAAAGCCATTTAACCACCAACACTGAAAAAGCAAACTTGATATCTTGGGAGGGGTAGCATGATGTAGTACAGGCATTTAAACCTTAGCCCTACCACTCGCTACCTGTGTGACCTCGGTCAAGTTACTTAACATCTCTGGGTCTGGCTTTCCTCATTTGTAAAGATTGGGTGAATTCTAAAGTTTCTTTCAGCTCAAGATTTGTGATCTTATGACTCTCAAAATTCATGTTGTTCAAATTATGACATTCCGCTAGATGTGAAGCTTATCAAATCATTCCATTGAAAATATGTCTTAGACACTGAAGATGAACAGTTAACTGGATCTCAAAGGGATTGGTAGGAGGTTAGGCAGAATGGCATTGGGAAAATGTACTACCCATTTTTGCAGAGACCTGTCTCTTTAACACCAGCAGCCTTGCCCATGAGGATGGCTGCCCATCATGAAAGACATAATCTTAGAAGAATTACAATTATAGGCAACCCAAAGCACTATGGAAAAAATGCACAGTGAGCCTGAAGAGGTTACAGGAAATTACTAACAATTCAGGCCAAACAGCCATGTGAGAACATTATTATGGATTTGTATGATCAAAGACAGTCAGCATGGTGTAGAGTAACAGAAGGCCTGCATTCAAGTCCTACCTCTGACACATGCTGGCTGTGCGACCCTTGGTAAGTCATGTAACTTCTTAGGACTCTACCTCTAAGGCTATAAGGTACAAAGAAGATGCTGGCCTACATTGGTAGACAGAGGCTCCTCACGCTGGAGTTCCCTATACCAATAAAATCTGAGGTTCAGTCTTTATCACTATCCATGATGACCATAAAAGGTAGGATTTCAGTCATATAATGAGAATGAGAGAAAACAAATGAACAGTTTGAAAGGTACTTTAAAAAAATCTTAATACACTCAACTTACCAAAATGAATGACATTGAGAAATTTAACTTATTAGAGGCCTTTCCTACTCCCTATCTCCCCCCTGCACCCTCACCCAATGCCTTTCCTCTGAGGTTACTTTTCATTCACTCCATACGTTGTATGTACACAGCTGTTTGCATGTTGTCTCCCCCAGTCAACTGTAAACTCTGAGGGCAGGAACTTATTTTTGCCTTTGTTTCCCCATCATTTGGCACAGTGCTTGGCCCACAGTAAGGACTTAATAGATGCTTGTTGACAAACTGACAAGAGGAAACTGATAACAAGGTTGGGAAGACCATTTGAATTGCACCAGATAAAAAAAAGGCATAGGGGGTCTGCAATCTGCATTAGTGGAAGCAATATCCACACAGAGCCTCCAAAATTTCCAAGTATCCCTTAGCATTTCCTGCAGTCCCTCTGTCCATTTCTGTCACTTTCAATAAGACAGTCACATTAATCAGAGATTAATCCTTCTTAGAATCTTCATCAGTACCCATATTTCACAACACAGAGATTTTTGCATGGGAGCAGTTCTCTGATTTAGAGGAAAGTCAAACTCCCAAAGATGGAACAGATGTGCTTTTAGAATATGGATATCATGTAATGACCCTGAACTTCAGTACACTATAAATTAGGAAAACTCACTGGAGCTGCCATATATAAAGTGAACTACATTGCCTGTAACTGAATGCATACACAGGGCTTGCCTCTGGCATTTAGGAAGAAAGAATAATTATTGCTGTGTTTTGTAAGGTCTGATGCAACAACACAATTGCCTTCCAGCAAAACTTACTAGCTATGTAACCCTGGATAAGCCACTTAATCCTGTTGGACTTGGTTTCCTCATCTGTAAAATGAACTGGAGAAGGAAATGGCAAACCACTCCAGTGTCTTTGTAAAGAAAATCCCAAAAAAGATTACAAACAGTCAGACATGATTGAAATGACGGAACAACAAAAACAACAAAAAACACTCGATAGCTATATTATGCTCACAAAACCCATATCTATCAAAGATAGTTTAATTTACTGCTTCCTTCTCTTTTCTTGTTTTTCTTATTCTCCTCCTACATGCCTAACCACTTTCCTACTCAGCCTCCTTTGTCTATTCTCTAACCATGGGTGTCCACCAAGGTTCTTTCTAGGGCCTTCTTCTCTTCTACCTTTACAGTGAGCTCCTGGCTTCAATTCTCATCCCTATTCAGATATTTGTGTCTAACTCAAATCTTCCTTCTAAGCTGTAGTACTACACCACTGTCTAGTAAACATCTCCACGTGAGTGTCCTGCAGGCACCTCAAAATCACCACATCCAAAACATAACTCATCTTTCCACCCACATATGTCCCTCTCCCAAACTTCCTTATTTCTGTTGAGGAAATCACCAGCCTCCTAATCAACTAGCTTTTCACTTTGCATAAGCACACATGACTATCAAGTTGCCAATCTTAGCAAATTTACCCCAACATCTCTAGACTCTCACAGATATTACCCTAATCACTTCTCACCCAAACTGTTGCTTCAGCCTCCTACCTGGCCTCCCTGCTTCCAGTTTCTCCTTTCCTGCCCCATCCCGATCCATCCTCCACACCACTGCCAGAATAATATTCTAAAAACACAGGTCTGACCATGTCACAACCGTGTTAAAAATTTTTCAATGGTTCTCTACTGCTTCTAGAATAAAGTACGAACCTTTCAGCTTGGTATTTAAAATCCCTCGCAGGCTGGTTCCAACCTGTCTTTCCGGACTTATCTTACACGATTTTCATTTATACACTCACTATACCAGCCAAATTGGCTTATTTGTTGTTCTTCAATCTCAGCATTCTATCTCCTGTTTCCACACCTTGATACAGGTTGGTCCCAATGCCAGTGACTCCCTCCTCAACTCTGCCTCTTAGAAGCCTCAGCTTGTTTCAAGACTTGGCTCAGATGCTACCTCCTACACAAAAGCCTCTCTGGATTCCTGTCTCCCCTACCACATCCTGGTTATTAATGTGCTCTTTCCCTCCTCAAATTATCGTGCATTTACGTACTTGTTTTTATGCTGTACCATCCCCCATCTTGTAGACTGTACCATTATTGAAGCCAAGGTCAACTTTTCCTTTTGGACTCTGCATGAAACTAGCACAATGCCTTGCACATAGTAGGCGCTTAATAAATGTTAAATTGAATTTGCTTGTTGAGGTATATACTTGGCACTTTTTTGTACAGACATTAGAAACCTTGAGTTTATTGATTTCTCCTTGGAAATGTCCACCTATGAATTATTGGTCCTCACTACTGATGCTTTCCTTTTTTTGTAGGAAAGGCAGCATGGAGTAAAAAAAGGTAGGATGCTAAACCTAGAATCAAAAAGACACATGGTCCATATCCTGCCTCTATTATTTCCTGTGTGACCTGGGAAGAGGAGTGGAAGGGAAAGGGAAAGGAACAAGAATTTAAGTATTAAGTTCCTACTATGTGCCAAGCGCTATGCTGAGCACTTGACAAATAACCTCATTTAATCCTCACAACCATCCTTGGGACAAGGCAATTATCTTCTCTGGGCTTCAGGCGCTGGATCTGTAAAATAAGGATAATAGCATTTTGTAATACCTATCCCACAGGTCATATATAGTGGCCAAAATTAATACACATAAGCACTTTGCAAACTTTAAGCAAACGTCAGGTATTAGTATCTGATACTCTCTGTGCTATCTAGGATAGATATACATGTAAAATTCTCTCCCTCTTTTGCTGAAAGCTGTCTTGATGATATTCACAAAACTACATGTAAACACAAGGTATCCCAAAAGTCTTAGTGTAATTATAAGCTTTAATTGCTTTTGGGATACCCTGTACACATTTCACCAGCCCTCATTAACTACACTTCAGCCATGGCCAAGAATGACTATATCCTAATCCCTGACCTCATCATTCAACTGAAACGGCTCTCTACAAAATTACCAGTGAATTGCCAATCTCGTGAGCTTTTTCCTCCCTCTTCATCCTTCTTGAACTCTCTCCAGCCTGTGATAATGTTGATCACCCTCTCCTGATACTCTCTTCTCTTGGGTTTTTGGGACATTCCCCTCTCTTGGTTCTCCTCCTACCTCTCTGATTGCTCCTTCTCAGTCTCAATCAAAGGGAATGGAAGGCACTGGAATTAAAGGGGTTTGGGAAAGTCTTCCTGTAGACAGTGAGATTTTAGCTGGGACATGAAGGTAGCCAGGAAATAGAAATAAGGAGAGTGGAAGTTCCGGACACATTAAGGGGAGGGGTGGTAAGGTGTAAGAAGGCTGAAAAGGTGGGAAGAGGAAAGGTTATAAAGGGCTCCCAGCCCCAAACAGAGGATTCTATATTTGATCCTATATTTGATTTGAGGACATAGAGAGCCACTGGAACTTATTGCATAGGGAGATGATATGATCAATTTGACAGCTGAATGGAGAAAGTCGACTAAAATGAGAAGACCAACCTGCAGGCTATTGTAGTAGCCTGTGTACGATCGATGAGGGCTCGCACTGGTGAGGTGGCGGTGTCAGAGGAAAAAAGAGGGATATGTGAGAAGGAGCCTGGACACTTTTAGAGAACCACCATGGTTAGTGGGTATATGAATGAGGACCTATATTATGATATAGAGGAAAGGAAACTGTGGAGTTGTCAGATAGGTGGAGGAAAATGAGGGGAGAGGAGTGTCTAAACAAAACAAACCTGGAGAGGTACACAGTGCCTAGCACAGAATAAGCTGCTCATGTGACTGACTGATTCACTGGGGGAAGGGGTGCAGTTTAAATAGCCAGTAATTACACAGAAATATAAACAGAACACTCCAGAAACCCACCACGTAATCAAGATGCTTCCTGATTGGCTGACAATTCTACTAGAATTGTAAAGCAGACAAATAAGCCGAATACAGCATGCCTAAACAGGCAAATCCTAAATCAGTGTGGGGATGTTCTTAAAGAAAAGACATCATTTTCTTTGAAGCCCTTGGGAGAGCCAAGCACCACTGAATCAATTTCCAGTCTAGGGAGGATCATAAGGGCCAGACTACGTCTGGGGAAACTTAGTTAAATATTTGCTGTTAGTTAAGAATATTAAGGTACTATCTAGTCTGACTCAGTCGTTTTCCTCTGTACAAATTTTTAAGTACATTACTCTGGGATACCATTTCTGAATGTACTACATACACTCTTTTCCCCCTGCTTAAAAGCAATGTAAATATACCCTCAAGAATTCACTCTTGGTGTAGAATATGTGGCAGAAAGAAGGGAGAAGGGAAAGAGGAATTCTATGCAATATTTGGGCATCTTGTTATCAGGGCAGTGGCAGAAGGAGGAAAAAGTGATGTTAGGGATCAAATGTAGGATATCAGTGAACCACAGAGCCATGATAGCCCTGAGTCCAAAGGAGATCAAGAAACTTTGTGCCTTGGAGTTTAGAGATAAGGGAAGGCCTGGAAACAGAGAGGTGAAGGTCCTGGAGCCAAGGAAAACCTCCCCTGGACCAATTCCAAGAAGGAAGCTAAGTGGGATTGGCAAGGCCCAAGACCCAGGGTAAGGTCTATAGCAGTGGTGTCTGACACACACCTATGCATGACCTTTGGTCAGACGAGAAGTGAAGTAAAGAAAAATGAGCACACATAGTGCTATCTAAGCACTCTAAAAGGCATGACGTGAGCTTTCTCTCCAACAAGATATAGTACAAATGAGTGGGTACTGAGAAGGGAGACGAATTATACCCTCCCACTTCCTCCTCCCCCTCTTCTTCTCAGCTTCTGAAAGGTTCTGGAAGTGCTCAGGACTTACTTAGTGGTTTGTGATTTTAAGATGTTTCTATGCACTTTTCACCTATCTATTACAAACTAGGAGGACATAGGTTGGAATAGGTAACCTCTATAGATGAGGTCCCTTTCCATCCACACTAAGATTATATAATCTATGTACATTTTTTCCTATATGAACAGATGTTTGGATTTTATATCAGATTCAAATTCCCTACAGCTAGATAAGCAGATTTTTTCTGAGCTAAAATCTCTAAAGTAGTCAATGTGTATTTTAGTTCCGTGTGTCCAGTAAATGTACCCTGAATCTATCCCTGGGTGACTATCAAGATGTAATCTATCAAAACACATCCTCAAATGATCCCTACGTTTAGAAACAGGCTTGTAACATAAACATATTCTTTTGGGAGAGACAAAACAAGCCATAAAAAAATTACAGACCAATATAAGATAGTATATAATGATACCTCTCTCATCCATTACCTTTTCTCCACTCCTTATCACCACTTCCCTAGAATATTATGATAGCCTCCTAATTAGTCTCCTTGAATTTAATTTCTCCTCTTTCCAGTCCATTCTTCTCATAGCTATCAAGTTCAAATCTTCCCATGTTAAAACCCTGTTTGAGGAACTTCATTGGCTCCCTATTACCTCCAGGACAAAATACAGACTTCTGGCTCCAACCTTCAAAACATCACAAGCTGGTTCCCTTTACTCCTTTTCACAAATCTATGTTCCAGCTAAACTGGCAAGCTTGCTGCTTGCCGTACACCACATTCTATCTCCATTTCTTTACGCTATGTCCCATGCTTACAACATTTCAAGCTCCTCTCTTCCAGCTTTTAGAACCTCAGGCTCACTATAAGGCTGTTTCCATGTTCTCTACAATCAGAGGCCTTATGAGTGCTTCCTTACCCTACCTCTCAAAGGTTACTTTGTAATACCTCTGAATATGTTTTGCATTTACTTATCTGTGTTCACTCCATCCCACACACATACATACACGCATATGAACCTAAGTTCCTTGAGGACAGAGACTGAGACATAGTATATAAAGGGATATCATCAAAGCCAGGAAGACCTGGGTTCAAGTCCTGTCTCTGAAACACTGGATGTATGACCCAGGGCAAATAACTGAACCTAGCAGTGCTCTCAACAATTCTTTAAGACTACAAATTGCAGAGAAGTTGCCAACCTGCATTGGTAGAAGGAGTTTCCTCACCTGGGAATTCCCTATCCCAATGAAATCACAGGTTGAATCTCTATCCCCATCACCTATTCTCTGCACCTAGCACCTTGCCCAGCACATAGTAGGTACTTAATGAATGTTTATTGAATTAAATTAAATCAAGTGTCAAAATCCATGACATGTTCAGTAAGTGTTCAAGGTATTCATACAGTGAGAGACCAATCAATCTTGGCTATAGGTTTCAGGGATGGCTTTATGGAGGAAGTTGGACTTTAAATAGGCACTGAAGGATTAGTAGAATTTGGATGCATAGAAAGAAGGAAGACAGCATTGTAGGCAAAAGGTAAAGCCATCCATTCCTTTCTCAAAAATATCATTTCAACCAAATCCTCATCAAGACAGTGCAGAGAGAATTAATGTCTATTTTCATAATTTCTAGATATTTCCTACAGTAACTTTGGCTACAAGTAAAGGCTTTTCATTTTCATTCTAAAATTCAGATTCCTGCATAGTACTGAAAGAATAGTTTAAATTTTGGAGCAGGTGTTCTTAACCTAGGGCTTGTTTTCTTAGGGTTTTTAATTTTTAACTATTTTAAGACAAATCAATAAACATTTACTAACCACCTACTACGTGCCAGACAATGTTCTAAGCACTATAACTACAAAGAAAGGCAAAAAACAATCCTTGCTCTCAAAGAACTCACAGTCTAATTGGAGAGATAACATGCAAACAACTGTGTACAAACAAGAAATATAAGAGATAAGTTGGAAATATTCTCAGAGGGAAGACTCTAAGATTAAGTCTTGTAGAAGGTAGGATCAAGCTGAGGAACCCCAGAGGCTGAGATGAGGAAAAGAGGGCATTTCAGGCATGGGGAACAGCTAGCGAAAATGCCGGGACTTATAAAATGTAGTATTGTATGCTCAAGGTAGTGCAAAGAGGTCAGTGTCACTGGATCACAGAGTACACTTAGGGAAATAAGATAAAGAACACTGAAAGGTTGAAAGGGGCCAGGTTATGAAGGGCTTTGAATGCAAACAGAAGAGTCTATATTTGATCCAGGAGGTAGCACTAAGGAATCACTAGAATTTACTGAATGGGAGGGGGTGGTATGACATGTTCAGTGCTTTAAGAAGATCATGTTAATAGAGAAGTGGGGTATGCACTAAAGTGAAGAGAGAAATGTCAGGGAGATCAATGAGCAGGCTACTGCAGTAGTTCAGGTGTGAGGTATTAAGGGTTTAGGTGGGTATATAGAAGAGGTGTTACAAAGTACTCTCCATAAAATCAATATTCTCAAAGCAGACTACAGATTGGATGGAGGGGCCACCAAATGGCAAACCTGGTGGACTGGGAAAATGGTGGTGCACTCAATTGTAATAGGGAAGTTAGGAAGAAGGGAGAATTTGGAGGAGAGGGGGACATAATGAGTTCAATTTTGGCCATGTTGGATTTAAGATACCTATGGGACATCCAGTATATGCCCCCTGCCCCCGGTAAAAAAAAAAGCCCAGAACACAGCCCTGTAGAAAATTCACGGTAAGTGTTCATATTCAGGATGAAGATTCAGCAAAGGAAACTGAAAGGAATAATCAGATAAATAGGAGGTAAATCAGGAGAGAGTAGTGTCACAAAAAGCTAAAGAAAAGAGAGTATCAAGGAGGAGAGGGTAATCAAAGTTGCTGAGAACTTAAGAATGATGAGGATTGAGAAAAAAGGTCATGAGATTAAGCAATTAAGAAATCACTGGTAATTTTGCAGACAACAGTTTCAACTGAATGATGAGGTCAGAGTTTAAAATATAGTAATTCTTGGCCACAGAAAGAAGTGTAGTTAATGAGGGCTGGTGAAATGTGTAGAGTGTGTCCCAAAAGTCTTAGTGCATGGTACAGTCTGAGCAGGTGTAAGGAAATTCACTAAGTTAGCGAGCATATTCTGGATAAAGATTCAGCAAAAGAGACTGAAAAGGAGTAATGAGATCGATAAAAGGCACACCAGGGGCGACCAGTGTCACCAAAACCTAGAGAAAAGTGAGTTATCAAGAAGAGGGTGATTGACAAAGGCTGAAAAAAAGATCTAAAAGAATATGGACTGAGAAAAGGCCACTAGATTTGACAATTAAGAGGTCATGGTTAACTATGAAGCTTCAGTGGAATGATGAGGTTGGAAGCCAAAACACAGAGAGTTAAAAGAATAAAGATGAAAGGAAGTAGAAGCATCGATTATAGATGGCTTTCTTAAGCAACCTAGCCATGAAAATGGAGGAGTGATAGAATAGAATAGTTAGTGGAGGCGGATGGACCAAGGAAGGGTTTTCTAAGGATAAGAGAGGCATTGGCATGTCGTAGACAGTAGAGAAGGAAGAAATTAGTAGAAAGGCAGGGACTGAAAGTTGGTGAGATAGAAATAAATAGCGGAGGCAATCTACTGGAGAAAACTAGATGGAATGGAATCACTTGTGCATACACAGTTAGCCTCGGCAAGAAAAGCCACCTCTTCAAATGAGACAGATGTGGAAGAGAAAGTAACAGAAGGCATCTGAGTAACATAAGATGGAAACAAGAGAAGTGAGCTCAGCAAAGGGCCTTATTTTTTTAGTGAAATATGAAGCAAAGTTCTCATGTAAGAGGGTGGGAACAGGAGGCTTGAGGAAGGATTAAAAGGTTTGGAACAGACACTATAGTGAGTGGGATAGTAGTAGAATAGAAGTTAATTTCACTGATAGGCTGAGCTCCCATCTTTATCATACTTCCTGGCTTTTTTTCCAAAACCAGCTCATCCTTGAATCTTCATGCACGTCTTAGCCTAGTCTGCCTACTCCTGCACATGACAACTGTACTTCCAACTCCACTTCTCACCCTTTCTGTGACAGTTCTCTTTCTAACTTATAGTCTAACCACTATTTTCTCATCTCTGCACCTTCTTCCCCATGCTGCTTCTACTTACTGAGAGTGGCCCAACCACAGACCCTTACCTGGCCAATGCTAGATGGCAGAGCATGACAGGCTCTTAGGCCTTAAAAAAAGTGCTATCCATGGGCAAAGGAGCCTATATGCAAATATTTTACAAAAGAGAATACTATCGTACATTATGTACTTTGAATCACAACCTGCTTCTTTTCCACCTAAGGTGGAAAACAATTTTTGTTGTTTCTAGTACCTATACCTTTGTAGCTAAAAGTAAAGTAGTTTCTCTGAATGGGATAATGTCCTATAGATAGCTAAAGCCTAGCACATGCTCGCCTTAAAATTACAAATGTGTTCCCTCCTAACGCTTTTCTCCAAAGGTCCTGAGATCTGCCTGATATTCAACCTTTGCTTCCTGTGGATCCTTCCCCACCATTCTAGAGAAGTGGTCCTAATTTATTTATAAACTAGGTTATTAATATAACTTGAAAGCATGTGGTTCTATCAGCTTATAGGGAAAAGGTCTCAGTTGTAGTTTCAGTAGATTACGCCATCTCACTAACAAAATGGTTTTCCTAGGCCTCATCGGGAAAGTCAAGATAACAAAAATCAGTATATGAAATGCAATCCCCCTCCAAAAATAGGGTATGCCAACATCCCCACTCTCCACAAGAATAAAGGGACAAGATTTAAAAAAGAAACAACAGCCTCATAAACTGACAAAATTGGCCAGTTGCACAAGTAGCCCCACCCCAAGAGATAGTGAGTAAATGCATTGTTGATTAGATTGTCTCCCAATACCCTCCAAAGGGAGCCATAATCTAAAGTTAATTTGATAAAATTAACAGTGATCTATTCAATTTTAAGGGGAAATAGAGGGAACTGTAACAGGAAATATAAAGGAAATAGCTGCAAAAGATGAGTTATGCAAGTATATCATAACAATCAGGAGAGTGCTGGACTTCTGAAAATCAGTTGTTAAATTTTCAGTGTGAGCATTTACATCTTAGAATTCAACCAAAAATACACATCAGGACTTGATGTATCCATTCTTTGATTGCCTAAACTTAAGAAAGAGACAGATAAAATGTTATTATTAACTGCTGCATTATTGCAGCTATAACTTTGAGAATCAGTTATTAAACATTAACCAGCACACCACTGAACATATGGCAATAATGCTTTTGGGGATCAAGCTGTGATGGTATATGATCAAAAATGTTCTGAAAGAGGTGGCGGACTCAAGATAAAGAATAAGAATTTATTTTTTGGATATGACCAATATGAGAATTTATTTTGCTTGACTCTACATGTCTGTTACAAGGAGTTTTTCCCTCTTTTTTCCCTAAAGGGCAAGTAGAGATGGGAAAAAATAAAAACCAATTCTTATTAATCAAATTTTTTTTAAATTAAAAGAATGGCCTGAGTCAGGCATGGCTATACACACCTATAATCTGGACTACTGGTGAGGCTAAGGCTGAGAGCTCTTGAGCTTGGAGTTCTGACTTGCCACAGATTATGCAGATCAGGTGTCCATTCTAAATAAAGCATTAATATGGTCAGACTTAGGAAAGCGGGGCATAAGAGGGAACACCAGGTTGCCTAAGGAAGGGTGAACCAACACAGTGTTGATCAACAGTGGTACCAGGCCTGTGGATAATCCTTGAACTTTCAGCCTGGGCAAGGTGACCTCTGAGCTCCCTTCCAATGCTGAGATTCTTTGATTATGATTCTAAGATGACCAGTCCCTAAAACTCCCATCGAAAAGAATAGACTGCCCCCTCCAAGGGTTTCTCATTTAAAAAAAAATGCTTGAAATGTTAATGATTGTAAAGAAAGCTATGATTCATTCAATTATACTATAGTAAGTCCAAGAGAATGTAATAACAAAAGGGAATGATAACATGGAGTCCAGAAAAGGGAAAGTCAAGTAATAAGAATTTGTTTCCTATATTATCCACGTGAAAGGATGTACTCAATTCTGTTCATTTTACATCTTAAGAAACTTTATTTAAACCAAAAGATACTCAATATGGAGAGGGGCAATTCGTGAAGTTAACAAATTCTAATGCTGGTTATCATTTCCACTATAAGTTAATAAACTGGCTTATAAATTAATCTCTTACGAGTTTGATTGGTGTGAAATCGGTTCTCTTGGAGTCTGGTCACCTTAAGAAGGGCCATCTGATCCTGAGGACCTGAAATGAAACTCTGATATGAGGTGAAAGAACCAGATGCCCAAGCTGACTTCATTCTTAATCATCTTTTAGAAGTAATCAGTTGTCACAAACCCTTTTGTGTCAATCTGGGCAAAGAAGCTAGTCATCCCCAGAGACAAGTCTCTAGAGTGAAGTCCAGTTATGAAAAAAAAAGAGTAAGCTTGGAAGAAGTGTAAGAAAGAATATAGTTGATGAAAGAGGTATAATGGTTGAGTCATTTATAATTGGAGTTTTAAAAGTCCTCACTTTCTTCCTAAGTGCCCAATTTTGTGGCTTTTTCTTAGTTTTCAATCTCTCTGACCTACTGACTAACCTTGTCTTTCAGATTCCCTCCCTTTGATATCCCTGATGGAAAAAAAAAATAAAAACTTGCATGCGTAAAAAATTGTTCTACCATGGCTAAAAAAGGAGAAGCGGTGGGTATAGTAGATAGAGTGCTGTGTTTTTAAACTGGAAGATCTGGGTTCAAATCCTCCTTTTGACACTTTACATCTACATCAGTAGAGAGAGTTCCTACAAAGCTTTCTTTGCCTGATGAAATAACAATTATCCAAAAATACTTCAAATTAGTTGACTGATTCAGGAAAAAAAGCAAAATGTATTCTCCCTCTAAACAGAGGTTTTTTAACCTTTTTATGTTCATGGATCCCAAGTCAAGAACGCCTGCTCTATGGAGAACTTCTAGCAGAGCTATGATGCCAGAAATAAAATGCAAATTATACAATACTTTCTCTTGGGTAATCTGCAGATTTCCCTTTCACCCCATTGAAGTCAATGGAGGACGAAACAAATGGATAAAAAAATTCAAAAGGAACAATAGACAGGAGGACTCATCCCTCATCAGAACTTTTTCATGCTGGCTGCAGAACCATAATCTATGGCTATTTCTTGTAATCGTTCATAGGTCCAAAGGAGGAGCAGGAATTTTTCTTTTGATACTTTAAAGAAATTTAGGATTTGATACTTTAAAGAAATTAGACTTCTTCTCCCATAAAGAGCCTATTGTGCTTTTCAAATAAGGAAGACAGTCTCTACATCACTCTCTGATAGTATGCAAACTAATTAAGGGCTTTCTCGGCAGCTCATGGAATGCCAATGGAATATAAGCAAGTCATTTTAAAAAGTCCTCATACTACTGTGAAACTAATCTGAAGACTTCAGAATCAAAGCAGCCCAAGGTTTGGTTGGCTGGTTGGTTCTTTTTTTCTTTGGGTTTTTTTTTGGGGGGGGGGGTTGGATTTGAGGGAAGAATTGTAAAACCAGTTGTATATATAAACAAAGACCCAGTCTACAAAGCCAGGAAGACTCCAAATTAATTCCAGATAAGTTACAACCTTAAATTAACTGAACAATCACAGACAGGCAATGGTAATGTCCATAAGGCATTTCAAATGTATGGAGGTTTTTATTATTTCAATATTGTTCAAAATCATATTTCTGTTACTTATTGAAGTCTTTTTATTTTTTGGCCCAGATCCAACATTTCATTGGTATAGAGTTCTGCTGGTAAGGAAACAAAAAGCAAATCAGCAATCTCTCTAGAATTTAGTCATAAGAGAGCACCTGGGGCACTGGAAGGTTAAGTGACTTGCTGGGGGAAGGGGCCATCAACTGTCAGAGGTAGTACATACATGAAACCAGGTTTTCCTGACTTTGCAACCAGATATTTAACCACTGCCATGCTACCACCTCATTGGAATTCTTGAGGTGACTCAATTTTCATAATTTTATTTTTATATTTTTAAAGGTATTCTTGGCTTTGTGTGCTAGTTGCTGTGAAACATACTGGATGGGTCTACATTACCTAATAAAGCACCAGCCCCACCTAGGGGAGATTATATGAATTGCAAGCATGGGGTACTCAGCCTCTTGGAGCTCATGCCTTGCAAATTCAACCCTAATTGAGTGCCCAATGGAACACACACACACACGTGCACACACACACACGCGCACACACACACAGAGTTGCTGCCAGAAGAGTACCCCCCAGGATAAGGGAGTTCTGCTATGGCTTGAGCCCTGGATCACCTATATCCCACAAAATCTTTGCCTCACCCCTAGAAGCTGTTCAGCCATTTAAGCCCCTGAGTTGAAAGAATCTCAGTATTCAAACTCAGGACTAAGCTACCCTTGGGAGCTAAATGGGTCAGTGGGACTTCGACTGGAGTTCAGGATGCAAAGGGGCTCACGATTTGAGTCTCAGAGCTCAGCAGGGTCCTGGGAGGCTCAGGGCAAGAGACTAGCAC
Organism: Phalanger gymnotis; assembly: GCA_028646595.1. Taxonomy (NCBI): domain Eukaryota; kingdom Metazoa; phylum Chordata; class Mammalia; order Diprotodontia; family Phalangeridae; genus Phalanger; species Phalanger gymnotis. The sequence continues at coordinate 281,987,831 of CM053624.1, forward strand.
TATTACATACTACTCCAGTAACATTATGAGTCAAATAGGTTCATGAGCTGGACCATGAACTTCATCATCATTATAACATGAATCCACTGGAACAGGTTTTCTGATCTCAAAACAACCAATATACAACTAATATTTGAAACACAGTCTACCGTAGCCAAATGTCATATTGCCTCCCAAGCCCATAGTGGATGCTGTCTGTACCTTTGTCCTCTGATATCTGCTCAGATTTTCTTTCAAAGAGCTCATGAGTCTTTAACCGCAATGCTCTCTGTAACACCTGACACTAATAACCATCATCTTTTATCCTCTCTTCCCCGAGATTTCATGACTGTACTCTCTTGGTTCTCCTGCTTGACTGCTACTTCTCAGTGTCCTTTGATGGATGCCAACCATGACTCACCCCTAAGTTACGGTTATTCTCTAAAGTTCTGTCCTGGGCCCTCCTCTCTTTACACTCTCCCTCAGTGATCTCATCAGTTACCATGAGTGCAATTACATCCCACCATCTGTGGGTGTCCCCCAAGGTTTTGTCCTGGGCCCCTTTATTTTATCACTCTCTATCACCCCACTTGCTGATCTCATCATTTCCCGTGGGTTTGATTATTATCTTTATTCACATGATGCTGAGATCTACATATCCAGCCCCAGTCTCTCTCCTAAGGTCCAGTCCCACATCACCAACTGTATATTAGACATCTTCAACAGGATGTCCCATAGGCTTTTCAAACTCAGTATGTATATAATTCATTTCCCCCCTAAATCCTCCCTTTTCCTATTTCTTTTGAGGGTACTACCATCCCTCCAGTTACCAGGTTTGTAATCTTGGACTTATTCTTGACTCTTCCCTCTCCTTCCCCTACTCCTCATTCAGTAGCTGTCTTGTAGATTCTACCTCCACATCTCTTAAATGCATCCCCTCCTTTCCACTAAAATGGCTGCCACAGACCCCTAACACCTCTCACTTGTACTACTTCCAAAGCTTTTTAATCTTTCCCTCTGACTCGAGCCTCTCCCCCATTATTCCATCCTTCACACAGCTGCCTAATTCATATTCCTAAAACCTAGGTTTGACATCACACGCCTGCTCAAGAAACTTCAGTGACTATTTCCTCTAGGTTCAAATACATCCTGCTCTGTCTGACATTTAAAGCTCTTCACAATCTGGCTCCAGCCTAGTTTTCCAGGCTTACTGCATTTAATTCATCTTCAAAATCTCTGCATTCCAACCCAATCAGCCTGTTGTCTTCATCCATGACATTTCACTTCCCATCTCTGTGTCTTTGTACCACTCATCTTCCATGCCCAGAATGAACTCCCTCCTTATTTCTTCCTTCCAGAACCCCTACCGCTACCTTTAAGGTTTAGCTCGAGGGCCACCTCCTATATGAGGCCTACCCTGACATCCCCAGGTCCTGGTATCCTGTCTCCCCCATAAAATTTTGTATTGACTTTGCATATATTTTGTATTTGTGTACATAGTTTCCCAAAGTAGAACATGAGCTCCTTGAAGAAAGGGACTGTCATTTTGTCTCAGTATTCCCAGCATCAGGCACGGTGCTGGCACACAGCAGATACTTAATGTTTGTTGAATGAATGTAATTGACTCTCAAATCTGTATTTCTGGCCTCAACCTATCTTCTGAGCTTCAATCTTATATTTACAACTATCTGCAGCCCATTTCCTTTTCAATGTCCAGCCATCATCTCAAATTCATTATATCCAAGGCTAAACTCATAAAGTCTCCCAAGTCCAGCTCTCCCTTCTGATTTCTCTTAATGCTATCAAAAGTACTATCATCTCCCCACTCACCCAGATCCAAAAACTTGGGGTCATTTTTTGCTTCTTCCTTTTCCTTCATCCTCTAGCTACAACCATTCATAAAACCCTACTAATTATTCTATTTGCTTTTCAGGTCTAGAGCACCTGGGTCAGGTAAAAGCCAGTTTAAACCATTATATAAGTACCTGATTAACAAGACCCAATTTTGTGAATGGTTTTAGCCCAGGACTTAACATATTCATTGTGGTTTGACGGGTTTTTTTTGTTTGTTTTTAAAAACAAAACACTTGGACTTAGATCATCTTCCTTCCCATCCCCCATGCAATACAGTGTTTTTCCTCTGCCTAACACCTGGGCTCGCCCCATGTGGCTCAAAACTGAAGGCAATCCAGGCCAAGAGCCTTAAGTAACAGCTGATTCTGAAACATCAGGATCTGAAAGAAAAAAAAAACCTAGACTCAATTCCTTTTCCTAACTTACTAAGGAAAGTCTTTTTCATTGTAAACAGGAGTCAAAGACTAAGACACAGGCCTTAAAGACAGAGATGACTGATCCAGAAAGAGCAAGACAAGGACAGATACTCTATTTACTCAAACTTTTATTCTTTTTGTAAAATTTTCTCACTTCCTAACATTTTTGTATAAATGTTACAAGTTGTGTGCAAAGAGGGTTAGTAGCAGAGGAAGAGGAAAGGAAGGAATGGGGTTGAACCAGGTAATGAAGAGAGCTAGAGGAGCATTTGAGGGCAGGAGGTGGGGAAAACCCACCACAGTGGCCTCTCCTATCCAAAATGCCACTAGCTCTAAGCTCTAACACTCAGACGCATTATAATTCTGCTGCTGAATTCCTAGTGCATCTTTTTTTTTTTTAAGTCAAGGATCATTTCCACTGTCCCCAAGCCCTGCTCACTCATTCCAAGGACTCAGTCCTTCTTGCTATCCAATCAAACAATGAGCCTGACCCCTCCACTCCAACAGAAAACTAAATCATTCATGTTCGGCCCCCAGCCCACAAAAAGACACAGAGGTCCTATACTTCACGGCCTAACCTTGGATTTGGTGGCCTCTTCCCCTGGTGAACTAATGGGGATGAAGAGGAAAGGTTAGCAGGGAGGCCTTTTGTTCTTTTTGCTCTTGGTTTACAGGATCAGTCACTATACATGGAATCTTTACTTCGGAGAAAATATGCTCTCCCACAAGCTTGGCATCTCTTCAGCCATCAGTATTATCTACTAGACTCTAAGATCCATAAGGGCAGGACCACATCTTACCTACATTGTCTATCTCTTTTCAAACTTAGTGGAGTGGTCTGCACACTGCCAGTGTTTAATAAATGTTCATTAAATCAATTAATTCCATCCATTGCTAGGGAGTCTAAAGAGGAAGAGGACCAAAGATATCCAGCTGAAACACAAGAGCTACCTTTCCTTTCCCACCCCTTTCCACTGCTCATTATAACTTTTGCTTTAGAAGGTGGACTCTGAGAAGATTGTGTCAGGGGGACAAAGTAGTTCCTCTACTTGACCTTTCAGAGAAAGGAGGGGAATATAAATGTCTCTCCCTCCAAAATAAAGCAGTTACTTACATAGAAGAGTTCCATATTTTGCACCAACTCAGAAGAAATAAATTACATTCCCCCTCTCTACCCTCCACTGCTGTATTAGAGAAAACCTTTCAGATTAGATTCCCACCTTGTCTTCATATCCCAGTGTCCCCGGGCCAACTCTGGTGGAGTCTACTTCAGCCATTCCCAAACACCTTACCTCTTGGAGACCAACCCCGACCACTGCAGGGTTAATCCCCTAACCCCAAAGTCCTTACTGTCTTCTGCAAGTGCTTTACTGCGCCCTAGACCAGAAAAAGAATCCCAGACCAAAGGATCCTAATACGCTCTAACCATCAGTTTCCCTTTTTTCCCCACCTCTACCCTTCCACTTATCCTCTATCCTTCCCAGGTTACCTTGACAACCCTAGTAGAATGGACTCGATCCCAACCTCCAGTTCCAGGACCACTACTTTTTAAGCTTCAGACCCCTAACTCCTCAATCTAGAATCATCACTACTCCCTGCTCCCCACCACGCCCTCCCATTGGGATCCCTTTCCCCACCCAGGCCAGCCTGCCCTCTCCCACCCTTCCCATCCCAAATCTGCCTCTCAAAGTTTATTCAGCTCCTTTGATCATCAGGGCTACCCTCGCCCCCTTCCCCAATGTCCCCTATCCCTTCTTCATCCACCAGCTCCGCCCCAGGCCCTCCGGGCCCCAGGGAAGGCCCGGTTAACCCCAACCCGCCCCCACCTCCTCCCGCGTGGAGCTGGCGCTGGTGTCGCCGGGCCTGAGCTTTGTGGCGAAAGCCCTCGCCGCAGTCTGCGCATGTATAGGGCCGTTCCCCCGAGTGGGTACGCCGGTGGCGAAGCAGGTTGGAGGAGACGCTGAAGCGCTTGCCGCAGTCCGCACAGGCGTAGGGCCGCTCACCTGTGTGCGTGCGCTGGTGCTGAATCAGAGCCGAGCTCTCCCCGAAGCGTTTGGTGCAGTACGCACAGCCGTAGGGCTTCTCGCCCGTGTGGATACGCTGGTGTGTGACCAGATTGGAGTGCTGCGAGAAACCCTTGCCGCACTCCCCACAGCGGTGAGGCCGCTCACCTGTGTGCGTCACCTGGTGCCTGACTAGGTCGGTGCTGCGGCTGAAGCCCTTCCCACATTCCCCACAAATTGTGGGCCGGTCCCGGCTCCGCCGCCGCCGTTTCCGAGGTGGTATCTGGGGCTCCCCACTGCCAGGACTAGGAGGGGCCGCTACTGACGCTGCCATCGGGGGCAAAACCATCAGCTCCTTGAGCTTTTCATAGCCGCGGGCTGGGGGTAAGGGAGTAGGGGGCGCCAGCTTGCGGCCTCGACCACGACCAGTCCCCTCAACCCGAAGCAGCCGTGGCTGCTGTAGATCAGGTTCCTCCTCCTCTTCCTCCTCACCATCCCCGGATGGAGTTGTGGCCGAGAGCTGCTGTGGGCTGCCATTCCCCTCCTCCTCGTCTTCTTCCTCATTCTCACTCCCATCTCCTAGAGAGGAAAGGGTAGGATGTTGGGAAAGAGTCCGGCTAGCAGTCTTGAGACCAGTGAACCAATCAGGTCTGCCACTGTTGAGGATTTGGGGCTCCTTCTACGCATCCCCTCCCACCTTCTTTCCCTACCACCGGTCTTTGCCCCTTTGCCCCAACCTAGCTACGTCCGCACGTGGCGCCAAAAATAATAACAATAACAAAACCTTTTGGGGGGAAGGGACTGAATAAAATAATAATATGATAGAAATACCATCCATAAGGTGCTGGAAAGGAGAAATTGAGTGTTCAGGTAGAAAAAGGTTAAATCTTAAAGGGCTTCAAATCAAAGGATTAAGCAAGGAAAGAGTGCCTCCAACTACAAGCAAATTTTCTGAAAAGTCCTGGGACCGCAGAGAGGAAGGCAGGCTGACAGAAGTCAATGCATGTTAGCCATACATCTGGAAATGAAAGATCAAGGGCCACAAAGCAATCCCCGCCTGACGCCAAAAAAGAAAAAAGCGGGGGGGAGGGGGGGGGAGGCTAAAGGACATACTTTTCTCTCCCTCTGAAAGCAGTTCATAGTCCTGACTTTAATTCCTTCTTTATCTTCCTCTCACCTCACCTTACCTGGTCCAGCTCCTTCCTTTTCTACCTCAAATTAGTCTTTGACCAGGTCAAAACAAAACAAAAACCCACCATTTAAAGCCACCCTCCTCTGGTAAGTTCAAGACACAAAGTACTTTCAAATCTGACAATGTTTGATTTTAAATACCAAGAAAGAGGGGATTTGACTAATCACAAGATAATTAAAATTAATCAGGAATTCTTTGAAATGGATTATAGGTATCCCTAGAATAAGGCAAATCCCTCATTCATGAAAAATTAATGAATTATGGTAAGTTCATTATTTCCACAATTAAAGTTAATAATTTCCAAAACAATGAATTGTTTCAAAGTTACCTGATAACTCACTGTGTAGAAACTTTTACCAAAAAAAGAACTTATAAAGAATATTTTTTAAAAAATGCTGCTCATTCAAGTATCTAATAGCCTTCACTTGGGCTGTTAAATAACAGAAGATACAAAGGATAAAATAAGCCTCTTTAGAACAACTTTTAGTTTGGAATTACAGGGATGTTTTACAAAAGGATAGCGTGGTGAACAAACACAACAGAATTTTCTATCATTCAGGCTTACCCCAAAAGATAATTGGTACTAGTAGCTCAAATGAATATATCATTTTACACTTTTAAAGTGTTTTATATCCATAATCTCCCAAAGGCTCACAGTTTCTGGTATAATATTTCAGTTCTAGCACATTTCTATTTTGTGACTTCTACTTGGTGTTGTTTTATCAGAAATGATCGTTTTTCTTCTTTTAAGTGTGTAATTGTAAAAGATTTCCTGAACTGATAATTATGATTTTCATGACTTTTCCCCTAAAGGACCTTATCTTCAATTTTATGATAAAACTGAATAGGAAACATGTAATCTGATCAACATAAATCTCATTCAACAGCAAAGTTTTTCAGGAAAAATTCTCTTCCATAAAATAAATTATACCAAAGTCTGGCTATGCCTACACGTGAATTTTCTTTCAGGAAAATTTTCTTTATATCTTCATTAGACTAACAGCAAAATGGGGGTGAGGAGAGTATGAAGATTGCCCTTGGAAAAAAATTCAGGATAAATAATCTACAAAGTTGATAATCTGCATGTGGATACTTGAAAGCTGACTCGATTATCTAATGCAGTTTCACAACAGCCCTGTAAGAAAAAGAAAGTCAGGTATCATTTATTCCCATTTTCCAGATGAAGAAAGTAAAGCACAGAGAAGTTACATGATGAGTCCTAGGCAACAAAAGGTTTCAATGACACAGCCAGGACTAAAATCCCACTCCAGTTTTCACTCAGTAAGCTATTGTCTACCTAAAGTATATGCCATCTAGGGTTCTTCAGTTAAGATACTGAATGGAAATTCTCTTCCTTCAGAAAGAGGGTGGCAAACTGAGATTTGGCTAAAAATGGCTATTGCAAGGTTCTAGTTAGCCTACTGGAAAGTGAAGGCTGATAACCCTAAAAAGTCCACAAATGTAGGAAATCCTGCTGAGGGGTCAGGGTTTATGAATTAAGCAAAGATGAAATAGAAAGGGAAAGAGTAGAGACCCAGAGTAGGTATGAAAGAATAGAAATAAGGGGAAACAACAAACACAGATCAGATTTAGAGATGGTAGAGAGATTAAAGATCATCTAATCTAACTCCCTCATTTTGAAGCTGAAGAACCTGAGGCCCACAAAGTAACTTTCCCAGTGTCACAAAAGAAGTAAGTAGCAGAACTAGAGTTTGAATCCAAGCTTCCTGGGATTCTTTCTAAAGTTTTTCTTTGTTTTGGGCAATTTTGAGACTTTTTTCCCCCAGATCATTCTCAAGTCATCTAGGATGCATCTGGCTGTATTACATATACTATTCCATGATGTAAGATGAGAGGAGCCCAGAACATATCTTCACGCCCCGTACATACATACCACAAAAGAAAAGAAAGAAATGTGAAAAGAAACCTGTTTCCAAACAGAAAAATGTCCCCATTCCCAAGCATATTTGGGACACGGTCGCTAGGTAGACTCAGTCATAAACAGAGCCCAGATCTGTAAAACTCTATGACTTCAGGGGAGCTTGTAGCTTTCTCTATGCCTTAGTTTCTCTCTTTGTAAATATGTGGGATCCAAAACAGATTAATTAGTTAATGAAAGCCACTGGCATTTACCAATTATATAATACACACATATACATATGTATATTACATGTATCATATATACATGTATATGTATATATATTATACACATATGTACATACATATAATATACCCATATATGTGTATATATTGGTGCAGCCTGGTCAGTTCCTAGCCTGTAAACACCCATCCCCAAATCAACATTGCCATAACATCCTGATTCTTTGCATGTATTATCATCACTTTCTGCCCTATGAAAAGACTATGCTAAAGACCCCCAGACTGAACCTGAATAGATTCCCCTTTCCCTTAAGTATCTCTGTCTCTGTCAATGAGTGGCCTGGAACTGTGTGAAAACGACCATCACCCAGTCCTTACAAAGAAAACTTTCACAGGCTTGGGGGAGATGGCCTCTTTACTTTCTTCCCTCACCTGAATGAACTCCTTGCAGGATATCCCTGTCCTCAGAGCACCGAAGGTCCAGCACACATGCTTCATCCCCTCGCTTCATCTTGGAGGTCAAGTTGGGTTTCCAGGGAGCTCTGCTCAGAAGGAGGAAGGAAACAACTCAAATCACTGACTCTCCCTGGGATGAATCAAGAAACAAAGAGCTCCTTCATCCTAGTTACCTGTGTGGCCTTTCATTCCCTTAGAAGAAACACTGACCAACTTTCCCATAAGCCAACTGTTGAAGGGACCTAATAAATCCATTAGTGGTACTAGTTGGTTTCTAGCTAAGAGGCAATCTGAACTGTCATGAGTACCATTACTATTCCTGGCCTCCCCCCTCAAAAAAAATTTTAAAATCTGTCAAAGGAAGAACCATTAAATTCACAAAAAAGCCACCTCTTCTGAGAGACATGAAGGCAACGTCCATATTTACCAGTACAATTTCAGAGAAGCCAGAAGGAAAAAGTAATGATGGAGCTCTGCACAGAACAACAGAAGCTGCTGGACCCTGCAGGGTCAAGATGCTGTTTAGGGAATATGCACAAAAGTGCTAACTTTCCATTCTAAGCTCAGTTGCCACAGCCTCTTTATATAACTATAAATTAAAGTAAGGTAAGTAAGTAAGCCAGATTAGATCCATCAAAACAGAAAATATATCACGGCATTTCCAGTTAGTGAGCTATATCCCTGCCTTTCAAATCCTGCAATTTCCCCTCAGCCTGAGGATTATTCGACAACAATTTCTTGGAGTCCTTCAGACTTGGAAAGAACACATATAACAGACTCGCCTTCCGGTCTATCCATTGCTCTTCCCCCAAACTACTGCCTCTTTCTCCTACCTTCCTCTACTCCTTTCCAAAACAGCAACATTCAAAAGGCTTCTCCTCTTAAGTTTCTCCCCAACACTTGTTGTTTCTATGAAGTCATCCTCCAGCCTCCCACTTCAAGTTTTATTTAATATGTGGATTTCACCAAAAACTTACATTTATTAAACAGTCACAAAAAACATAACATTGTCTTAGTTATTTGGATATGGTTCATATTCTCAGGGAATATAGAATTCTTGGGGATATGATAAAGATGAGATATGTAAATTTTAAATTTAATAGAACATATGTAGGCAAAATAAACTGTATAAATGACAATGCCTGTTAATAAATGTATATAAAAATGAAAATTTACAAATTTCAGTGAGTTGCTGCTGTTGGAAGGGTTCTCAGAGAAGATGCAGAGTTAGATTCTAAAAGACTGTAGGGATCTTAAGCGAAAGAGGAAAGGAAGGGTAGTAGACAATGTGTATAAAACAGTTTGAAGGTTTGCCTAACAATTATTGAGAATACTGTTTGAAAGGCAGGGTAAAATGTTGTTACACAGAAAATGGACTGGACGAAGCGGTTCTCTGATGCCTAAACACAGGACTTGGTGCTGGGGACCACTGGGAAAAACTACATCAGAGCTCTGATGTGGATAAATTGCATTTCTGGGGCCATTCTAGCTGTGGCAAACGTAACAGCCTGAAGGGCAGAGATCCTGAAATCCAGGAGCTAAATTAGGGTAGCAGGAGTCAAATAAAAAATTAACCATTAAGAAAAGAGCTTTGGTGATAAATTTAAGGTGAAGGAACAGAAATGAAAGACAGAGTGGTGCAAAAAGCAGTGGAAAGATGTGGTAATGAATAAGATTGGACATGGCAGTAAGATATGAAGGCAAAGCATGCCTCCTCAGAATTACAGGCTCAACAGACAAACAATATAAGAATCTAACTGATGAAGGAAGCTGGGTAAGAGAAGGTAGAAAGCAAAGATGGTCCACTTTTACTACAATGAATTTTCAATGACAATAAAATACCTTTATGGAGAAGATCCTATAGGAAGTCCTGGCTTAGCACAAAGAGTCCTAGGCTATATGAGTCTACCGTTATACCATGTTAGGTAGAGCTTTAGAAAACATCTATCGAAACACCTTCATTTTACAGATAAGCAAACTGAGGCCCAAAGAAGTTAAATTACTTGCCCAGGGTGACACAGAGTAGCATTTAGACCTCCTGACTTGAAGTCCACTGTTCTTCCCACTATATTGAACTGTGTCTCTAGAAACTTATCTTCCTATAGAACTGATTACTGCATATATGGCAATTTAAACCTTCGGAGAGGAAGGTCTCTTCTAGGAGGTGAATACTCAGTGTTATCATATCACCACACTGATCTCTTTTTTCAGCCTTACTGTTTATACCATCTGTCCTGGTGCTTAATCAGATCCACCTCGATCATATAAACATTTCACAACTAAATTATAAGCTTCCAGAGAGTAAGAACCACGTTATAATCACCTTTGTATCACCCACGGCAAACAGTTCACTGCATAATATTAAGCATTCAATAAAGACTTGAATTAAATAATGAAGTCAAAAACAAATACTCTCGAAATCCCAACAGATTCCCCTGGCATAAACCTAGGTTACCTATTATGAGGTCCCTTCCAACTCTAAGCCTATCATTAACTATAACAGTAGGGGGACACCCAGAACACAAGTAGGGGCAGGAAGCAAATGAAGAGGGCAAAGGTCAAAGGGTTTAGAAACCAATGGTTATATCAAATACACAGGTGTTAGGCTTTAAAAGTGGAAAGAATCATAAATTTCATCTGGTCCAGACGTCTCATATTGCACAGAGGTGCTGGAGATTGGGACCATTATGAAGTCGTAGGAAACTTTACCAAGGGTGCAGAGTTTGGCCTCATGCATCACCCTTACTATTCAGGACAGCTCACAGCTACTTCCACCAGCCACCTCAAGTTCTATGGGGCTCAGTTGTTCTAGTATTTTTTGAGGAAGTCAGTTTCTAAAGACATCGTGCATGGGCAGAAAAGCCAGGGGAGCGCTAGTCCCAAGCCGAACTTGTGGATTTTGTCACAAGGAGGTTATTTTATATTCCATGGTGGAAGAGAAAGAACATATAGTAAAGAGAATCCAGAGCAAGTTCAATGGTCAAAGGACTATGCAGTAATAACAGTGCCTTGTAAGTGGCAAGTACTCAATAAACATTTAGCTTTCATTTCATGAATTGTATACTCCTAAAAGACCTAGGATCTAATGTCTCCATATCCTGAAAAACCAATGGATGCTGTCTTAGGCCCAAGAAATCTTCGGTGAATTTTTTATCACAATGGAGACTTCGCCAACTTCTCCAAAACTTCTTACTCTTTCTTTCCAGCTTGGCCTACTTAATAAATCAATGGCCTTTAGCCATCCAACCCAGGCCAGTCAGTTTAAGAAACATCAAATACAAAGCAGGGTAAGAGATTGGAGAGGGAGGCAGACAAGGGAATGAAATGAGGTAGTGGTGTAGGTTTTTTGGTTTTTTTTTTTTGTTGTTGTTGTTGTTGTTGTTGTTGTTGGGAAAAAGAGGTGATGATTAGGAAAAGAGACCAGAGGGAAAGGTCACAATGTCAGGAAGGAGGGTACAAGCAGTGTGAGCCTAATAAGGCCACTCCCAGAGAACAGGTGGTCAAATGACCAAAGGGGAAATGGTCATTAAGTTCAACCAATGACATTTATTAAGTTCTAATTACAATGCATTTGCTTGGCAGGGAAAAAACAAAGTTAAACAATCCTCTTAAGGAATTGGCCAATTAAAAAAGTGATACATAAATACCTACAAAAACAAAACAACATACTTAGAGCATAGAAAGGGTATAAAGTGCTATGCTAGGTGCAGAGAAAGAAATGATAGCACAGGACTTGAGGGAACTAAAAGGTTGAGAAGCCCACCTCCTGGATGGAAAGTAAGTTCCAGGAAGAACAGCAGTATCTGAAAGATGGGAGAGAAGCTAGAAGGGGTAAAATGGAATCAGGAGGAGGCCTAAGCAAGGAGAAAGAAAGGCAGGGTAGGGAAAGGAATTAGAACAAGATAGGAAACTGGGCAAGAAAGAGGCAAAAAGTTGAGAGGAAGAATCAGAGGGGAAGAAGTAAGGCAAGGAGAACAGAGAAAAAGCAAAAGATTAAAGGAAGGAGAGAAGCAGATAAGGGGTGAAGGAAATAACGGAAGGAAAGATAAAGGAGCGAAGCGGAAAAGAAGATAAAGGAGGAAAGAGAAAAACGAAAGAGAGTGACAGGAAGGAAAGGGGAAGATGGAGATGGAGAGGAAGATGAGGGAGAAATAAAGTGGGCGATAAAAGAGAGAAAAATGAGATGATTAAGGAAGATGGGATGAAGATAATGAAATGGAAGGGAGAAGATTAAGGGGGGACGGAGATGAAAGCATGAGATGAAGGGATAAAGGAGAAAAGGAAATAAGGGAAGAGATGAAGAGGTGAAACAAGAGTTGAAGGTGAGGGGATTTTGAAAGGGAATGAAGGAGAACGTGGAAGAGAGGAAGGAGCTGAAGGAAGGAAAGGTGGCAGCAGCACGGGAGCGAAGCAGCGTCCGCACCAGCTGAGGCCTGGCGACCAGGGTGGAGAGAAGTAGCCAGAGGAGGCCGGACTGGACCCGGCCGGGGTTGGGGGAAGGGAGGAAAGTGAGGACGGGGCTGGGAGCATTGTGTCGTGAGCTGTCGAGCGGAGTGCTGTGTGTCCGCCTGCCTGTTCTCCCAGCCCCGCCCCCGCCGGGCCCCGAACTCACCGGCGAGAGGAGGGGGGACAGGCAGCTGGGGCTCGGGCTGCGGGCTCCCCCCGGCTCCCTCCGGCTCCGGCTGCTTCCCCGTGCCGGCCTGCGGGCGGCCGGTCCCCGTCTGTCCCCGACGTGGCGAGTGGGAGCCGGGGCGGGGACCAGGGCTGGCACCGGGGCTGGGGCTGGGGCTGAGGCTGAAGAGGCGGCGGCGGGACCGGGCCGGGGGCGGGGGGCGGGGGGCTGGGGGAACAGGAAGTTCCCCCTCGGCATCCTGTCCCCGCCCGGCCCGGCCCCGGCCCCGCCGCCGTCCCCCCCTCCTCTCCCCCCTCCCCCTTGCCTCACCTCCCCCCTTTCTCCAGCTCCGCCCGGCCCAGCCGCCGCTGCCGCCCCAGCCGCCGCCGCTCTAGGCTGCACCACGGCGGGAGCTCGGTGGGCTTAACCCTTCCCTTCCTGTTTCCTCCAGCCGGCGGCCTGCGGTACAGCGCCCGGCGCTGCTGGAGCGGGCCATGGGCCCGGCCTCGTAGCCCCCGAGCTGGGCACAGCCGGCTTCTGCGCAATGCCAGGGAGACCAGAGCCGACGCACGCCCCAGTGCGCCTCCCCCGCCAGGCCCTGATACCACTTCGAGCTTCGCGCCCATCGAAGCCTCGGGCCTCTGGGCCCCTCCAGTGTGCTCCCCAGCCTCGCGCCTCCCAGGTTCTTCCCTCAGTCTCGAGCCCCTCGAATCTTCGCACCTCTCGGCCCCCCTACCACAGCCTGGAGCACCTCCAGGTCTCCGAGCCCAGCGCTGTCAGTCCGGTCCGGTCCCGGGAGGCAGCGGCTCAGTTCCTGGGGCAGAACTAGGGTTGAGAGTAGAAGCTGGGCCGAGGAGATCTAAGGCCAACCCTGGGGAGAGGGGTGGAGAGGCTGGGGGACTAGGAGCCGGGCAGATGTGTGTGTGTCTTTGTATTTGTATTTGTCCTGTCTGCTGTATGTGTTTGGCAGGCATGGATGTGAGGAAGTTCTTCCACCCGTTACCTTCATGCTGTGTTTGTGCACGTGTTCACCAATGTAGATGAGTGTGTTTCTGATGCACGTGTGTAAGCGTGTCGGTCTGAGCGTGTTTTCTGTAGACCTGTCAGTGCCTTTGCACGTCCGTGGATCCTCCACTGCGTACATAGTTTGTGCCTCTGTGCCTTAGTGCTGGTGGATCCACTGTTGGTGTTGGTCTTTCTGAGAGCTTTTCAGAACGTGTCTATCAGAGAGGGTTGTGCTTGTTTGTATCTCTATCAGAATGTGTGAATTTGTATATTCGAATCAGTGCGTGGGTGGGGAGATGAGTGACGCAGGACACTATTGTTAGAGGTCTGGGTCAACTTTCTCTGGATTCCCTTTCCTGAAGGCGACTCACAGTGAAAGGACATAGATAACCCTCAGGGCACTGTCAAGCCCTTGATACAAATTGGCAGTTAATTAACCCTCAATTAGATGAGCAATTAATGAAAGAGCTCCATAGAAAGCTCCTCCCTAATAACATACCAAGTGCCAGCACCACCAGAGCTTTCTCTTTCAGGGAGAGCCGAAGCCATCCCGACCTGGCCCATCTCCCTCAGCCAACACCTTTATGTATCTTTTGCCTATCACTAGCGTCCTTGTCTTCAGCTAGTGGTCAAGTGACACTTTGTGACTTCCAGTAATCTTGTAAGCTGAAGATGCAGACAGGAAGAAGCACTACAGACTCTGAGATCATCATCATCAAAAACATTTATTAAGTCTCAACTTTGTGTCAGGAATTATAATTAAGCTCTGGGAATATTAAAAGAGGCAAAAGTCCCTGCCCTAAAGGAATTTACATCCTTGTGGGGGAGACAACGAGCAAACAAATATATACAAAGTAAGCAAATGCAGGATAAATAGGATATAATTAAAAGAGGGAAGGCACTAGAATTTAAAAGGATTAAGGAAGGCTTTTTGTAGAAAGTGGGATTTTAGTTGGGCTTTATAGCAAGCCAGGAAGGTCAGTAGGTAGAGGAGAGAAAGCATTCTAGGAATGGGGGACAGCCAGAGAGAATGCTTGGAGCTGAGATAAAGTGTCTTGTTCATGGAATAGCCAGGAGGCCAGAGCCATTACTAGATCAAACAGTACCTGTTGGTGAATAAGGTGTAAGAAGACTGCAGAGGTACGGAGGGGGCTAGGTTATGAAGGGCTTTGAATGCCAAGAAGCCATTTTGTATTTACTTCTGGAGGCAATCAGAAGCCACTGGAGTTAAGTAGGGGGAGTGATATCATCAGACCTGCATTTTAAGAAAATCGTTTTAGTGACAGAATGGAAAATGGATTGGAGTAAGGAGAGACTTGAGGCAGGCAGACCCACCAGACAATTACAATAGTTTGGGGGCGAGGGGATGAGTGCCTGTAGCAGAGTGGTGGTGGTAGTATCAGAGGAGAGAAGGAGATGGATTGGAGAGATACTGCAAAGGTGAAATCAACAGGCCTTGATAACATGGATGTGGGAAATGAAAGATCATGAGGAATTCAGAATGATTCCTAAGTTGTGAGACTGAGGGGATGGTGTAGCCCTTTACAGTAATAGGGAAGAGGTAGGGGTGGAATGAGGCTTTAGGGAAAAGATAATGATTTATGTTTTGGACATAATGAGTTTAAGATGTCCAGTGGATGTCCAGTTCAGGATGTCCAAAAGGCAATTGAAGATATAAGATTGGAGGTCAGCAGAGAAGTTGGAGCAGAAAAGGTAGATTTGAGAAGAATCAGCATGGAAATGGTAATTAAGTCCATGGAAGCTGATGAGATCACCTAGTGAAGTAGTATAGAGGGAGAAGAGAGGAGGCCCCAAAACAGAACTCTGAGGGATACATACTGTTAGAGGATGTAATCTGGAGGAAGATCCAGCAAAGGAGGCAGAAAAGGAGTGATCAGATGGGTAGGAAGAAAACCAGGAAAGAGTCGTGTCCTGAAAACCTAAAGAAAGTATAGAAGAGGAGAGAATGATTAACAGTGTCAACAGATGCAGAGAATTCAAGGAAAATGAGAATTGAGAAAAGGCCTTTGGATTTGGCAACTAAGAGATCATTAGTAACTTTGGAGAGAGAAGTTTCAGTGAAATGATAAGGTTGAAAGCCAGATTTTTAAAAAAAAATTATATCAAGTTATTGACAAATATTCATTTTTAATAGTATTTTTTCTAATTACATGTAAAGACAACTTTTTAACATTCATTTTTAAAGGAAACCATATTTTAAGGGGTTATGAAGAGAGTGAGATGAGAGAATGTGGAGGCACCTATTGTAAACCGACTTTTTGAGGAATTTAGCTACAAAAGGCAGAAGAGAAATAGGAGGATAGAGATTCATCACTTCATTGCTCTGGGCAGTGCAAATAGGGGATTTGACTAAATGAGGTAAAGGTCTCTTTCAGCTCTAGAATCTATGATAAAATACAGGGACTGAAGAGAGGCAAGAGTCTTGCAGAGGATAATAATAATAGGCTTTATATAGTGATTTAAGGTTTGCAAATGACTTTTACAAATATTATTTTATCCTCACAACAACCCTCCATGGAGGGTAGATGCTATTATTATCCCCATTCTACATATGAAGAAACTGAGGTAGACAGGTTAGGTTATTTGTCTGGGATCACACAGCTAATAAGTGTCTGAATCCAGTTTTGATCTCAGATCTTCCTGACTCCAGGACCCAGTTAACTCCAGAGCTGGAAATACTGGTATCTTTTGTTTTTACATCACCTACTTTTCCCAATGTATCCTTCCCTCCGCCTCTCAGAGAGTTGTCCCTTAAAATAAAGGATTGAGCCTATTGTTTTATTGTCGTTCTTACCATTTATGTTGTTGTATATGTTGTTCGTGTTGTTTTCCTGGTTCGGCTTATTTTGTATCAGTTCTTCATCATTTCATAGCACAGTAATACTCCACTACATTCATGTAGAAAATTTATTCCGCCCTTGCCCAGTCTATGGGCATCTACTTTGTTTCCAGTTTTTTCTTACCACAAAAAAAAAAAAAAATGCTGCTCTATGTATTTTGGTGAATATGGGGACTTCTTTTTGTCACTGACCTCCTTAGAGTAAATGCCTAGAAGTGGAATCTCTGAGTTAAAGGGCATGGATAATTTGATATCTCTCCTTTCTTTCTATAAGGGTTCTATCGATTCACAGCTCCACCAGCAGTGGATTAGTGTCTGTCTTTTTGAAAATTCATCTAATGTTGACTCTTCCCCTTTTTCATCTTTTCCAGTTTTCTGGGTCTGAGGTGAAATCTCATACTTGTTTTAGTTTTTATTCACCTTATAATAATATATATGTATTATATACAATATAATAATAAATTATTTGAATATTTGATTTGAATATTCTTTTTGCAATTCTTCTTTTGAAAGCTGTTCATATCCTTTATCCAATTATCTATAGGAAAATCTCTTTTGATCTTGCAGATTTCTGTTAGCCGTCTATATATCTTAGACATAAGACCCTTATTAAAAGTACTTGATGTAAAGATGTTTTGCCGGTCATCTACTTCCCTTATCCTAGTTGTATTCATTTCTTTTATGCAAAGGCTTTTCAATTTCATGTATAATCCATCACTTTTGTCCTTTACCATTATGAGGATGGGGGACTGATGACTAGGGAGGATTAAGCCCAATGGATATTCCTCCCTTCCTATCCCTCCTCCTCCACTTGACCTTCATGAGAATCAGTATCAGTGGGCTTCACAGCAATATTTCTTAAGAGTATGATCTATGACCATTAGTCCTTTGAAGTTCATCTAGAAGAGAAGGGTAGTTGCAGGCCACACAAACTTTAGAGGTTCATATATCCAAGAGACCTCCACACTTCATCCCTGAATTCCTACAGAGAAAGTTGGTACCAAGTGCACATCCCGGGGACTAGAAAAGGAGTGAGGATTAGAGCAGTGATGAGGCTGATGGCATGTGGGGTTATGAAGAAGAAAGAAAAGGGCAATCCCTTTTGTCTCACTTCTTTCGTTTCCTGGTGTTTGCCTTTCCTTTCACCCCTCTTTTATCTAAAAAAAAGAGTCCAGGGAGGGTGGTAATGTGTGTAAGAGAGAAACATGGACCAAAAAGAGGCAAGAATCATGCAGTGGAGAATTAAAAAGTGAAATGGTACCCTTTGTGATATAGTAGGTTCCTCTCATTGAAGATCTTCAAAGAGTTTTGATGACCACTTTGGAGCAATTTTTTTTTGGTTTTTTTTTAATAGATGGCCTCTGAGGTATATTACAATTCTAAGATTTTGTGATTCTTTTTGAACCTCAGTGTGAATAACCTGAAAAGGTCAAAAAGACATGGGATTTCTTCTGGTCCTCAGAGAAGCCAGGGAGAGGTTAATGGCCTCATTTGATTTTAGCATCCTTAAACCCAGAGGATCATGGACCATTGGTAGAGGGCAGAACTAGGCATGTGGAAGGCAAGAGTAATGCTTGCTGCTTAGCTTGGAAAAACCATTGAAAAAAGATTTACTTTCTCTTCCCTTTTTGCAGAGTTGGGGAGCTA
>CM053624.1:282006454-282033597 GCA_028646595.1 Phalanger gymnotis
TAATTCTTCTGCCTTCTACTTAGAGAATTCCTTATATCCTGTGGTTCTGAACCGTTCAGACATATATATGATTCTCTTTGAAATCATAAATTCTGCCTTCATAATACAATGGCATGAGTCCCATAAAGCAGATTACTGTATGTGGTATAAAATTCTCTCTGAGGGTCCATATTAATGACACTATACAATCCCTTTATGGTTTAAAAAAAAAAACCCAAACAATTCAGTACTAGCTCCCTGCATTGCTGCTTCCTTAAACCTAGAAATGGAAGGAAATTGCAAGGGAAGGGAAAGCAAGCTATTTTGAATTGAGGCTACAATTCTATTAGACAAGGTTGATGGGCAAGGCCCAGGCTGACATGAAGTCAAGCCTGAGGTAACTAGATATCTCCACCACATGCCCTCCAGAAGTCTTTTTGCAAAGACATCACCATCTCCAAAGCAGCCAAACCTCCTTGGAGGAGCCACATCCTGGGAGGATGTTACCTGCCCTGATACAAAGAGAGAGCTGATAGCCTGCCATGAAGGCAGGACCTTTGCCAAACACTAGGGAATCCAAAGGCATTTAAAGCAACTCTGCTAGAGTACCCCATATGTCAAACCTTATAAGAGAGCATAGTAAATGTCATGCAAGCCTTCCTGAGGGACAAATGAGGGGAGATTTGGAAGCCTTTAGTCCAGAATGAATGAGGAGTTCCTGTAATAGAAGCTAACATTTATATATACCACTTTAAGGTTTGTGAAGCACTTTACAAATGTTATCTCATTTGATCCTTACAACAACCCTGGGAAGTATGGTGCTATTATTATAATACTCATTTTACAGATGAAGAAACTGAGGTAGAGAGAGGTAAGTGACTTGCCCAGGGTCATACAGCTAGTAAGTATTTGAGGTAGCATTTAAACTCAGGTCTTCCTGACTCTTTATCACCTCATTCAGTATACTTTCTAACTATAACATAAATTAGAACCTAGAATGTCTAAATCTTATCAGATTGTAATGATATCCCAGAGGTCTTCAGCCAAGTTGTTGAGCCAGGAGCAATATATTCCTCGTGTGGCACATTTGGGCTAAGTCAAGACCTGGGAAAAATCTCCTGGCTTTTTTTTTTAAACTGGGTTGGCTCATGAAGCCAGAATTGCTAGGTCTGCCAGAAAGCTGAAAATAAATCAACAAGTCGATCGAATGGAACTGTGATCTCAGATATCAAACTTCCGTCCATTGATCAATGATGCAAATCAAACCTGTCCATGCCTGCTCATCCTTGATTCTTGTTCATGTCCTCCTATAAGGTCACCATAACACATCCACTCAACATATTGGTGGTGGAGAGGCTTCCTCACTTTCTCTTGACTCACCTTGAAATATATATGTATATGTGTATGTATGTATATATGTATATGTATATATACAAATATATAAATGAGAATAGCATTCTAATATTTGCAAAGTACTTTCCTCACAACTAACCTGCCAGGTAAGTAGAGCAAGTATTATTAATCCCCATTTTACAGATGACAAAACAAAGTTGTGATTTTCTAAGATTTCCACAGATATAGGTGACAAACCTAGGCTTCTCCTAACTCCAATTCTGGTTTTCTGTCCACTCTACTACACTGACTAAACTACTCCTATATCTAAATGTGCCTAATTAGGGGTAGATACTCTTTTTTGAAGTTTTTTTTAGTGTTTTAAGGCTGTTTATTAAGGCTTCTCACATAAGGTGGTCTCAAATATTAAGGCTCTATTTTTTTAAGATCATTCTCACTTCCGCCTAACCCACCTCCTGCAGTAAAAACCTCCCTTACAACAAATAAGTACAGTTAAATAAAACAAAGAAACATTTGGCCATATCTAAAAATATATTCCTAACTCTGCATTTATATATAGTCCACCCCTCCCTCAAGTGAAAGGCAGGGATATGTTTCACTGACAGTTTTCTGTAGCTATGATTGGTCACTGCATTGATACAAGTTCTGGAGTTTTTCCATGCTAATTTTCTGTATAGTGTTGTAACCCTTGTGTAAATTCTTTTTGCATTTGTGCTTACTCCACCTGCATCAGTTCACATGAACCTTCTTGTTTCTTTAAGTTCTTCCTAGTCACCATTTCTTATACAACAATATTATAGCATTACCATCATATATGGCAGCATGTTCAGCCATTCCCCTATCAATGGATGCTTCATTTCCTTCCACTTCTTTGCTTCTGTCAAAAAAATTGTTACAAATATTTGAATTTATATGTGACCTCTCTCTACGGTATAGTCGATATTTGTTAATGAAGGGTAATCTATGGATGATGATGCCACACTTTTGTAGCTATCACTATCATATTGATAACTCTACCTATGGTGGATTCTTTTTTTAGTAATTAATTTATTTTTAGTTTTCAACATTCGCTTCCACAAGATTTTAAGTTCCAAATTTTCTCCCCATCTCTCCCTTCCCCCCACCCCTTAGTGCATTCTGATTAAGGGGTCGACACTCTTAAGTGAACATGTTTTCTAGCTTTTAATTTTTACTGATATATTTTGTTTCTTTCTTTTAGCAAGGGGGAGGGGGGAGGCAATCTGGGTTAAGTATTTGCCCAGAGTCACACAATTAATAAACATCAAGTGTCTTGAGTCTGGATTTGAACTCAGGTCCTCCTGATTCCAGAGCTGATGCTCTATCCACTGTGCCACCTAAGTGCCCCCAATATATTTTGTTTCTCATATCATTTCATTTCCCAACACAACCCTCTCCTTCCTAGAAGCATCCCATGTAACAAAGAATAAAAAAAAGAAATGGGGGGCCGGGAAGTAGTCCAGTAAAAGTAGCCAACACATCAATCGAGTCCACAGTATATGCAGTATTCTTTATTCCTAGATCCCTATCTCTGCACAGTTGAGTGGGAGATGCATTCTCACGTCTCCTCCTATATGCCAAGCTTGGTCACTATTGTTACACACTGTTTGGATGTAGTTGTTATCTACACTTACCATTAAATCTTTATTAAGTGCCCACTGTGTTCAAGGCCCAGTGTTTGATAGTGGAATATAGCCCAACCTCCAAGACGATCAATTGAGAATCGATTTAGTCAGCGGATCTTAAGTGGCTTTTAGAAAAGGATATTTATAATCAGAATAATTGGCACAAAACATCTCAAAGCTTTGTTACATATTCTCCCCTGGGTAAATACAGAGCCCATAAATACAGGTGGGCTCCAGCTTACAGGAGGTCCTTTTCTCCCATTAGTCGGACTCTGCTCCACCATGGTCAATCTGCATCCAGTTTGTCCTTGGCTCCCAATGCAGACGGAGCCATCAGCTGATCTGGAGATGACACTTAGGACACCAATGGGAAGATGATTAGTCCAACATCCATGCTTCCCAGTTGGAAAATCCTCCTACAATCATAGTAGTTGGTGGAGTGGAGGGACAGAGGAAACCTGTCCAAGGCCAAAGCTGAAACCTCTCCTCCCTCATCCCTACCTGCATCTCAGCAGTTTCTCCTCAGGGATCTGCTAGAAAGCAACATAATTTAATTTCTAGAATTCCTCTCTTTTCTCAATTCAATTGATATTTGATATTTGATAGATAATCCCTGGGGGCAGGACCATGTTTGCAAGCCTTTTGGAAGAGATTGCCAGTCTCACTTTACCTCATCCAGTGGTTTTCTTTCTTTCTTTTTAAACTGGTGCTCATATCCATATTTCAAGTTGGGAAATGCATATTTTTGAATCTTAATATAAAGCAATCTATGAAGAATGCATGATCTCTGAAAATTATGAAAACATCCTTGCAACCATTACATTTCCAAACACAATGTACTAAAGGCAAAGGAAGGCCACGCAAAATGCAATGAGAAATTTGAGGAAAGAAAGATCTCTTTCACCTGTTGGAGTGAGGGAAGGCTTCATGGAGGAGGTGACATCTGAATTGGGCCTAGAAGGCCAAGAGGAACTTAAACATCCTGGCTCTCCTGAATAGAAACTAGGTTCTCCTTCACAAAATCCATTATTTCTGTGAGTTCTTGCCACATGCCTAAAAAAAAAAAGTTAACCACTGAGCCTCCTGCCATCCAGTACAACATTTTCCAGTGCTGGACACGCTAGTGGACCAAGACTTCTCTAAAAGCTTTCTTCTAGTTGGGAAGACCACATATGAAGTCAGAGGGAATTGACTTCCTGGTGGAACAGCCAGGAACACAGAGGAAATTTCTTAGGGTGCATCATGTATTCTTTCCCAAAGTATGTTGCACATTGTCTTTTGCCTTCTGAGAAAACTCAATGAAGAGCATGTTGGTTTTTTCCCTCCAAGTATCAGCTCTGGCCATGGTCTTCTGGGGAATAAAGAGAAACACTTCAGCCCATATAGAATAGGTACGTCCTTTAAACAGAAGTGGAAATATTCACCAGGGTTTCCGGTTGTCGTTGTTTGGTCGTTTCAGTCGTGTCTGACTCTTCATGACCCCATTTGGGTTTTTGTTGGCAAACATAGGGGAGTGGCTTGCCATTTCCTTCTCCAACTCATTTTACAGATGACGAACTGAGGCAAACAGGGTTAAATGACTTGCCCAGGGTCATACAGTTAATGTCTGAGGCCAGATTTGAACTCAGAAAGATGAGGTCTTCCTGACTCTAGGCCTAGCACTCTATCTACTGCACCACCTAGCTGCTCAAAGAGCCTTAGAGAGCCAACTAAAAAGATAGTCAAAAGAATCAATAACTTCAGTAAAGTTGAAGTATATAAAACAAATCCACACAAATCATCGACATTTCTGTATACTACCAACAAAAAAAAATCCAGCAGAAGCCATAGAAAGAGAAATTCCATTTAAAATAAGAACAGAACGTATAAAATTCTTCAGAGCCTACCTGCCAAGACATCTACAAGAACTATATGAACACAATCACATCACACAAATACACAATTAAATAATTGGAGAAATATCAATTGTTCATGGGTAGGCTGAACCAATAGAATAAAAATAACAATACTACCTAAATTAATTTACCTATTCAGTTCTATAGAAATCAAACTACCAAAGAATTACTTTATAGAGCTAGAAAAAATAATAACAAAAGGTCAAGATTATCAAGGGAATCAGCAAGTAAAAATGCAAAGGGAAGAGGACCTAGAAGAACCAGATCTCAAATTACACTACAAAACTGTAATCCCCAAAACCATTTGGCATTGGATAAGAAATAGAGTAGAACAGGTTAGGTACACAATACACAGAAGCAAATGATCACAGTATCTTAGTATGTCATAAACCCAAAGGTCCAAGCTATTGGAGCAAGACCTCACTACTTGACAAAAACTGCTGGGGAAACTGGAAAATTGTATAGCAGAAACAGAGCATAGACCAACATCTCATACCGTATGCCAAAATAAACTCACAATGGGGACATGATTTAGATATAATGGATGATAAAAGGGAATTAGTGAAGCACAGAAGAAACTACCCAACAAATCTATGGATGGAAAAGAGTTCATGACCAAACAAGGGATAGAGAAGTTCATGGGATGTAAAAATGGATAATTTTGATTTTCTAAAATTAAAAAACTTTGCACAAATAAAATTAATGTGGCTAAAATTAGAAGAAAAACAGGAAAGTTGGGGACGGGGAGAAAATTTTGCAGCTAGTTTCTCTGATAAAGGTCTCCTTTCTCAAATGTATAAGCAACTGAGTCAAATTTATAAGGCTAAGAGTCATTCCCCAGTTGATAAATGATCAAGGGACATGAACAGATAGTTTCCAGAAGAAGAAATCAAAGTTACCAATAGTGTGCTACCAAATGCTTTAAATCACTAATAACTAGAGATATGTATGTTAAAACTACTCTGAAATAATGCCATCAGATTGGCTAAGATGACAGAAAAGGGAAATGATAAATGCTGGAGGAGATATGGGAAAATAGGTACACTAACAAACTCTTGGTGGAGCTATGAATTAGTTCAACCATTCTAGAAGGCAATTTGAGAGTATATCCCCAAAACTATAAAACTCTGCATACCCTTTGACCCAACAGTACCACTACTAGGCCTATATTTCAAAGAGATCATATAAAGAAGAAAAGGACCCTTATGTCAAAAAATATTTAGAGTAACTCTTTTTATGAAGGCAAATAATTGGAAACTAAGGAATCCATCATACTTTTACACTATAATTTATTTAACCATTCCTCAGTTTCCAATAAAGTTATGGTATGAGTGTGACAGAATACTATTGTGCTGTAAGATATGATGAAGAGGATGGTTTCAGAAAAGCCTTGGAAGATGTATTACTTCTACTGCAAAGTGAAATGAGCAGAACCAGGAGAACAATTTACACAGTAATGACAATATTGTAAAGAAAATCAGTTATGAAAAACTTAGTAGCTCTGATCAATGACCCACTACAATTCAAAGTACTCCAAATGAAAATTGCTATCCACCTCCAGGTAAAGAAGTGATGGAATAAGAGTGCAAATTGAAACATTTTTTTTTCTTTTTCTTGTTTCTCTGCCCTGCTTCAGAACATGGTTAATGTGGAAATTTGTTTTGCATGACTTCATACTTGTAATGGGTTTTGTATTTCTTGCCTTCTCGGTGGATGGGAGGAGGGAAAGAATTTGGAACAGAAAATAAAATGAAATTGAATTTTTAAAAAGTGTGATGTGCTGCTACTGATAATACTGTCACACAAAACCAATGAATGACCAACTGCATCGATGGGATCTTTAAATACAGACATGAGAAGGGTCATTTTGTGCATATCAATGTACTTAAAGTCTCTATAAGATGGAAACACAGCCCACTAAACTATTACACCTCCTATTCCTGAGAGGAAGCATAAGGAAAACAGCATCACAGGATCATAACTCTAGAACTAGAAGGAACGTCAATGTCCATTTACTTTTGTAATTCAAGCATCTAAATCCGAGGGTGTAGACCCCAGGGAATAAAGACAAATCTCGTAAGAATAAAAGCAATCTCAAACTGGGAAAAATCAGCCAAACTGGCCTCATTATACACAAAAGGGGATACAGTATCACCTCCTTCCACCCTTTTCATGGCAAAAGGCCCAATTGAAAAAGACTAAATAGAAGTCCTAAAGGTGCTGCACTTCTGTGTATTCCTCTCCCCACCTCTACCCCCTGCCCCCATCTTGTAGGTTTGGTACGAGAGATGTAAGATCATAGGAAATTCTATGTAGTTTATGGATGGTTGGTGATGTCTTGCAGGGAAACATTAGGGCCCAGAGGGTTATTTCCACTTTAGATTTATAAAAATGGTCCTGAACATTTAACCTTTAAAAATAATAAAATGTAACTAAACATGTCAATTATAATAATAATGATGATAGCTAGAATTTATATAGCACTTTAAAGGTTTACAAAGCACTTTACAAATATAATTACTAAGATTGGTTCCAAAGAAAACATATGAGAAGATATTTTTCCCACGTCTCTGTAGAAGTAAGGGATTATGGGTATGGAATACTGTATATGATGTCAGGTTTTTTCATTTCATTGGGTAGTTTTGCTGTAGTTTTTCTCCTCTAGTTTTCTTTTTTGTTATAAAGGATGGCTCTTTTGGAAGGAAGAGAAAAGAGCCACGCTATGAAATATAGGTGATATAAAAACAAAAACAAATTTATAAAAATTCATTTTAAGAAAGAAAAGAAAATCAAAACTCATTAATAACAATAGATAATATTTTTTTTCAGAAAAGAGTTCCGGGAAACAGAAGTTACTTCCTTTTCCCAGACTCCTTTTTCTCCTTTCTTCTTTTCTTCCCAGGTGAAAGTAAAAACTGCTTTTGTTCCCCACTCATAGGCTATCTGAATTTATTCTAGTTTTATTGGTGCTGAAGAATGCCCTAGTCTCATTTTTGGGGCTCAGCTAATAACCCATCAGGTGATAAGGGAGGATTTGCTCTGGCAAATGTATATAATGTAACCATTCATAGACTGACTCCATGGACTCCTTACATTTATTTAGCTGGTCTACTGCTAAAAGCCTCCAAGAATGAATCCAGTCTCCCTATCTAGGCCACCAGGTGGAGTGTGGGAAGATCGGCCTACTCTGGGATGACTGAAGTAATAAGGAAGTGGGAGATACTCAGACCAAGCTCTGCATCGTGCTGCAACTGGCAGTATATTTTAGATGATTCATATCCAAATTTAAATCCCTTACCTGCCCTCTGTGCCATTTTAATTGAATCCCAGAGTGCCAAGAAGCATTTATTCAGTTAAGCATTTACCCCGTGGTGGTTGATCTCAAGATAAGAACTAGAACCTTGGTTTAGGATACTCCCAGATGGGAACACTCCCTGTACCAGGGCAGTTTCTCTCAGAGCACTGAGAGTTTAAGTAACTTGCCCAGGGTAAGAGGCAGGACTTAAACTCAGGTGTTCCTAACTCCAAGGCTGGCTTTCTTCCTTGCTTCCTTGCTTCCTCTCTTTCTTTCTTTCCTTCTTTCACAGCAGAGTTAAGTGACTTGCCCAGGGTCACACATCTAATAAGTGTCTGAGGCTGCATTTGAACTCAGAAACTTCTGACTCTAGGGCAGGTGCTCTATCCACTGCACCACCTAGCTGTCCCATGGCTCTCCTTCAGTGTGGTGGTCTACTCAGCATTCCTTAAATTTTGGAGACCATCTCAGGAGAGTGATTATGTGCTTGTATCAGGGATAGACTTTTTGGTACCCATGCTTGTTCTATAACTGATTGGAATATTTTTGCTTAGAATAATTTATAGCATTTTTTTCCTCCTCTATCCTATTGTCTAGCAGCAGCTTGCATGCATATTCTATTATGTCTTCATATGTGTATATCCATGATACTGTTAATTTTTATATTATTTTATGTGCATCTATTTATATGTGTATATATGTATTCATATACATGTATCTATTCTCAGATGAACTGTTACACCATTACTGGTTGATAGAAGTACCCAACTGGTTACCCAGAAACTCAATTCTCCTCTTTGATTTAGGGATTATGACTCATGCTAGATCGAAGTTTAATATGGCATCAACATGAAACATGTGCAGCTTGTGGCAGGGGGAGCTTAAGGGGGAGGGGGGAGTTGGAGACATGAGTCATGACCGTTGCAACGAGTAATCTGCATTATCTGATGATGCCCTCACGGTCACCTCTTCCTTGCCTGGGACTATTGCAGGAGTGCACAACAAAGGACATCTTTGAGATGTTCTTATCTCAAATGGTGTAATGTCCTATCGAATACATCAGTCCAGCATACTGGGGCCTGGGTGTGTCTATGGTTGATTCAAATTTCTTTTCTGTTTGGTACTGTCAGACACTTGACATCTGTGTTGAGTCACTGAATGATATCTCTTTTGGCAAAACTCTAAAAGAAAATGGCTGGAAAGATGATCGATTTTGAAAGACTTAAGAACTCTGATCAGTGTATGATCAGTCATGATTCCAGAGGATTGAGGAGGAAGAATGCTACCCAATTCCTGACACTGAAGGGATGGATTAAGATGGAGAATGATGCGCACGTTTTCAATACAGCTAATATGGGAATTTGTTACCTTGACTACACTTATTTGTAATATTTTTTCTTTTTCCAGTGAGGAAAGCTAAGGGGTGGGACAGAAGAAAAATAATTGCTTGACCCTTTTTTTAAGTAAATGTTAATTTTCAAAAAGGTAATGATTTCTCAATTTTGGGGCATAATATTGGACAGTATAAGGAACTTTGTTTATGATTTCTGTATTTCCAGGACACTTGAATCAGAATTAGAGAGCATACCACATACTGGACCAAACAGCTTTAATGTCTTTCAGGTAGGGGTTACAAACTGGGATTGAGAAGTTAAATAGTTGTGGAAATGGGGAAGAGCAAGAAGGAGAGAGACAAGATAGATTGTCTTTAAGATCATAAGAACCAAAGGTGCACTAGTAAATGTTTAACAACTGGCTCTTTGAAAAAAAAAATGTGCACAGCACACATTTTTGTCTGAATTCTTAACATTTTCTCTATTACTTTCTTAAGTCTAGATAATCAGCAAAGCATAAATCAAGTCCCGATTTGTAGATTTGCAAGATATAAATGCTCACACTGAAAATTTAATCATCAGCTCTTCCTGATTTTGTAGGAGTTGGCTCTAGTTGCACTTCTGATATTAATAACTCATATTTCTATAGTGTCTTAAGATCTGCAAAGCACTTTCCTCACTACATTTTCAGAGAGGCTGTGTATGTCTTATTATCCCCACTTTTTAACAAATTAGGAAATTGAGGCTTAGACAAGTTAAATTCCTTGCTCAGTCACCCAGCTAATGCTCTATCCCCTGCGCCACCTAGCGGCCCACCCCTTCATTTTTTTTGAGAGCCGGGGGTTAACATTTTTCAGCACACCCTTGCTTTCCCTCCCCTAGCCAGTGAGCCACAAGGCTGTCTCCCCACTAATAATTCAACTGAGAGGAGTGTATACAAGATGAAAATGGTCGTTCTAAGCGTGAGTTACACGTGCTCACTGCAAACTGAGCATGCCCAAATGTACCTCCCAGTCTCTAGCTTGTATACCTGTTGTTCTGAAAGGGTGCGCTATGGCGTCCTAGCATACCACAAGTTTTGCTAGGTGTGCTACAAAGCTGTTCCCCACGCGTCCAGACTTTCGTATCCCTCGGCCTCAACTGTACTGCCCCCCTACGCTTCCAACAGAAGCTTGTTGCCTGATCTTCCTAGCCTGGCATCTGGAAAGATCACAATAGGAGCTCTCTCCAATGAAGGTGAGGAGTTGAGGT
Organism: Phalanger gymnotis; assembly: GCA_028646595.1. Lineage (NCBI taxonomy): Eukaryota > Metazoa > Chordata > Mammalia > Diprotodontia > Phalangeridae > Phalanger > Phalanger gymnotis. The sequence continues at coordinate 282,017,205 of CM053624.1, forward strand.
GAGAGAAAGAAGTAGGGGAGTCTCAAGGCCAAGACTATGGGTCTGGAGGCCCAGCAGTCCTGGGGAACTCTTTTTTGGCGTTTCACTTAAATGTTCAGAACGTCTCCTGGCAAAGACTTTGCTGTTTGTTGTTGTTTAGTGGATTAGTCATGCTGTCCCCAATTGGGGTTTTCATAGCAGAAACACCAGAGTGGTTTTGCCATTTCCTTCTCCAGCTCATTTTTGGGATGAGGAAATAGAAGCAAAGAAGGTTAAGTAACTTGTGCAGGGTCACACAGCTAGTAAGTGCTTGAGGTCAGATTTGAATTCAGGTCCTCCTAATTCCAGGCTCTGTAGTTCTTTCCACTACACCACCTATTGCTGAGCCAAAAAAAAAAAAAATTGAGAACCACTGTTCCATGCTGTCCCTGGTGCTTTGTATTAACATGCAGATATAGAAGTATGAATTAATTCCTTCAGAACTATAATGTATCAGATGGCTCCAGCTCCTATTCTCACCTGGATTCTCCAAACGTGCTTCCCCTTATCAATGTAGTTCCAAAGAATTCGCTCACATACTTAGTTCAGATCTCACCTTGGGGGCAGCTAGGTAGCACATGGGATATATTACCAAGCCTGGAGTCAGGAAGACTCATTTTAGGGGCTGAGGAGTGGGGGCAGCTAAGTGGTGAAGTGGATAGAGCACTGGCCCTGGAGTCAGGAGGACCAGAGTTCAAATGTGGACTCAGACCCCGAGCAAGTCACTTAACTTTGATTACCTGAAAGAAAGAAATCTCACCTCAGATACATAGTGGCCAGATAATGCTGGGCAAGTCCCTTAAGTTTCCAGTACCCCCAGGCAACTCCTTGAGATGATCAGCTCCTGATTTGTCTCTGTAGTGGGGTTTCCTCACTAGGAATTCCCTACACCAACGAAATCACAGTTTCAGAGCCCCCCCCCGCCCAAAAAAAAAGTTCTTCCAGAACAACCAGAATACAACTTCTGGCCACTTAAACGTCTCTGTGGCAGAGAACTATCTCACCGTAAGCCATTCCAGCTTCACCCTCCCATCTCTCTTAGGTGCTTAAAAAATACAAGAGGTGGGGGAATAGGTAAGCAATATGAAGCATAGTTTTGTTTAGCCTGGGGGTGTCACATTTATGTGTTAAATATTGTTAATATGTGTTAAATTTGTCCTCTGTCAATGCCTTACCTTGGCAGGTAAATGACCATAAGTTCTCCGAAACTGTTGGAGACCTGGCAGATCCTTCCAAACTAGAAAGGTTTGGCGTATGAACCCGGGGAAGAGCCTATCTGTCTTCCATGCACTGAAATACCTAATTTGGGAGAAAAGTAAGGGTGGACCTTTTGGTGGAGGAATGTTTTAGCTACAGCAATTTATGAGGACCATCTTTTAAAATAACATTTTTCAAACTTTTTAGTGTATCCCTTGACACTCTTAAAAGTTGTGGTGGTGATTGTGGAGTCATTTCAGTCCTGTCTGACTCTCCATGACTCCATTTGAGATTTTCTTGGCAAAGATACTGATGTGGTTTCCTAAATAACCTTTTTTTTGTTTATGTTGGTAATATCTATTGATATATACAATATTAGAAATTAGAATGTCTTAGTATTATTAGGAAAACAGTTTTGACCTTGTGGACACCATGAAAAGGTCTCGGGGACCGCCAGACATCCCTGGGCCACATTTCGAGAACCTCTGTTCTAAGTATAGAGGGGTTGTGCTCTAATTTTGGCATACTACTGAAATAAATGAATAAATTTGTTAACTGGAGGGGAATGAGACAAGAAGACAGTTTGGGTAGAAAGGAAAGATTGTAAGTGAATGTTCAGCCAAGGTGATATATCATAACTTGGTAATGGGTGAAATCAGCTTAATCTTCCAACTTTTTCAAGTGATAGTAGGCAACTGTAGAAAAGATAGCTTAATCATCACTAGATGCTACCCAGGGCTGAAATTTATCAAAAGGGTAGGAATGAGACAGGGTCAGGGAGGCAACAGATCCTAGAATAACAGCAAATGAAACATTAAAGTGGCAAAATCATGGGGTCTTGGCTGATTAAGGTGGCAAATGAATACAGAGCAGGAAGGACTAATTGGGAAAACAGGAAGAAGTCAAGGGATAAAGATAACAATAAAGACTGAGTCAATTTCACATGAGTGAGAGAGTGGGAAGAATAGGTTATGGTCACACAATGGTATTTCAAAGTGCCACATCCTAGAGTGGTACAATTGTGAGAGAGCATTAGAACTGGAAGAGACCTTAGCAACATCAAGTCCAACCCTCTCATCTTACAGATGAGTAAACTGAGCCCAGGTTAAGTGACTTATCCAGGGTCACACAGCTAGTATCTAGGCAGACTTTAAACTCAAGTTTGTTTGTTTGTTTGTTTCTGATTCCAAGCCCAATATTCTCTCCAGTGTGCCACCAGCTGGTGAAACCAAAAGTCTGACAAGGTCAATGTGTAATTAAAGTAAAATGGAAGAAAGACTATGTTTATCCCCACTCCTCATGGCCCTCTGAGTCTGAAGTGAGAAAATGAAGGGCCACCATTGAAGAAGGCTGTAAACATTGGGTCATCCTTGGGGGAAAACCAGGTTTCTGTAAAAGCAGAGAGATGACTCTTTGTTGGCAACAGAGCAAGGGCTCCAGGGGATCTGATGAAACGGGATAGATAGAGTGGGCCTGGGAAGGTGTAGGAATGATTGGCAGCTTAAGGGGGGAGGTAGTGTGGGCACGACTTTTGTACCTAATTCAGTGAGACTGGATAATCAGGATTGGGGAGCCAGTGTAACAGGAAGTAAAAAGGTGTGAAATCCTTCCCTCAGCGCAAGTTACCTGACAAAAAGATTTGTGGAACTAACCCAACCCAGGCAGAGATCAAGACAGAACCACTTTCATCATGCTATTCCCGTACTCAAAAACCCATTGCGGCTCCTATCAGATAGTTCGAGATTCCTCATTCTGGCATTCAAGGTCCTCCCACACCTGGACCCACCCTATCTAGCAAACATTGTCTCTTACTCTTCCTTAGCATGGCTTTGCTCTGACACTATGTGACAGGGATGTGTGACCTCAGAAGTTAATCTGACAGACCTTCAGTTTCCTCATCTTTAAAATGTGACTTTCTTAAAGGTTCTCTGGGTAGAAAGGGGGGAAGGTTACGTTTGGAGGAAAGAAGGATATAAAAACTAAAGATATTAGTCTTTTTTATCTTTTTTTTTTTTGGAGGGGAAAAGGCAGGGCAATTGAGGTTAAGTGACTTGCCCTAGGTCACACAGCTAGTAAAGTGTGTCAAGTGTCTGAGGTCCAATTTGAACTCAGGTCCTCCTAACTCCAGGGCTGCTGCTCTACTCACTGTGCCACCTAGCTGCCCCAGATATTAGTCTTTAAAAGAAAAAAGAAAGGCAGAAAACATGCATAAAGCCAGTCATTGGACTAAGGGAAAACCGTTAGTGGCTTTTTCCCGTAAGAGTGATCCTTTCCATTATCTAAGCCATGGAATGAGAGTTTTATTTCTAGGAGATCTGTTACCCCGAGCATCAGAGTCTTTAGGACACATAGGATGTATCATAGGAAACCCCAGTAGGATGAATGGGAAAAAGGTCTAGTTGGGTCAGGGCCAAACTAACCTGTGGACTGTGGTTCCAAAAGTAAGTGAGGCTGTCTGTATGTTGCTGCTTCTAATGAAGGAAATGAGAAAGGTGAAGCAATAAATTCTGGCTCTAGAGGAAGACTCAGCAGAGTAGGAGAAAGTTGTCCTTGAATACCAAACACAGCACTCCATAGAATCTTTTGATGTTAGAGACCAAAGGGACCTTAGAGATGCTCTAGGTCAGAGCTGTCCATAATAAGGCCCACGGGCCACATGCAGCTCCCAGTAAGATTTTATGTGGCCTGCCTGTGGGTTTTAATTTTCATGAGCTAAAAAACAAAATAATAATTTGCATGGAATGCATATTAGATTTTTTAATTCCATCACTAATAAATAATCTTGTTGATATTAATTTTCTTTGGTGTTTTAAGCAGTATTACGGAGGGAACATATCACACGGAATTTTCAATCGATCTGTGGGATGCGTTTCATCTGTAGGATGCAGACTAGTCAATATGTACCTACCTTTATACTGTTGTGTTGTTGTTTTGTTGTTTTATGTTTGCTTTCGCACCTTGCTCCTTTGCCTGTGGTACTGATGACGCGTGTTCCCCCACTTTCTATCAGTGTAGTGCATTTTTTATTCTGGATGCAGTCCTTGAATAATTATTTTATTTTAATGTGGCCCTAAGATAACCTAAGGTTGGACAGCCCTGCTCTAGGTCAACATCTTCATTTTAAAAATTGGGAAATTGAGACCCAGTAAGTTGACATGACAAAGGTAGAAAGTGGAAAAGCTGGGAAAACAACAGGGAGAATGTTGTGACTCCCCACTTAGTGTTCTTTCTGTTGTATCACATTGCCAGGGAGTGTACCCTGAATCTAAAACAAACAATCTGACAGTTTCAAGTCTAGTAATATAATGCCCAGTTGGGGCTTAGGGCCCAAAGTCAGCCTTTGGTAGTCTGGTGAATGAGAAATATACAAATATGTGACACTATTAGCCCAATATGCAACATATTTTTATTAGTCTGGATCAACAGATAGAGATGGTTTATCAAATAGTAGGTCCAGGTAGAGAGAGGGTATAAAACACGTTTGTCCAAAAAAAATTAGTCAAAAGTTACAAATAATTGTGTACAAATACAAGTTATAGCTCCTATGCCCATCATGAAAGGTTGGGAATGGAGGTGAGGCAGAGATGGTGGGGGGAAGGACAACTGGAGTCAAGATTCCACCTACTGTATATGTTGGGTATAGTACTATATATCTAATAAAATAAGGGTTGGTCATGGTTGATGAGGTCCTCCAGACATGCTTTTAAAACATTAATTGTTGATTATGTTTTGTTTTCATATCACTTTCATTTCTAAATATATCCCTCCCTTCTTCCGTACTCAGAGAGTCATACCTTGTAACAAAAAAGTTAAAAAAAAAAAGGAAAGGGAAGCATTGTAGCAACTCACCCAAATATCAGCTGAGTCTGTCAGTGTATACAATACTCCATATCCCTAGTCTCTCACCTATACAAAGTGAGAAGGGTGCATTTTCTCAGTTCTTCTTCAGCAGGAATTTTGGTCATTTTAATCACACAGCATTCTGTTTAGGGGTTCTTACTCTTTGCATTTGCATTGTGGAGTCATTTTGTATGCTGTTTTCCTGGTTCTGCTGACTTCACCCTGCATTAGTTCTTATGAGACCTCTCATGCTCGTGTGAAGTCTATGTGTTCATAGTTTCCTACAGCACAATAAGATTCTATCTTATGCATGTATCACAATTTGTTTAGCCATTCCCCAATCAATGGGCATCTCTAGTTGTTTTCCACCACAAAATAAGCGATGCAATGAATATTTTAATGTATAAGGTGCTTTCCTATACTTGGAGTATATGCCTTGCAGTAGGATCTCTGGGTCAAAGGTTATGGCCATGTTAGTCACTTTTCATTTTCTTTTTTTTTTTAGCATAATTCAAAATTGTTTCCAGAATAGGTTGGCTCAGTTCACAGCTCTGCCAACAATGTATTTAGCGTTCCTGTTTTCCCATAGCTAATGTTTCCTCCAACACTGACTATTCCAATAGTATATCATCTTCACCTACTTTATGGGTAGGAGATGAAACCTCAGAGCTGTTTCTATTTGTAGTTTTGTAATTATTCTTAGTGGTTTCTTATTATTAATGATTTGGAGCAATCTCTTGTAGGCTTTCTTTGACTTGGAGTCCATGGATAGATTTCAAGGGGTACACGAACTTGAATGGGAAAAAAAAATTAACCACTAACAGAAATTTAGCATTTCCTTCCATTGTGAATATAGGCAACAAACATTCTGAGAGGGGATCCATAGGCTTCTTCAGACACAGGGATTCATAACACAAAAAAAGTTCAGTCCCTGGTCTAGATTAGAGGTGTCAAACACATGGCCTATGGTAGCATGTGACCCAGACCACCATGGAATATGACTTGAACTAGATTAGAATGTAATTGGGAAGTATTTAACAAAATAAATTAAAATGTAATAAAACATGGATAATATGACATTTTAACAGCAGCTCACAGAGATCCTTTTGTGTGGTTTTATGGCTCGAAATTCTATTTGAGTTTGACACCACTGGTCTAGATGGTCTTGTTTCAAGTAGGTGACATTGTGCTGATTGAATCAGACCTGGGAACACTGCCATCAACAAGATCCCCAGACATTCAAAAGTGATCTATTGTGGCACCTGGGAGCACAGTGAGTAGAGCACCAGCCCTAGAGTCAGGAGGACCCGAGTTCAAATCCAGCCTCAGACACTCGAACACTTACTAGCTGTGTGACCTTGGGCGAGTCACTGAGCCCCAATTGCCCTGCCTTCCTCCCTCAAAATAAAAAGGTGATCCATTTATCTACCCATGCACACGGAATTCATTTTCCTGTCATCTCATTTGTTTTCTCCACATGGCGGAACATCAATTCAACTCTAACAAACATTCATGAAGCTCTTATTACGTGCAGGGCATACGATATACAAATGTCAGTACCTGCTCCCGAGGGGTAGCTCTATATCTCCCTGACTATCTCCAGGTGCCCAGAGAAAACCATGGAGAGAGAGACTTGTACTCAGGTCTTCCTGGATTTGAAGCCAGTTTTCTCTAGTTATTTCCTCAGTGGTGTCAAACTCAAATAGGAACAAGGCTCCTACACAGTACATGAGGATTCCTTGCCAGCTACATATTCATTTAGAAAACTACATATTAATATTATTTATGTTCTATCATATTTTTAATTGACTTTGTTAAATATTTCCCAATTACCTTACATTTTGGTTCTGTCCACACTTGGGAATGACACCCCCATACTATATCATATTGTTATGATTAATCAAGAAGATACCATAAAGGCAAGGGATCAGTCCTTTTGTTTTTGTTGGGGGAGGAAGAAGTGTCAAGGGCCAGTGGACTCCCCTGGGAGAATATACTGGAAATTGTTCCTGCCCTTGAAACCTCCAGAACAGCCTATTTAAACAATGGGCCACAGGGTTTGGCTTTTGAGACCTTTCCCTCCTTCCCCACAAAATGGGGCACTGGATAGTGCTTCCTTAAAAAGGCATCGAGATCTTGGGGAGCAAGGCCTAGGCATAGAAGACTAGGTGGAGGTGGAGGGGAGTTGAAGTTTCAGGTCCTGCCGTGGATCCTTGATTCAGTGTCACTGGCCTCCTGGCTATTCTAAGAACAAGACACTCCATCTCTTGGCTCCAGGCATTCTCTCTGGCTGTCCTCTGTGTCTGGAATGCTCTTCCTCCTCTGCTCCTCCTACTGACCTACCTGGTTTCTTTTAAATCCCAACAAAAATCCCATCTCCTACAAGAAGCCTTCTCCAGCCCCTCTTAATTTCAATGCCTTCCCTCTGTTAATTATTTTCTATCTATTCAGCACATAGATCATACATATTTATTTGCACGTTGGCTGCTCCATTAGATTGTAAGGTCCTTGAGGGCAAAGACTGCCTTTTGCTTCTTTGTATCCCCAAGCACTTAGCACAGTACCTGGCACATAGCAGGTACTCAATAAATGTTTACTGAATTAAACTGGAAGTAGCATTCTAGACCTTATTTTGTTGTGCTTTTAGAAGTTTGACATTATTGTAGAGGCCTGGGGATAGACTAAATTTTGCTATCTTGAGGGACTATGAGCTGGGGCTGCACCTAATTTATCTTTAAATTTCTCCCAGTACCCACACCAAGAATTATAACCAGGAAATATTCAATAAATGTCAATCAATTAGCTATATTATAACACTTGGTATGTGCCAGGTGGGGCAGCTAGGTGGCACAGTGGGTAGAGTACTGCGCCTGAAGACAGGAAGATTAATCTTCTTGAGTTCAAATCTGGCCTCAGATACTTGCTAGCTTACCCTGGGTAAGTCGCTTAACCTTGTTTGCCTGTTTCCTCATCTGTAAAACGAATTGGAGAAGAAAATGACAAACCATTCTAGTATCTTTGTCAAGAAAACCCCAAAGGGGTCACGAAGAGTTGGACATGACTGAAATGACTGAACAACAACGACATTCCAGGTACTGTACTAATCACTTTATAATTACTTTCCTCACTTGAGACCCATAACAACCTACAAGGTGGGTGTTATTATTTTCATCCCTATTTTACAGCTAGAGAAACAGAGGTTAAGTAACTTGCCCAGAGTCACGCAGCTTCCAAGTCTGGGGCCATATTTGAACGCAGGTCTCTGCTGACTCCAGGGCCAGCACTCAGATCAGTTTTCCACCTAGCTGCCTTTACTCTCTAAGCAATTCTCTGCACCCCACCCCCCAACCCCCAGCCCCTTCACAGGTGTGCTAACTAGACAGGCCACCAGGTGACAGTCTAACTACGGGAGCCCAATGCAACTGAGCATGCCCAGATACATGGTCAGGCTCTAGCTTCCTAAGACCACTATACACTATACACTATACAGTGCCCAGATTCTAATTAGAATCTAGGAAGTATGAATTAATCACCTGAAAATAGTAATTTGTCAAATGGTTCTTGTTCTCATTCCCACTCTAGCTTCCCAAGCTTACTTATGCTTCTCAGAATAGCCTCAAAGAATTCACTTATTTGCCATTGAGTCTAAATGGAAATTTTATTAAAAGAAAATTGAAAGTAAAAGATGAGTGAAATCTAAAGAAAAAAAGGAGGGAAATCTGAAGTTGCTTGATTATGTCACAGCTCTCGTGGTGAGTTGTCAATCCTCATCTTTTCTTCTTCATTCTGTTCTAGGGTCTTCCACTGGGGCAGAGGCTCCAGAAGGTTTTTGTATCAAATGTTCTCAGTCTCAGAGATCAGTGGGGTAGTGGAGGGAGACCATAGCTGACCACAATCTAGCCCATTCCTTCTTCCGTTGCCAGTGGGGATGGGAATAAGAAAGGTGAGAGCATTAAAATCTGAAATGTTTTGAGGGTCCTCCCTCTCTTTTGCCTTCCGTCCCTTATTCTCTCAACAGAGACCTAAGTTGCCCAATGAGCTTTTGTAGATGAGAGCTATTAAGCATTCGCCATTTCAGAGATCAAGCAGTAAGGAACCACAGCTCAGTAAAGCCTATCCCACACCTTCCCCTCTCACTGCCTTTTGTGATCATCGGTTCTAACATGTGGTGCTACTCCTGAAGAGACAAAAGCCTAATTCTTGGTTGTCCACCAAACTATGAAGTGGACGTATACTGGAAGCCAGAGGGAACAACCCAAACACAATGTCTGGTCCTTTTTAAAGGCCCAATGGAGAGTGACCAGAATAAGACCCCCTGACAACTGTCCTCTTTAACAGCTCATCCCTCTCCACACTGCCATCTTTCTTTTGGTCCTGAAAGCTGAGAAAACTCAGGGGAGAGGGCATGTCAAAGTTGGGCAGTAGAGGGCTGCCTCCACGGTGGAACTGGCTGTGTCCACAGAGACAGAGTGGTTTGAAGCACTTCCAATATTACTGATCACGGGTTCTGAAGACTTGGACAAGTGACTTAACCTCTCTAGGCCTGTTTCCTCATCTGCAGAAGGAATCTGGAAGGTCCTTTCCTAGTTGAAATTATATGAGGTTATGATTTTCAAATCTGTATCTTCAAACCTGACATTTGTCCTAAACTTGAATCTAGACCCATATCTCCAATTATTTATGAGACATATCTATCCCACTCTCCCAAACATGGTCACATTTAATGAGTCTCAAGCCTGCGTGTTTTTCTGACCCCATTATTTCTGTCCTTGATGCCATTCACTCAGTCTTTGATGTTGAAACCTTGGTGTTCTCTGAGTCTTCTGGAGGCAGCCAAGTGACACAGAAGATCACAGAGGATAGAGCACTGGGCCTGGAGTCAGGAAGACCTAAAATCAAATATGGCCTCAGACACTTACTAGCTTTGTGATCCTGGGTTAAATCACTTAACCTCTGTCTGCCTTAGTTTCCTCAACTGTAAAAAGGAGTTCCTAATTGTACCTACCTCCCAGTGTTGTTGTGAGGATAAGATGATATAGTTGTAAAGTGTTAGCACAGTGCCTGGTGATGGGGTGCTCAGACCCTAGCCCTAGGACCCTATCTCTGAAAATAACTCATGAATGGACCCAGTGAGGCAAACTATCTCTCCCTGTTACAAGAACAAGCTGACCTATGTAGAACTTCCCTTGTATGAACAGGACTATCTTGTACCAGCAGAACTATCACGTACTGATTCCCACGTTACATATACAATCCAGAAGTCAAGTTATAGATGTCAACTCCCAAGGCTATCTCGTTAGGGTCATAACAGACCAAAAACATAACACTTAGAAGCTCCACACCAACCCCACTAGGGTTTCCAGTAGTGAATGACATCCGGCACTCAGCTACAGTTCGCCACCTAATTAGCATACTTGGGAACTTTTTCTACACAACCTTTAGCATCAGCCCCATCAGGTCGCAAGTTCTGTAAGGACCTCTGCTCAGCTATATTGTGTTAGAATAAACTTTTTACCACTTGACTGGAAGACTGCTTGAGTTGGTGAATTTTTTTCCAGACAACTCTACCCTGAACCTCGGTATTTTGGAGTCCCTGCACCCCTAAAACCACATCACCCACCACCTTAACACTGGCCCTCATTACCATTTCCATTGCCATAGTTCCTAACAGGTCTTCCCACTCTTACTGTCTCCTTGTCCAATTTAACTTTCACACCACTACTGTCCTCACCTTGTGCCTAGCTATGCTTCTGTTAGTCCTTTGTTCAGAACCTTTCATTGACTCTTTATGATTTGAGTAAAAAGCTCAAGCTACTTAGTTTGGCATTCAAGCCCCCCTCTAATCATATCACCCTTTGCCTTTCCAGTCCCTTCACAATACTGCTTACCACAAGCTCTAACCTGTTTCACTCAAGCTTACTCTGATCTCTAGCCATAGATACACCCTATCTTTCTTATAGAAGTTTCTTTGTTCCAAAGTTTCTTACCCTTGAAATGTCTCTCCATCCCATACCCTCCTACCAAATTCTTTAAATTCATCCTTAAAAGCTCAGGCCAAAGGCTACCTCCTAGAGGAAGCATTATCTGATTGCCCGGCCCTTAATTACCCTTACTTTGGAACCTCAAATAGCATCAAGCTTATAGTTCTTTTGAATTAGTTTGTATTGTAATCTATTTGTATCCACCTACAATTATAATGGCAATGTTTTTCTACAATATCCACCTACAGCTATAATGATGATATTTTTCTGCAATGGCAAATATATAAATTAAAACATATGCGCTTGTGATATTTTGTTAAAAAAAAACTTATTGGTATCTTTTGTATTTTTATCACCAACAATACTCTTCTTGCCTCATACAGAGCTATGCCTGAAAACAAAGAATAAAAGAGGAAAAATACCATTCAGCAAAACTAACCAACACATTGAAAAAGTCTGACCTTATATACAATGTTCTGCACCCATATCCTCCCACCGCTGCAAAGAAGCAAGGGGACGTGCTGTCTCATGACTGGGGCTACACTTGGTCATTATAACTTAATGGTATTAAGGTTTGGTGGGTTTTTTGCCACTGTCCTTTCCATTTACATCATTGTAGTCATAGCATATGTCATGTACTGGTTCAGCCCGCTTCAGTACACATCCATTAACATATGGCTTTTCATGCTGTTTTGAATTTTTCATATTCATTATTTCTGAAAGTGCTGCACAACTTGTTTAGCTACACCTCAGTTGATGGGCATCTACTTTTTTTTTAACCTAGGAACTTTTAAAATTAAGACTCTATTAAAAGAAATACATGGTAAAGAATAAAAAACTCAAGATATTAACAGCCGGCCTTATCACTTGTTTCTAGTCGTTTTGTTCAATCGTTTTAGTCGTGTCCAATTCTTTGTGACCCCATTTGGGGTTTTCTTGGCAGGGATACTGGTTTGCCATTTCCTTCTTCAGCTCAATTTGCAGATGAGCGAACTGATGCAAACAGGGTTAGTGACTTGACAAGGGTCAAACAGCTAGTAAGTATTTGAAGTCAGATTTGAATTCAGAAAGACTAGCATTCATTAAGTGCTACTATATGCCAGGCACTGTGCTAAGCACTGGTAATGTCATAAGAAATTTTATCATTAAGGTCATCAGCATTCTCAGTGTAAAGAGAGCCAAGAGGAGGGAAAGTCAGATCAGAGACCCTCAGGGCCACAGGAGCATTAGAAAGAGTAGACGAAGGACAGGAGAGAGACCAATGGCAATAAGAAATAACAAAAGCAAACTAGTTTTTAGGAAATTCCTCCACTATTTTAATGTCTTCAGGATTTCTTCCTCTTAGGTTGAGGCTACCACTACAGAGCCAGTATGGTACAGTGGAAAGAAGGATGGACTTGGAATCTAAAGATGAGTTCAGATCCCAGCTCTTCTATTTACTGTCTGCATTTGTTGTTGTTCAGTTGTGTTTGATTCTTTCTGACCCCATTTAGGGTTTTCTTGGCAAAGATACTGGAGTGGTTTGCCATTTCTTTCTCCAGCTCATTTTACAGATGAGGAAACTGAGGCAAACAGGGTGAAGTGACTTGCCCAGGGTCACACAGTTAGCAAGTTTCTGAGACCAGATTTGAACTCAGGTCTTCCTGACTCCAGGCTTGGTCACTCTATCTACTGCACCTGCCCTCAATTTGTTCATCTACAAAAGGAGAGAGTTTCAGTTCTAAATTCTGTCATCCTGTTTAGGACAGAAGAAATGTCATTAACAGGCACCATTCTATTCTTTCCCATGACCTGGCCTTGGCACCCTGGATTGACTAAAGGACTGTGTTTGGAGACCTCTTCACCCTGGCCTTAATGCCATGTGGAAAGGTAGCACCTACTGGACCCTCTCTGCCATTATCATTTGAGAAAACAGTGCCTTCGGCTCTCTGTAACCACTAAGAGCCCAGGTGGGTAGGGACTGAGGAGAAAGGAGCCACCATCAATACTTCCATTAGTACCACAAACCTGGTCACTCCCTAGTGAGAGGGTCTAGAGGCATAAAATGGTTATGTGCCACTCAGGACTAGAGGTCTCCTTTAGAAAACAATCATCTTTGTAACCATTACCATTGACCCTGCCAAGCCCAGCCACAGTCCTTCTCAAGTACTGTGATGGAAAAGGAAAACATTTATTAAGGATTTGTCATGTGCCAGGCACTAGGCTAGGCACTGGGGATACAGACACAAAAATGAGATAATCTCTGCCTGCCTTCAAAGAGCCTACATTCTACTAGAGGGATATGAGTATACAAGTAGAAAGAGAAAGAGATTTTGCAAGAGTAGTTTCCTGGGAAAAGACTCAACTCCACATTTTCCACAATTATTGGCCTCCATCACACAACTTCCCTGACCATCAGGACCACGGACCCTGCCATCTCTTGTTCTGAACAATTGAACCCCAGCACAGCATTGGATTTTACTTAACTTTCTTTGTCAAAAGAAAAGATTGAACCTAGAAGGCAGAGACGTAACATGGGATGACTGTGTGGTCTAGTAGAAAAGGGACTGGTTTCAGAAGCAGGAGACTTGTGTTGAATCTAGTTCTGTTACTTACTATTTATATGACCTTGGGAAAGTCCTTTTATTTCCCTGACTCTTCATTTCCTCAACTGTAAAATGAAGAAGTTGTACTAGATGACATCTGAGCATCTTTATGTCTCTAAATTTACTATCAGTCTTTGGGGCTAAGGGAGAAAGGGTGGATGAATATCACTGGATTCCTGCTCCATGTAAAGAAAGGTCCACAGGTATTCGTAGGCAGAAAACTGCCATTTTCTCTTGTGCTGTTAACTGCTAAATAACTGCCCATGAGGCCCCCTCCTTTCCCTTGTGTGTGCATTTAGACCTTTAAACTAGAAAATTCTCATATATTTACATGGGGTGGGGGTAGGGTGCCCCAGGCACTTTGGAGGAGCAGGGAGTAGCCCTGCCTTTGAAGAGGAGAGGAATCCTTGGGGCCTCAGAGATTGGGAAATCTGATGCCATTCTACTTTTTTTCATCTAGGAATAAAATTCTGCACTCAGGCCTGAAAGCCTTGATAGAAGCTGGAGGAAGGCAACCTAGACATCTGAGTGGCTTAGAATATGGCTTTAAAGTGGGGAAAATGCCCTTCATTTTCAGAGTAAGACAGAGAAATCCAGAGAGGGTGAGCCCAGGCCCAGTAATCGATTGTGTATCTGTCACTTGAGAACTAGCTTAGATAAGTGTGTAGAGATAGTGTCCTCATTCTCTGGCCAACAAGTGAAGAATTTAAGGGAGGGTGGGGGGTAGGAGAACATCACAGTAAGTCACAGATACTATCTACTGAAACATAGAGAGATAAAATCAGGGATCTTTGAAATATTGACATAAGTAACAGTAGGAACTACTTAGAGATTTATAGAGCATTTGATCAGCAGCAACTCCACCAACAATGCATTACTGTACCTATTTTTCCACATCCCCTCCAGCATTTGTCATTTTCCTTTTCTGTCATGTTAGCCAATCTGATAGGTGTGAGGTGGTATCTCAGAATTGTTTTAATGTGCATTTCTCTAATTAATAGTCATTTAGAACATTTAATATGACTATTTGGTAGCTTTGATTTCTTCTTCTGAAAACTGCCTGCTTATATCTTTCGACCATTTATCAATTGGGGAATGAGAAATATTTTTCAAATTTGGCTCAAGTCTCTATATATTCAAGAAATGAGGCCTTTATCAAAGAAACTTTCTATAAAATTTTCCCCCAGTTTCTTGCTTTCCTTCTAATTTTGGCTGCATTAGTTTTGTTTGTGCAAGCCTTTTTAATTTCATGAAATCAAAATTATCTGTTTTACTTCCCATAATCTTCTCTATCCTCATTTGGTCATAAACTCTTTCCTTATCCATAGATCTGTTCCCATGTCTGTCATAGATAGTTCCCAGCTTTATGGGGACTCATTTCTTATCTAAACTTTGTATTAACCTTGTTTCCTTCAAAATTCTACTCAACAGCCATCATCTCCATGGAACATTTCTTGACCTTTCTAGCTGTTAGTGGAGAAATTTACCTTGTATATATTTTGCATATACTTACCTAGCAATTCTAACCACTGCTGGACCTAGAAAGCTGGGGGGCTACATCCTCTCCCTCTCCAATAAGGGGTCCCTCTGCTCTGAACCAATACAAATGGCAACCAGGCTCAATTCTGGGTGACACTGACCCTTTAAAGAAAGGGCCAGACTCATACAGAGCCCCAATCTGGGTTTAAGAAGACCTGAGTTCAAATCCTACCCTAGATGCTTAATAGTTGTGGGACTCTAGGCAAGTCACTTAATATCAGTTTTTTCATCTGAACGACTGGGATGATAGCACTTTACTTCACAGGGTTGTTGTAAGGATCAAATGAGATAACATATGTAAAGCACTCTATAAACCTTAAATCCATGTATAAACAGTAGCTACTATTTCCATCATCATTATTATTATAGCTTGGCTCAGGTCTAGGGTATACTTAAAAAGGGGAAATAAAAGAGTAATCAGTGGACATTATGAATCTGGCATGGGATATGAAAAAAGAAATGCTTAACACAAAGACCCACAATCCTGTATTGACAGAAAGCTTAAACAAGCAGCTTTATGTAACAGCTACTGTTGTATTGTCCCAAGAGTTTGAGACTCAAAACCCTTAAAACACAAAGCCTTTTCCAGAAAGATAGGACAGACATATTACATTTCACCTTGCCTCTGCACTGACCAAATAACTCCTTCCAAGTCCATGCCTTTCTGCAAGCCAGGCCAAGGGTTGGATTCATCCTCCAGCTGGTGGGTATCTTCTCCAAGAATTGCTGGAGTAAGTCGCTCTTCCTCCTAGCTGAGGAATCAGAGTTCCAGACCTCTCGCACATGTCCAAGGACAGACATATCCATGTCAGTTACTGATATTTAATCTATCACCCGTGGTCAGGCAAAGAAACACAAAGCAGAAAAGAATCAAGAAATGTCTGAATAAGGTGTGACATATGAATGTGCTTCAATCCTATTGTGCTATTACAAATAACAAAAGGGATGATTTTGGAGAAACCTAGAAAGATTTGCATAAACTGATGCAGAGTAAAGAAAACATATCCAGCAATAACAACATTGCAAAACAACTTTGAAAGTCTTAAAACTCTGTTCGATATGACCAATCACCATTTCAGAGGACTGATGGTGAAGCATGTTACGCACCTAGTAAGAAAGAGGTGATGGACTTGGGGTGCAGAATGAAAGATATATTTTTTGCTTGTGGTGAATGTGGGAATTTGTTTTTCTTGATTATGAATATTTGTTACAAGGTCTTGTTTTTGTTTTTCA
>CM053624.1:282034097-282156098 GCA_028646595.1 Phalanger gymnotis
TCTGATCAGCCACTTAATTCTTCCCACCAGGTGGGCCTGGGGCCAGAAGCAACTGCAGCTGTAGTTCTGAAGCTGCCCCACCTCTGCTGCCCCTGGGGCGGTGGCCAAACCCCAAACTCTCTGTCCCCAGCAGCTTTTCCCACTAACCTTCTCTGTTGTCTTTGATGTTTGTGGGTTGAGAAGTCTGGTAATTGCCACGGCTCACTGATTCAGGGTGCTAGGGCACGCTCCTGGTCTGGTTGGTCCACGCCTCCCATGCTGGGCTCTGCTCTGCTCCGCTCCCAGCTCCGTGTGAGATAGACCTTACCCCAAGACCATCCAGGCTGACCTGGGCTGGAGCCCTGCTTCCTCTGCTATTTTTGGGGTTCTGCAGTTCTAGAATTTGTTCAGAGCCATTTTTTATAGGTTTTTGGAGGGACTTGGCAGGGAGCTCATGCTAGTCCCTGCTTTCCAGCTGCCCTCTTGGCTCTGCCCCCCTGTTTGGGATAGCTTCTTAACCTTAGGGTAGAGCTGGGAGCTTATCAGAAGGGGAGTTCAATTTTCTGTTCTTATTCTGGCTGCTTTGCTAAGCCTGTTCTTTGGTGTTTTGTAAACTTCACCACTTGCAGGAGTAGCAGGCAAGGAAAAAAGCAGGGCCCTTACAAAGAAGAAAGTTAAATTTTGATGTTTTCATGAGCTAGAACCCTGGATGGCGGCTGAGCCATTACTGAGTTAAAATTCAGAAGCCCTGAAGATCAAGATGAAGAGTGAAGTGGGTAAAACTAGGAGAACAATTTATAGTATAACAACAGTATTGTAAAAATGGACAATTTTGAAAGCATTCAAAATTCTGATCAATGAAATGATTAACCATGATTCCCAGAGGACCAATGGTGATATACACGATCCAACTCCTGATGGAGAGGTTATAGATTCAGGGTGCAGAATCATACACATACACATACACACACACAATACACACACACACATACACACATACACACAAATTTTTTAACACATTTAATATGAGAATTTATTTTTTTTGACTGTGCATGTTTCCTATAAGATCTTTCTTTTTCTTTTCTTTTAGGTAGAGGTAAAGGAAGGTGGAAGGGGAAAAAATTAATTGAATTAGTTGAAAAAATTAAGTGAATAAAATTAATTAGAAAAACATTTTAAAATACCGAAACCATGTAAACTTAGATCTGAGCCATAAGTTATGTAGTTTTATTCGGCCCTTCCCCTATCTAAACATCAGTTCTTGAGTAGAAAAAATAGAAACAAAATAAAAGTCAAGTCGTCCTGTTTTCTCTCCATTATCAGCTGTAGGCCGGTCCATGGTGAGCAGTGGTCTTTGACACTACATTGTTCCCCTTTTTGTTTTCCTTAGCAATTACAGCCAGGCTCATCTGGGTTTCAGTCTTTCTTACATTATGCTAACAGGACTGTTCTTCTCCTTTGTTTTTGTCCTCAGTTACCTGTCCTCGCTCCCAATGCTTGTAAATCCCCTTGGTAAATATGAGTTTGTCAGTAGGTTTCATTCAGCCTCATTGACCTCTGTAGACCCTGCCTGCTGTCCCCTGCTGCCCTGGATTCACTTTGGATCACATCATCAGCATTTCATTCTTAAGAGACTGGTCCTTCTTGATTCAATTTTCCTTTGAGAACTTTAGCCCATGACAGTAATGACAGTGCATAGTTTAAAGCTTACAAAGCACTCTGTGTATATACAGAGAGGTCTCTCTTCTACAAACTAAACACCCTCAGTTCATTAAAACAGTCCTCATATAGCTTGACGTGAAGGTCTAATAGCTTTCTATTTGCTCTCCTCTGAATGTAAAGAACCAACTTGAGACTTGAATTCCTTTGAACATGAGTTCCTTTTGCATCCATTGACTAGGCGCTGCCAACTGAGGAAATAGACACAATGGCTCTGTAGCTTTATTCGCTCGGAGTGAGACACACTCCACCAGCAAGTGGATGGGAATATGTATCTCTCTCTCTCTCTCTCCAAACACACATACACACACACACACACATACGCATATACATATATGTATATATATACACACATATACATATTACTATGCATAGTACATATGTATACATACACACAAGACATATATGTACCTATGTATGTGTGTATAAAAATATACATACATGTACATATATGTCGGTATGGAATATGGTCCTTAAATGTTTCAAAATGATGTTAGAATAATTGGGTATTGGTACAACAGATTGAGAGACCTAGCTGTTTTTCTATCAATTACTGAAACTAGATGAGAAACATCTTCAGTTTGAGGAAAAGAATTTCAGTGTAATTTTCTTAGAGGGAGGTAACTTATGGAATACTTTTATATTAATAGAAAAATCAACTTCATTCAAAGTTTGTTACTATTATGGAAATAATACCGTGTGTCCTGTGGTACAAACATGTTTTATTATAAAGAACTTATTGATACGCCCTGTTTTGGAATTAATTACTTACAGATCCTCCCAAGTCTTTCATGATAATTGGAGTACAAGTCAGTCTCTTATAAGTAAATTCATTTGTATAACTATTGAACTCAAAGATAGGAAGCTTCTACCTGCAAAAGTGTTGTTACTTATATTTACTTGTATAGAGTTGGATTCTTCATAGCATCTGATCCTCCTAAGGGAATTGGAATCAGAGTGGAAACTTTTGAGAAAATAACAAGATCAGATAATCCTATATGTCAAAAGTAAATAATAGCATCATGGGGCTCTTGGTTTCTTTCTATTGACATCACTTTTGGTTTTTCTTTTTTTGTGTGTGTGTTTTTGGTTTTTTTTTTTGGCAGGGCAATTGGGGTTAAGTGACTTGCCCAAGGTCACACAGCTACTAAGTGTATCAAGTATCTGAGGCCGGACTTGAACTCCTGACTCCAGGGCTGGTGCTTTACTCACTGCACCACCTAGCTGCTGCTTTGACATCACTTTTAATGCTCCTTCTATTTGGGCCCTGCCTTTCTGTCTCCTAGACTATTGTCTGCCTACCTGCAGATGGTCATGCAACAAGGATTCCTGTTCCACACTCTCCTCATCCCCTGGATGCTGCTTCAGCCTCATTTTACTTCCCTTCCCACTCCTACTCAGGTAAGGACAGCTCCTTTGACCCTCTCTCAAAAAGCTTTTGGGTGAACAGTGGGGCAAACTGGAGTGCTCCAGGCAGAGGAAGCAAGCAGGATGCTGGATGTATGATATGAGATAAGATGCAGGGTGTGACTAGCCAGAAAAATGATCAAAGTAGATTATGCATTGAAACCCCTCACCACAGGGACTCGCCTGTGTGCTTTCTAACTATGCTGTGCTCTGGGCCCCACCTTGAACCACTGCTGTTCCTAGCCTACCTATTTCCCACCTTATGCCTAGGGTTAGGCCTGCTTCCTTGGCACTGGAAGTCAAATGCCCTAATTCAAATAGGGAACTCTGTGGGGCTGGGCAGAGTGCATGATGGCTGGGTGTGTCACCATCATTCCCAGGATACTAGTTTACTCCCCATAGCTCTCCCCCTATTCTCTGGAAACTCTCCATGGAATGGAGTGTAAGAAAGTTCAGCCTGAGACAAACATAGCAAGATCATCTAGAGCCACAATGAGAGATGAAAATGGGAGGACAACAAACAGAAGAAAAAGGACAATATTCCGCCACGACTTTTATGGCACATTATTTTCACCATATTTTTGAGGTGTCAGTTGGGAGAGCTGGTTCAGATATGAAAGCATTCACTTAGACCTTCTCTTTTAGCCAATGGGAGCTTTTTATTTTATGTGGAAAAGCATCACAGGCCTCCTTAGCAAGAAAGCTAAATGAGACCCTGATATTTGGGGGAGTTATAGTTATAGAGGCTTCAGAGTGATGATATGGTTTCAGAGGGTTTTTTAATGGAGGTTGAAGATTAGGGAGAGGATGAGGAAGATGGATGACACAAGATAAGAGAGACAGGGGAAATATTATGACCCAGGATGGGAGGAGACAAGGAATTTTATGATCCAGGATAAGGGGGAAGTTTTATGGTATTTCAAGATAAGGGGAAGAGACTTTAGGACTCCTTCAGGTTGGAGAATGAACTAGGGGCTTCACAAAGTACTGCACAAGCAACCCTTAATATTATTTTTAACCCTTAAGGATTCACATCAATATGAGGCATCTTACTTGGACTCTAGAATCACAATAGCAGATATTCTACAAAAGATATAGAAATAGAACTAAAGAGAATAAAGATTTAAAAAATAGCCAGATTGGGACCAAAGGGCACATAAATAACAACAGCTACTTTAAAAGACACTTTAGTAGGGGAGATAAATTGGAAGAATAGGGCATGGGTCAAAAGCATCAAAGGTCATGATAATGGCAAAAAAGTAGCTTTAAAGAGTGGAAAAGCTGTGGTTAAGTCATTTAATTTCAAAGGTCTGGGTCTTGGAGGTCATGTGGATCCAAGGGTGAAGTCCAAGGTATGACCATGTCTGTGTGTGGCTTTAGTGGGCTAGAGAAGTATGTGGGTGGGAGGGGGTTGGGATTCTTCACGAGGTTGATAAATTGTGTAGTCAAGTTGTCAGCAGGTTGTTAGGTTAAGCATTGATATGTTGACATTTAGATTTGCTCTAAAGCCAGAGAATGGGCTTAGTCAATTTTTTAAATTGAGGGAATGACCTGGATATCAGTATGTGACAATAAGGAGCATAGAGACTCCTCCCCACCCCACTCACTCCCTCTCTCTCTCTCTCTCTCTCTCTCTCTCTCTCTCTCTCTCTCTCTCTCATGCTCTCACACACACACACACACACACACACACACAGTAATTCCCTCCCTCTCAAGGGCTAGGCTGGCCTGGTATTGGAATATTAGATTCCAAACTCGTTGGGTTTTTTTTTGCCAAGTGCAACAGTGACCAATTTTCTTCAGCCAGTTTCAATATACTTCCTGTTTGGTGTCATCTCATTTCAGGTAATGACTGGAAGCGTTTCACTTATTCTAAATTGACTAAAGACTTTTTCTACGCCTGGTTTTATGCTTTTGAATGATTGATTCAATAGAGGTGTCTAGGCATTGCTCATACCTTTTTTATGCCTTCGATTGATTCTGTAGCTCAATGAGACTTTCTCACCTGATAAAGGTATTAGGGAATACAGTGATTAATTGACTCAATGGAGAAGCCCAGACTTTCTATGGTCTGTTCATTGGGGTGAGGTGGGGTGAATCCTCACCCTTATACTAGGAGCATGGATATGAATCTGGAAGGGACTTTAAAGGTTATTCTATCTAATCTCATTTTGCAGATTAGAAGCTGAGAGTGGGAGAGATTAAATGGCATAGAGGACTTAGAACAGACTGTGTATACCATGAAGGAGGAAGGGTCACTGGTGATCTGGATATGGTAAAGAATGTTCCCACTCTTTCTCCTACTCGTATAAGTTGTTTGTTGTTGTTTTTGGAGAGGGGCAGTATCCTGGAGTAGAGGAATTAATCAAGAGGGTTGTGAAAGAATTTTTTTTTTGAGGCAATCAGGGTTAAGTGACTTGCCCAGGGTCACATAGATAATAAGTATCTGAGGCTAGATTTGAACTCAGGTCTTCCCAGACTCCAGGGCTGGTGTTCTATCTATTATGTCACCTAGCTGCCCCACTTGCCGCCCTCCCCCCTTTTAATTTTTAAAATTTTTTTAATTAAAAGTTACTTTTAATACTCTGGGGTAAGGCCCACAGGAATAAAAAACATTGGAAAAGGGAAACCACCTCACCCCCAGGAATGCCCTGGAGGAGGGCAAGGATGACTAGGGTGAAGGATGCACAGAGGGAACCCACTGCAGACACAGGGCAAAGGGAATGCCTTCAGTTCTGGGACCTCAGTGCTACAGGAGGAGGCAAGGGCATGATAGGATTGGTTCCAGCATCCAGACCCAGGTCAACCACCAAAAGGGATGGGTGAGAGCCATGGAGTGACTTGGAGTGGCACAGTGCCACACCCAGGCTACAGGGATCACTAAGTTCATTTTTTGCATTCCCAGGCTAAGGTCTGGTTAGATGACCAAGGGCCAGGTTACAACT
This sequence comes from Phalanger gymnotis, assembly GCA_028646595.1. Lineage (NCBI taxonomy): Eukaryota > Metazoa > Chordata > Mammalia > Diprotodontia > Phalangeridae > Phalanger > Phalanger gymnotis. Next base: position 282,040,148 of record CM053624.1, read on the forward strand.
CATAATAAGCCAGCACCCCCTTACATTGCCCTAAATGATTATTGACTATACATCCTGGGGACAGGTCAGAGGTACTAAGTGTGATTGCACTCTTATTGACAGTAAACAGAATTTTGAGGTGGATATGAAGGAGAAGGGGCCCGAGAATGAACCTATCTGTTAATGTCCTACTCTGTCCTGTTGGAACTGGAGTTCTTTGGCTCCAGGCTGGGGTCAGTCTGGTCCTTGTACCAAGTTTTTCAGAGAAACCTGAAGGCCTCCTTCTGCCTTCGGCTCTTAGCATGGGAAGAGGTCTAACGAGGATGGGAACTGCCTATGAATTCAAGTAAACAAGCTGTTGTTATAAGAGACTCTGAGGAAATTGGGGGGAACCATTGTTCCTATCCCCATAACATGTTGCTTTTGTGTCTCTCATTCATTCGATTCAGTTCAACAAGCTTTTATTATGCACCATTTTTGTTGTTGTTTAGTCATTTTTTAGTTGTGTCTGACTGTGACCCCTTCGGGATTTTCTTGGCAAAGATACTGGAGTGGTTTGCTATTTCCTTCTCTGCTCATTTTATAGATGAGGAAATTGAGACAGGGTTAAGTGACTTGACTAAGATCGCACAGCCAGTATTTGCCTGATGCCAGTCTGATGAACTCACAAAGATGAATGAGTCTTCCTTACTTTAGGTCGGGCACTCTATCCACATCTAGCTGCCCCTTATTAAGCATCTACTATATGCCAAGCCCTCTCTTTGAGTATTAATAAGACATTGTACTATAGTTATGTGTGTAGCCTGTAGTAATGTCATACCCTTCTTGTATCTCTTTTAAATCATTATTTATTCCTGGACCCACAGAGATGATGAAAAAGACTTTGGGAATCTCATGACATACTCTACTTACCTGGAAACTTAGGGAGCCAGCACTTGAAATAGGTAGGAAGTCCTACAATAGAATGGAGGAAAGATCTGGACATTGTCCCAAACTGGTTGCCTCTGTTTCCTTCTGTTGTCCTTAAGAGTTTACATTCCTGGTTGTCATGCCACTGATTGGACTGGGACCTTGGAGCGGAGATCTATAGGAGCTCTGATAGCCACAAACTGCTTCAGCTTTTAATACTACCTGCTGCTGACTTGGATTAGAGAAGCAGAGCTGAGACCATAACTTGTGCTCTTTTGAATCCAGGGTACTCAGAGAACAAGATGTCAGAGATCCGAGTTGTTGTGGGAAGACCAAAAGAGCCCAGAATGGCACATATTGACAATTCCATTCATTGATGAGGTGAGAGATTCTCTCCCACAAAGCTTTCCTTACTTTCCCTTGGTATAGTGATAGTCTCTGACCTTGAGAGAAGGTCCCAGTTATACAATACCTTTAATTTTTTCTACAACCAGATGGCTTCACAGAAGAATACTTAGCCTTCTTATTTTCATTTTCACTATGTTGACTAAATTATGTAGCCACAGTATGTCTTTCGAATGAGGTAATTGGGTGGTCAAAGGTTGACTGAGAGAGGAGATTCCAGATGTGGAATGAGCCTCTGGAGTCATAGATTTCAATTTTTTTTAATTTTTGAGCAATATTCCATATTATTCTTGTCCAAGCAAATAAACAGAGTTACTCAGAGCTGTGTTTAGTGATCAGATCTATTAGAAATACACATCAATTAGTCATATTAAGCAGCTGCTAAGAGGCCAATTGACTGGCACGGATTCGCCCTCTAAGCCAGGAGTCCTGTTTTGACAAAGAAGGTCTGGGAGTTTATATATCTTTGTAATGGGGGTCTGGCACATGCTCAAGGTGCCTCAGATGGTTTCTACATGTGGAGGATGCTTCTAGAAGAATCTTGATGATAGAAGGGAAATACTTTGGAGAGACAGACTGGGGAGTATGCATAAATATTCTATAACTAATTTTGTTTGGCTAACCACTCGTGGAAGAGAAGGCTCTTTCACTGGCTGAGGAGGCATTCAAAGGGACCTGTCACTTTTAACTATGGTCTCTCTTTGCTTCTGCACTCTTAGAAAAGTGCTCAGCTTATGACTTGGTAAGATCAGAAGGTTCAGAGAACTCCTTACATTCTGTCATTCCAGAGTTTGGGTTTGCATCCGGAACACCACTGATACCGCAGAGAGATGAAGGGAATGGAGCCTTCTTTGGCATCTAGGAGTTCACATTTGTAGTCAGAACAGTATTGATGCCTCAGTAGGCAAGGAGTGACCTTCAGGACCCCATACCATTGAGAGCTAATAACAGGACTCAATGTGGTATCAATGCCATCTGCATGTAAATTTGGCAATACCACTACTATGTAGGAATTGAACTGTTCCCAGCCTACTCCCCTAGAAACCAAGGTGGTGTAGGGTAGAGTGTGCCCCTGAAATACTGGGAGGAAAATATTTGTACATATATTCTGGCTATGTCTTTGAAATAAACATCCTTTTGTAAAAGTTAATTATTGTTAAGTGATCAAATAGAATTAGAGTGCCAATCATTGACATCAGTGGGGGCTCCAGCCAGTGGCAGAGAGAAAAGATACCCCAACCCCTCAGGGTCACCACCTGCATTTCTGAGAGGTGAAATAGCAAGGTGACCCTAAGAGAATGAGGCCAGAGCACATACGCTATACTTAAGGGCTTCTAGAGAATTCTAAGCAATTATCTCATACTACATAGATGGGTTATGGTGGTGCAATGGGTAGATTGCCAGACCTGGAGTCAGGAAGACTCATCTTCATGAGTTCAAACCTGGCCTCAGACACTTCCTAGTAATGTGAACTTGGGCAAGTCACTTAACTCTGTTTTCTCATTTGTAAAATGAGCTAGAGAAGGAAAAATGGCAAACCACTCCAGTATTTTTGCCAAGAAAACCCCAAATGGGTCGTGAAGAGTCAGACACTACTGAAATGACTGAACAACAACACAGGTAGCATGAAAATAACAAATCAATAAAAGAATTTTTAAATAACATTGAAAGCCATAAGAACTCTAATCAATGCAATGATAGACAAGTGATGGACTCAGGGAACAGGAACGGACAATTCTGAACGTGGCCAGTGCAGGAATTTGGTTTTGTTTTGGTTTTTTTTTTTTGACAGTGCATATTTGAGCTTTTCTTTTCCTTTTTCTTCTTGATTTTGTTAATTTTTTAAAAAAAATTAATTTTAAATAATGTTTACCTAACAGAAAGGTAAAATAAGTCAAACATACATCTGTGGTATTAAATCAGAGTAATAAATAGTTATACATAGCCTGAAGGACTCTATCATTAGATGAGGTGTTTTATGATCCAGACAAACCATGATTATATTTGATCATATTCCAAAGACTGTTATTACCTCCTAGTACCGTAAAGCATTTGCTAGTTTGTAATTAATCTTGATCAACAGTCAGTAGCTTAAATTAGAGGTCTAGTTAATTCATCAAAGCATTAAGGCCTTTCTTAATTCTAATTTTCTTATATTTGAGACACTAAAATTCTACTTCTTCATCCCCTATGTAAATTTCAAAACCATAAATGTGTATTTTAAACAAACTCACACCTCTGCTTAATCGCAGCCATGGCAGAGTTAGGGGGGACCACAATGTAGGCTTTTGAAGGCTGAAAACCCTTTGGTGGCTAGACTAGATATTATAGTTGTTAAGGAGTCTCTCCCATACATGTGCCATAGAGAGCACTTGACTTTTAGCTGAAATGGATTATTGCTTGGTAGACAACTCAGATATACTCCCTAACTGGATAATTAGGAAGATGGCATATGAACCATTGTGAATCACTTGTGGTATAGTGCCCCAACTGTTATGTGGTATGCCCACAGAATTTCACATGTATACGAGTCTTATCTCCCTTATTAAACTTATTCCCCTTAAGAGCAGAGACTGGAACTGATTCTCTTTTCTATTTATAGCACCCCTTCTGGCTTATGTCCTCAACTCAGCACTCACAGATTGGGTCCCTAGGAGGCAACTATTATCTTAAATTCAAGGTACTCTGTGAGTATGAACACATTTTCTTTTATTTCCTCCTCTTTTTTTCTTATGTAAATAGTATTTTGTTTTTTATGATTACATGTAAAGACAATTTTCAACATTCATTTTTATATAATTTTGAATTCCAAATTTTTCGCCATCCTTCCCACCCCTCCCCGTTCTCCAAGGCAGTAAGCAATCTGATATAGGTTATATTTGTGCAATCATGTAAAACATATTTCCACATTAGTCATGTTGTGAAAGAAGAAACAGAAGAGAAGGAACCCCACCCCCTCCAAAAAAAATAAAGTGAAAATAATCTGCTCCAATATGCATTCAGACTCCAAAGTTCTTTCTCTGGATGTGGATAGCATTTTCCATCATGTTTTTTGGAATTATCTTGGATCATTGTATTGCTGAGAAAAACTAAGTCAATCATAGCTGATTATCACACAACATTGCTCTTACTCTATACAATGTTCTCCTGATTCTGCTCACTTTACTCAGCATTGATTCGTATAAGTCTTTCCAGGTTTTTCTGAAATCTGCCTGCTCATCATTTCTTATAGCATAATAGTATTCCATTGCATTCATATATCACAACTTGTTGAGCCATTCCCCAATTGATGGGCATCCCCTCAACTTCTAATTTTTTGCCAGCATGGAAAGAGGCATTATAAATATTTTTGCATATGTAGGTCCTTTTCCCTTTTTTATGATCTCTTTGGGATACAGATCTAGTAATGGTATTGCTGGGCCAAAAGGTATGTGTAGTTTGATTGCCCTTTGGGCATAGTTCCAATTGCTCTCCAGAATGATCAGATCAGTTCACAGCTCCACCAACAATACTTTACTTTCCCAATTTCCCACATGCTCTCTAACATTTATCATTTTACTTTTTTGTCATATTAGCCAATCTGATAGATATGAAGTGGTACCTCAGAGTTGTTTTGATTTGCATTTCTCTAATTAATGATTTAGAGCACTTTTTCATATGATTATAGATAGCTTTGATTTCTTCATCTGAAAACTGCCTTTTCATATCTTTTGACCATTTATCAGTCGGGGAAAGTATAAACTCTTAAAACTATAGCTCATGAGTTCCCACTAATGCACTTAGTTTCTATAGTCAGCCAGTAGACACAATTAGCTCAGAGCAAAGGAATTTTCTGAGAGAGAATAGTAAGAACAGTAACTAAAAAACATTTTCCCCATAAACCTGGGGTGAACTCTCTCATAAATACAATGTTCCTGGGAGGAGTAGGTACATAAACAGTGTACTGGTAGAGAGGAACATATGTAGGGATCAAAGAACTTATGATTCCCACAATGCACAGTCCCAATGTCTTTTCTCATCTTGCAGTGTCCTCAAACTGCTCCCCACTGGGCACAATATCTCCTGGGTAGATTGCTAAACTGTGATCCCTGAGTCTATTCCTTGCCTTAGCTTGACTCCCAACTGCAAGGGCTAACTCCCTCATGAATGCATAATTGGATCTCTTTTCTGCTGCCAGGTCATGCTCCTCAAGGCTGTCTCTTGCCTCAACTCTGTCTGACCTTCTCTCCCACTAGGTGCTGTGTTATCTACTAGGTACATAGCTCCACTGAAAAATGCCATAGCTAATGGTGCCAGAGAGAATTTGTCCTCTAACACAGTGCCCTGGCAGAGGTATAAGGGAAAAGGCAACTAGGTGGTGGAGCTTTTAGCTTGGAGTTGGGCATTTAGCTTGGAGTTGGGAAGACCCAAGTTCAAATCAGCCCCAAATACTTATTAGCTGTGTCACTGTGACCCTGGGCAAGTCATTTAACCAGTTTGCCTCAATTTCTTCTGCTATAAAATATAGATAATAAAAGCACCTACCTCCCAGGATTGTTGTGAGGATCAAATGATACGATACTTGTAAAGTACTTAGCAAAGTGCTTGGCACACAATAGGAGCTTTATTTTGTGGTTGTTCAGTTTTCTGATTCTTCATGACCCTATTTGGGGTTTTCTTGGCAAAGATAGTGGAATGGTTTGCCATTTCCTTCTGAAGCTCATTTTACAGTTGAGGAAACTGGAGCAAACAGAATTAAGTGACTTGCTCAGGGTCATACAACTAGTAAGTGTCTAAGGCCATATTTGAACTCAGAAGGTGAGTCTTTCTGACTTCAGGTCTGGCACTCTATCCATTAACTGCCCCAGTTAGGCACTATAATAAAAGGGAAGGACCAATCCTCTCTCAAGAGCTAGGTTATTTGCTTCTACTCTGGTCTGCCAGAGAGGCCACATTACTTTAAGCTGCTACTTCACTTGTCTCCAAAGCTGGCAAACTAGCTTTTAAAAATTATTATTATTTAACTTCTATATCAACTTAAAATTTTTTTCAACATTTTTATTTAAAGTTTTGAGTTCCAAATTCTAACCCTTTCTTCCTCCTCTCCCCCCTTTCTTGAGATGATAAGCAATCAGATATAGGTTATACATGTGCAATCATGTAAAACATTTCCATATTAGTCATTTTTGTACAAAAGGATTGGAATAAAAGAAAAAAGAAAGTGAAAAGTAGCATGCTTCACTCTGTATCCAAACAGTATCAGCTCTTTCTCTGGAGGTGGATAGTCCTTTGGGAGTGTCTTGGATTACCGTATTGCTGAGAATAGCTAAGTCATTCATCATTCTTCAATGAACAATATTGCTGTTACTGTGTACGATGTTCTCCTGGTTCTGTTTACTTCACGTAATGTGTCATTCATGTAAGTCTCTCCAGGTTTTTCTGAGATCTGCCTGCTCATCATTTCTTATAGCATACAGTATTCCATTACATTCATATACTACAACTTGTTTAAGCATTCCTCAATTGATGGGCAATCCCTTTGATTTCCAAATCTTAGCCACCACAAAAAGAGCTGCTACAAATATTTTTGTGTATGTAGATCCTTCCCTCTTTTTTTTTTTGCTGTCTTTGGGATATAGACCTAGCAATGGTATTGCTAGATCAAAGAGTATGCATAATTTTATAGCCCTGTGGGCCTAGTTTCAAATTGCTCTCCAGAATGCTTGGATCAGTTTCATAACTCCACCATTGGTGTCCCAGTTTTCCCACAACCCCGCCAACATCCAACATTTTCTTTTCTTGTCATATTAGCCAATCTGATAGGTGTGAGGTGGTATCTCAGAGTTGTTTTAATTTGCATTTCTCTTATCAACAGTGATTTAGAGCATTTTTCATGACTATAGATGCTCTGATTTCTTTGTCTGAAAACTGCCTGTTCATATCCTTTGACCATTTATTAATTGGTGAATGACTTGTATTTTTATAAATTTGATTCAGTTTTCTATATATTTGAGAAATGAGGCCTTTGTCAGAGATACTCGTTGCAAAGTTTTTTCCTAGCTTTTTGTTTTCCTAATAATTTTGGTTGCATTGGTTTTGTTTGTACAAAAACTTTTAAATTTTATATAATCAAATTTACCTATTTTACATTTTGTAATGCTCTCTATAGCTTCTTCCCTTATCCATAAATCTGACAGATAAACTATTCCATGCTGTCTTAATTTATTTATAGTATCACTCTTTTTGACCTTATCTTGGTACATGGTGTGAGACGTTAGTCTATTGTTCTCCAGTTTTCCTAGCAGTTTTTGTCAGATAATGAGTTTTTGTTCCAAAAGCTTGGGTCTTTGGGTTTGTCATATACTAGATTACTATGCAAGCTACCTTTTTGAAAACAATTTATGGGGTGGCCAAACAAAACAGCCAATAGTAAGTCATTTTCTAATTCCATCAAGAACTTATTTGTATCTTGTAAAAAAAGGTAACAAAATGAAAACTTCTGCAATCTTATCTGCTAAGCCGGAGGTGGGGATTGGGAAACTGATTGATGAGGCATATCCTCACAAAAATTACATATCTATGCCCTGACCCATTCATTTGGTGTCTAGCACAGGGCCCTGCAGAGAGTAGGTACTCAAATATTGGTTGATTGAATACTCTTCTCTTGTTGACTCATTTCTTTATTTGTCTAGCTTTGAGAGATTGCTCAGCTGAGCCCATAGGGGCTGGGGCACTGGCCTCTCCCTGTCTTATACCCAGCCATTATGGTTTGTGGACTAGGTTTGGCCCTGAGAAGCCAGCCCCAGAAGCCCTGGTGAAAAGACACTCCCTTTTTTCACCCTCATTGGCCCATTAACAAACCGTAGAGCTCCAGGGGAAAGTTGTTTATGCTTGAGTTATGACTCATGTCTACAGGCCCCAAAGCGGGGAGTAAAAAAAAGGACCTCAAGGTAAAAATATAAATTGGGTATGGAGTGGGTAATTTATTTATCTATTTAAAAAAGGAATGCAAAATATGAAGAATGGCAACGCTCATAAACAGAATAAGAATAGCAGTAGTAGTGGTGATGATAGTAGTAGTAGTGGTGATGGAGGTAGTAGTAGTAGCAGTAGTAATAGTAGTAGTGGTGATGGTAGTAGTAGTAGTGGTGTGGTGGTGGTGGTGATAGTAGTTATGGTAGTAGTAGTAGTAATAGCTAGCACTTTATAGAGTAGTTAACTATGTGTCGGGCACTGTTTTAAGAGCTTTACAATTATTATCTCACTTGACACTCACAACAACCCTGGGAAGTAGGTGCTACTAGTATCCTTATTTCACAAATGAGGAAAATGAAGAAAACAGGAATTAAGTGACTTACCCAGGGCCACATAGCTAGTAAGTATCTGAGCTGGATTTGAACTCAGTTCTTCTTGACTCCAGTTCTACTCCTCTATCTGATGGGCCGCCTCACTGCCCCGTCATCCATTGAGACAAATCCAATGATGCTCCATGCTCTTTCATTCAGCATTTATTAAGCACCTGCTATGGACTGAGCTCTGTGGTAAGAGCTAGAAGCTGGAAGAGATTTTTGTCAGATTTAGCCCGTGCCTTCATGGTGCTTGGAAATCTTACAGTGACAAGATACAATACTAGAAGACACAGACAGGCAATATACAACATTATGTGATAGTTTCATTTCAATTCAGTCATTTTTTAGCTGTGTCTGCCTTATCATGACCAATTTCGGGGTTTTCTTGGCAAAGATACTGGAGTGGTTTGCCATTTCCTTCTCCAGCTCATTTTACAGGTGGGGAAACTGAGGCAAACAGGGTCAAGTGACTTTCTCAGGGTCACACAGCTAGTGAGTGAGAGTCTGAGGCCAGATTTGGACTCACGTTTTATCCATTGTGCCACCTATCTGCCTTCATAATTACATTAGAGGGGTACAAAACAAAGTATTATACAGGTGGTACAGGTGGCATTTGAGTTGGGCTTCGAAGAATGAGTAGGAGCTCAACTGGTGAAGAAAGGAAGAGAAGAAATTCCAAAGAGAACTGCCTGAGCAAAGGCAGGGAGGTAAGAAAGTGAAATCTGAGATTCGGAGAGAGAGGAATCCAGTTTGGCTGGAGGATAAAGTTTGTAGAAGATCATAAAATGAAATAGGGAAGGGGAGTTCCTTGAAGGGCCTTAAATACAAGGCTAAGGAGTTTGAACTTTGTGCAGTAATCAGTAGGGCTCCAGTGATGATTTTAGATCAGCAGAGATGGCTAGATACTTGCTTAAAAAAAGAGTATTCTGGCAGCAGTCTAAAGAATGGATTGGAGGGAGGAGAGGACGAAGGTAGGAGTACCCACAAGTAAGAAGGCTCTATAAAGTGTAACAGAGATATGTCTATCTGACTACAATTGTCATAATGCCTGAGACCAGAAAGTTATCATTCATTGGGAGAAGCTACCAAAACTTCACTTTTACCAGGGGAACTGTGTACCTGGATTCAGGGGAATTTTGTCAGGAGGTTGGGGCTCTGATAGTGGAGTGAGAGACTTCTGGGAGAGCCCAGACCCAAGCATACATGATGCAAATGGTAGAGGAAGGATTTGCAGATGTAGAATTGACAAGACTTAGAAAGTGACAGACTCTTGTTTCCATACCAGGACAGGCTGATATGTTCCTGGGCTCCAGCAAATGTTCCTGAAACACATCCAGCTGAGCTCTCAGCTAATCAAAACTGTGAGAGCTTATAAGCAAATCCTCCTCCCTACTCCCACTGCCCCACCCCCCATGAATTCAGGAGAGAAGAATATTCTTGGAATAGCTGATTAAATTAGGCTGGATCTTACTCCTAAGACCTCAAAGACAGACCTAAATGCACTGAATTTCTTTATTCAGACCCACTGATATAGAAAAGCTTAGCCTCTACTCCTTTGGAATTATCACTTAAGGTTCCAGGATTTCCCTCCTGATTCCCTCATTCCCTTCCCCCAGCCCCAATTGCAGAAAAAAAAAAAAAGAGTAAGTCTTTTTAACAACCACGCATAATTACATATAACAAAGTTCTACATTGGTTGTGTTTAAAAATGTATGACTCATTCTGTAACTTGAGTCCATCATCTTTCTCTCAGGAAGTGAGCCACAGGCCTGCTTATCATCACCCTCTGGAATTGTGGCCATTCATTAAATCCATCAGAGTTCTTAAATTGTGCAAAGTTCATTGTCTGTACAATGCAGCTATTGCATGAATAGTTCTCCTGGTTCCACTTCTCCCTGTGTCAATCTATATGCGTGTTTATGTGTTTCTCTTGCATCATCTATGTTATTATTCCTTATGGCACAATCATATTCCATTACATTCATACACCATAACTTGTTCAACCACTCTAATTGACGGGCCTCTTAGTTTCCAGTTCTATGCTTTAACAAAGAGAGCAAGCACACTTTGGCTTGGCTTTGGATTCTCTTTAGAGATGATCTGGAACATGCTCAAATCCCATTTCCTGATTTTGGACACTTTCTTTCTCTTTCATGATTCCTTCACTCATAAGATTTGACAATCCACTTCCAATGGTCATGGTAGTATCAAACAGACAGTAAAGAGATTTTAAGTGCCACAGGGATCACTGCAGTAGAATTAACTCCCCATTTCCTCCAGCCCCTTTCCATCTTCCCATTGATAGAAAGGAGATTAAGGGGATTTGGCAAATTTCAGAACAAGATGAGATTTCTTCCAGAGAAACAAGTTGGGGGTGAGGCTGGGTAAAAACCCTGTAATTTGTGCTGGACTTGATTTTACCACCACTCTAGTCCCAATCTGATGCATAGGGAAATTCAAAGCCTCTGAGACTTACTGCCGGCATATTAAAGGCAGAAATTCAGCACAAAAGATCAAGATGAAGAGTGTTCCATCACTATAATTCCACCAGAGTTTTTTGGTCTTGCTTTGCCTATCTCTACTTCCTTTGACCCAGACAGCCCTCCACATTTTGCTGACAGTCCCTGAGGGATTCTAGGTTGGCAGCCAGGAGTTGATAGAAATGAAATATGATTTTCTAATATGTATAAAGGCATGGGACAGAGACTTTATTTTGGGGTGAATGGGAGAAAGTAGGTTCAAAGAGGTACTAAATGCCTTTTGGTTAAACTTAATTGGCTGGCAGTTCAGTGTTTGATCACTGCAGGTAAAGACTCTTGGAGAGAAAAACTGGACATAGCTAAAGCCTCTAGGAAATACCTTGTGACAGGGGTTCTTGTCCTGAGGTCCACAGACTATGGCCAGATTTCAGGAGGGGCTATGAACTTGGATGAGGAAAAAAAATTATGTGTTTATTTCAACATAACTGGTTTCCTTTGTAAGCCTATTTATCTTATTCATTAAAAAACACTTTTTTGAGAAAGGGTCCCTAGGCTGCCAGGCTGCCAAAAGGGTCCATGTTACAAAAAAGGTTAAGAGCCCTTGCTTTATGACAGATAGCATTTAAGATAGCACTTTTGGTTTGCAAGACATTTTACAAATACTGTTTCATTTTATTTTCACTAATCTGATAAGTAGGTGTGTAAGGGACTTTCTCACTCACTGAAAGAGCTGAGGGCAGCTAGATGGCACAGTGGACACAGTGATGGGCTAGTCAGGAAGACTCATCTTCTCGAGTTCAAATCTGGCTTCAGACACTTCCTAGCTGTGTGACCCTGGGCAAGTGACTTAATCCTGTTTGCCTCAATTTCCTCATCTGTAAAATGAGCTGGAAAAGGAAGTGGCAAACCATATGTGCCAGGCACTATAATTATTATATCATTTGATCCTTACAACAACCCTGGCAGGTAGGTGCTATCATTATCCTCATTTTATAGATGAGGAAGCTGAGGCAGACAGAGGTTAAGTGATATGCCCAGGGTCACACAGCTAGGAAGTGTCTGAGTCCAGATTTTAACCTAGGACTTCCTGAAGTTCTGGGAAAAGATCCACTTTGGCCAGCAACTGAATACAAATTTACTTGGCCCACTATATCTAGTTAGCCCACAAACCGTGCTTCAAAATCCCCTCATCCTCCCTGATTCACTTCCACACATCCTTTCCTCTCCTTTCTGACTCTGCTCTGGGCACAGTAATCAAATCAGTATCACCTTAGTTCCTACCATTTGCCTGCCTCACACATCACTTTACCATCCCAGTGATTCTCCTGACCAAAACGCTCTCTGGCTGCCATTCCCCTACATGTGTAGTCTTCTATTATAATACAAGCTACTGGAGGGAAATAACTGTCTCTTTTTACTTGCATCCCCTCCCCCCAAAACTTAGGGCAATGCCTGGCACATAAAAAGCACTTAATGTCTTTCCATTTATTCACGTATAGATCTGCTATCCATAGACATAACTAACCCAAGAAGTGATTAGATCCCCAAAGGCAAGAACGTAAAGAGGAAAGAACAGAGCAAAATCTTGGGAGGTTATCTATAGGAAATTGATGATGATCTAACCAATGAAACAGAGGAATGGTCACGAGGGTAGACCCAGCAGACAGCAGTGTCACTGAAGGGAAGGGATGAGAGTATCCATGAGGACATGGTGGTCCATCAACCAATAAGAATTTACTAAGTGCCTACTATCTGCCAAGTATTATTAGCAATATAAAATATATAAAAACAAAACAATCCCTGCCCTCAATGGTGGGAAACAATATGTACACATGAATGCATACCCACAATACCCACACAAATCCAAAGTAGTTTGGAGGTAGGGATCACAGTAGTGGCTGGAGAAATCAGGAAAGGTTCATGTAGGCAGGGTGGCATTTGACCTGGAGGATCAATGCCAGAAGGTGCAGGTGAGGAAGAAGTGCATTCCAGGATTGGGGAATAGGCTCTGCAGAAGCACAAAATTAGAAGATGGGAGACCCTTCAGTGAAGAATGGTAAGAAGGCCAGTTTGGCTGGGCCATACAATGACTGAAGGGGGATGAAAGAGATGTGTATATACAAAAGCTGGAAAGGCAAGTTTGGATCAGGTTGTGAAGGGCTTCATATATTCAACAGAAATGTTTCTTTCTGATTCTAGAGAGACTAGGGAGCCACTAGAGTTTATCCAGGAGGGAAATGACATAGCCAAACCTCTGCTTTAGGAAGATCACTTTAGCAGTTGGGTGAAGGATGAACTGGAGTGAGTAGAGACTGTAGGCAGGGTCAAAAGCTGTGAAGGTTAAGGAAGATGTGGATGAAGAAAAAGGCATCAGATTCGGTTAAGGCTTGTTGGCAACCTCTGACATTAGTTTCACTACAATGATAGGATCAGAAACCAGATTTTGAGGGGTTGATAAATGAATGGGTTGTGAGGAAGTGGAAGTAGGGAGCACAGAATACTCTATAGTTTAGCAGTGAGGGGAGGAGAAACATAGGACAATAGCTTGGGTTGAGGGGACAATAGAGTCTGTGAATGCTTTTTAAGAATAGAGGAGTCCTGTGTACATTTGTAGGCAAAGAAGAAGGGGCAAAAGACATAAGGCAAGACTATGTTTAGGAGACGTATGCTACAGAGGATCCAGCCATTGAGAGATTGCCTGGCACAGCCTGGGGTCTCATTTATGCTGGAGGGCACAGCTGTCTTCAATATGCTCAGTGAGCAAAGGGAAGAAGAGGCAGTATGTGAGCTTCTTTGCACCTGAGCAAATGGTACCAGTTTTCTTGAGATGTCAGATCTTTCTGTGACTAGGAAAAACCCCACCATGACCCAATCCTTCCCCACTGTATGTGTGGGGTATGGATTGGAGTATGGGACTTTGCACCTGTACTTTCTAGCAACCCACATAGATAGGGCACTGTTGTATTTACACAGAAGCTCAATACTGGTGAACCGGTTGGCTGTGACAGCTGCAACTGGAATACCATAACAGGCTCAAGTAATCAGCCAAGATAGATATCTCTGCTTTAACCACATTATCCTTCAGATTCCTCAGAGCCTGATTTTTTTTTTTACTCTATATAAATTTTATTTTTTTATATTAATTTTTTTTTATTTTTAGTTTACAACTCTCAGTTCCACAAGATTTTGAACTCCAAATTTTCTTTCCTTCCCTCTCCTCCCCAAGACGGCACGTAATCCGATAGAGGTTCTACATATACCTTCACATTAAACTTATTTTCACAATAGTGAAGTTGTAAAGAAAAGTTGTAAACTTTATTGTAAAGTTGTAATGGAATGAACCATGAGAAAGAAGAAAGAAAACCAAAAAAGAAAAAAAAAGCAAATAGTCTTCAATTTGCATTCAGACTCCATATTTCTTTCTCTGCATGTGGATAGCTTTTTCCATCATGAGTCTTTTAGAGCTGTCTTAGAATCTGCTGAGAAGAGCCAAGTCTATCAGTCATCACAGATACTATGTGTCTGTAATTGTGTATAGCATTCTCAGGGCCTGCTTTCTTAGGAGGTACTTCCTTGGTCAGGGAGGAAGAATCCTGGTTTTCTGACTGCTCTGTAGCTTTGTCCAGCAGCCACTCTCTGATGTCACATGACAGGTATCATTAGCCCTCAGCCGTCACTTTCACTCAATTCAACTATCTCAGCTCCACTCTTTGAGTCCCAAGTCCCAAAGATACCCTGGCTGGCCATCTGTTAGTGGAGGGGCTCTTAACCTTTTCTGATTATGGTGCCCTTGGCAGTCTGGCAAAGCTAAAGCCCTTTCCTGGAATGTTTTATTTTTTTTAAATTTCCATTACTAATGTTGCAAAAGAAAACAGACCAAAAAAGAAAGAGAAAGCATGCTTCAATCTAAATTCAGACTCCCATCAGTTCTTTCTCTGGAGATGGATAGCATTTTTCATCGTAAGTCCTTCAGAACTGTCTTGCACACTGTATTGCTTAGAATAGCTAAGTTATTCACACTTGACCATTGTACAACATTTCTGTTACTGTGTACAATGTTCTCCTGGTTCTGCTCATTTCACTTTGCACCAAAGTTCACGTGTGTCTTTCCAGGTTTTCCTGAGAGCATTGTTCATTTCTTATAGTACAATAATATTCCATCACAATCTGTAATACAATTTGTTCAGCCATGCTGCAATTGGGCATTCTCTGTTTCCAATTCTTTGCCACCACTAAAAGAGCTGCTGTAAATATTTGTCTAGATATTGGTCCTTTTCCTTGTTTTTTTAATCTCTGAGATAGAGACCTACTAGTGGTACTGCTGGCTCAAAGCACACGCATGGTTTTCTAGTCCTTTGGGCATATTTCGAAATTGCTCTCCAGAATGGCTGAATCAGTACCCATTCGCAACTCCACTCTTTAGTATCTCAATTTTCCCACATCCCCTCCAACATGTTATTTTCCTTTTCTGTCGTATTAACCAATTTGATAAGCATGAGATTATACCTCAGTTGTTTCAATTTGCATTTCTCTAATCGATGATTTGAGTATTTTTAATATGACTATATACTTAACTTTGGTTACTTCATCTGAAAATTGCCTGTTCATATTCTTCGACTATTTATCAATTACAGAATGGCTTCTTTTTATAAATTTAATTCCATCCTCACGAAAAATGAGGCCTTTATCAGAAACATTGTAATTTTTTTTCAGTCGATTACTGTGTATTTCTCTCCATCCTATTTTTCCCATTTATCCTACTTTCTCCTTTCACACTGGTGCACCCTCAAGTGTTTTGCCTCTGACTGCCCCCTCCTCCAAACCATCCTCCCTTCTATTACCCTCCCCACCCTTCGTTCTTTCCTGTAGGAGAGATTTCTATACCCAAGTGTCTGTTATTCCCTTTTTGTGCCAGTTCTGATGAGTAAGGTCCATGCACTCTGCTATACTTCCCCTCCATTGTAAAAGTTCTTCTGCACCTCTTTTACGTGAGATAACTTACCCCATTCTATCTCTTTTGCCTTCTCCCAATCCTTTCTCACCACTTAATTTTATTTTTTTACGTCATTCCATTATAGTCCACTCACACTCAAGTCCTCTATGTAGTCCGCCTTAAAAACGAAAAGTTCTTAGGATTTACAAGTGTCATCTTCCCACATAAGAATGTGAACAGTTTAACCCTATTGAATCCCTTATGATTTCTCCTTCCTAATTACCTTTCTGTGCTTTTCTTGAGTCTCATATTTGAAAGTCAATCTTCCTATCCAGCTCTGGGCTTTTCATCAGGAGTGCTTCAATTTCAATGAATATCCATAACCCCCTGAAGGATTATACTGTTTTGCTGGGGATTCTTGGGTCATAATCTTAGCTCCTTTGTGCACTGGAATATCTTATTTCAAGCCCTTCTATGCCTCATTATAGAAGCTGCTAAATCTTATCTTGACTATAGCTCTGCAATGCTGAAATTGTTTCTTTCTGGCTACCTGCAATATTTTCTCCTTGCCCTGGGATTTGCCTATAATATTCCTAGGAATTTTCCTCTTTTTTCCACTTCTTTTTCGGGAGGGGATTGGTGGATTCTTTCAATTTCTATTTTACCCATTGGTTCTAAAATATCAGAGCAGTTTTCCTTGATAATTTCTTAAAAGATGATGTCTAAATCATCTCTCCTGGACCTATTTTCCAAGTCACTTGTTTTTTCAATGCAATATTTCACATTTCAACTTTTTTTCATTCTTTTGATTTCATCTTATTGTTTCTTGATGTATCAGAGAGGTAAGTTTCCACTTGCTCAATTCTAATTTTTAAGGAATTATTTTTTTCAGTGAGCTTTTGCATTTCCTCTTCCATTTGCCAATTCTATTTTTTAGGGAGTTCTTTTCTTCAGTGAATTTTTGTGTCTATTTTTCCATTTGGCCAATTCTGCTTGAGTTCTTTGGTGAGTGTTTGTACTTTTTACCATTTGGCCTATTCTGTTTTTTAAGGTGTTATTTTCCTCTTTCGGGGGAAGGGGATGTCTCCTTTGCCAAGCTATTCATGATTTTCCTGCATCACTCATTTCTAATTTTCCCTCTCTTATGTGATTTTTAAAAATCCTTTTTGAGCTCTTCTATGAATTCCTTTTGAGCCTGAAACCAATTCACATTTTTTTTCAGACATTGGATATACAATTTTTTACTTTGTCGTCTCCTAATTTGTTTTACTCTTCCCTGTCACCACAGTAACTTTCTATAGTATTTGGTTTTGATTTGCTTTTTGCTCATTTTCCCAGCCTATTTCTTGACTTTTAACTCTACGTTAAAGTGGGACTCTGTTCCCAGGGTGGAGGAAGCGCTCTCCCAAGCTTTAGGCCTTTCTAGCTGCTGCTCTCAGAGCTACTTTGGGGTGGTGGGAGGGTGTCTATGTTTCCAGTTCTTCCAAGGTGGTAAGGTCTAGGGACAGGTGGGCATCACTGATCTCCTGGCCTGTACTCGTTTTTCCCACCCTGTGGAGCTGTGGCCAAGGTCCCCACTTCTCTACGGCTACAAGCTCTGGAATGTTAGCGATCCTCCCTACCCTGAGACTTCGACCTGGTTAGAGTGTTAGCAAAGGGACCCCTGTAATCTCCTTCTGAGGGGTCGTCTGACCCCTACCATCTGTGGACTGAAAACTCTAGAAGCTACTGCTGCTACTGATGAGGGCACAATCTCTGGGAACTCTCTTGAACCTTCCCATTTGATCTGGTCTTGGCCTGAGACTATAACCTCACATTATCAGTAGGCCCAAATCTCTACCTAACCTTGACCTTTATCAGCCACTTCCCACCCTTAATCCCATTCTCTTGGTTCCTGGAGTCTGACCTCATCCCAGTCCCACCAAGCTCCTCCTTAGACTCCTCCTCAAGACCACCCCTCGATCCCTCCCACAATCTTTGTGTATATAATCTCCATCTTGCCTCCATGAACATGCTGAGATTCAATCTAGCCCGCTTGTGAAAACAGGCATCACAAAGGGTGGGATTTCTCAAGACATCTCATCATGGTGAATCCCTAATAAACTTTGTCTTATCCCTCGGCTGAGAAGGCTTGAGTTGAATTCTTTTGGCAGGACCCGGCATGTAGGTATTTTGGGGTCTCAAGAATCTCTAGAAACCTGTGGTTCCCTACCATCATCATTTTTCTTTAACCCCTTTGTGCTACCACTGCTGATTCAGTTACCCCTGAGGCTTGCTGATGTCTTGCTGGGGTGTTACCTGTGTCCACTCTCACCCTGGTGACACAGACCTTTCCTGCTGATCTTCTAAGTTGTCTTGGGCTGGAAAATTGTTTCATCCGATCCCTCTGTGAGTTCTGATGCTCCAGAATTCATTTGGAAGTGTTAAAAGTTTTCTGGAGGGAAATCTGAGAGAGCTCATGTGAGTCCCTCCCCGCAACAAAAGCACAAAATATATGATTACAAAGAAAACCAATTCTATTGAAAATAATTTACCAGAATATTTTGTTTGTTTGTTTTTTTTTGCAGGGGGAAGGCAGGGCAATTGGGGTTAAGTGACTTGCCCAAGGTAACACAGCTAGTGTCTGAGGCCAGATTTTGAACTCATGTCCTCCTGACTCCAGGGCCGGTGCTCTACTCACTGAGCCACCTAGCTGCCCACCAAAATATTTTTTAAGTTCAGAAGCTTTGCCTTGGTGCATTGCAGGGAAAATAATAATGAATTAATCAGATCTGGATTCAAATCCCAGCTATGCCACTTGTTTTGACCCTAAATAAGTCACTTGACTTCTCAATCTTTAAAATGAAGGGGTTAATATGATTCCAAAGAACCAATGATTAAAAATGCTACCTACCTTCTGACAATCGATGGCCTAGTGAAGAATGAGACACATTTTTAGACATAAAAAAATGGGAATTTGTTTTGCATGACTATGTTTGTCATAAACGTTTTTTTTTCTTCTTTGGGAAGGGAGAAGGCAAGATGGAATAAAAAAAAATGCTTCATAATTTTTTTTAAAAATTAAGGGGTTGAACTAACTAGATGATCTCTTTAAAGCCCTTCCAGCTCTCTTATGATCTTAAAGGTATTCCCACTTAAAAAGAAAAATCTTCCCTACTAGTCACATTTTTTGTGGCTCCTATTTAAAAAGCAGCTTCCAAGTAGTTCAGCTTTCCCCACAAAGGTCATTGCCTGGGAGGAGAGAAAGGTCAAAGTGGGCAAGGATGAAAATCCACATTTCAGCTAGCTCCTATTATCTCCAAGATCAGTGCATACAGTGAGGGCAAAAACAAAATACCTCCAGAGAAGGCAAAGAAGGGGAGTAGGTGGCTCCTCTAAGAAATGGTGGTGGATTAATAACTGGTGACAAAAAAGAATTACACCACCACCCAACTCCAGTGACCTGCCAAATGAACACATTGGCCAGGCTGCACTTACTTTTCAAATCCACCTCTCAGAACCCCTTACCCCTCAAGATTTAGTTCAAATGCAACTTTCTGCACAATGCCTTTACAGATGTCCTAAACTGCCTCATATTCACTTTGTAGGTATTCACATATGGACATGTTGCTTCCACCAAAAGAATGAAGCTCCTTAAAGACAGAAGCCACATTATCGTCTGTGGGCTCCCAGAGCTTAGCACAGCTCCATCAACATAGTAGACATTTCATCAACACTTACTGACTAACTGACCCAAATGGAGGAAGGGTGTCAGCTTTAACCCTTTATGTCCTTTAGGAAAAGCAGCTCAATGAGGAAACCCATAAGCTTTGCCCTAAGCCTTGACTCAAGGAAAAAAATTTGAGATTTTCCTTTAGGGGAAGGTGTGAGGGCATCTAGACTGAGGAGGATTGTAGATATTCTTTAGATGAGGGAATATGCGGCCTGCCTACAAGCATAGAAATTTACATAAATGCTTTAGTAAAGCTAAGGCAGACCTCTCACTAAAATGGCCAATCAAAACATATTGTCTATTGTTTCAATAAAAACCTAAGGATGGACAGCCCTGCTTTAGATCTTTAGCCGTCTCTAAATATCCCTTAGAGATACACCAAGCAAGATGGCCTCCAAGCCATGCTGTCCCCACCCAGACCAGTTTCTATACCCTTCTGTGGCCCATCCTGTAGCCCTAGGGAGACACTCAGATGAGAAAGTTGAGGGAGGATTTTACTGAATGAAGACCTCTCTTCTACTAAAAAACAGAGGCACCAAGGTAGCGAAGAGGTAAAAGCCAAATCGGTCTTTTTCAAGCAGCTTCAGCTGCCTCCATCTTCACCCTCCAGCCAAGGCACAGTACAGACTAACCTTGTCTTCAAGGAATTCAAGATATGGTAAATACATATCTATTTCACAAGGCGCCTCATGACCCCACATGTCAAGCGGAGATTCAGTGACAATAACCTGCCACACCTGAAAAGCAGGAGGTCTGAGCCATCCTGATCATACTACCTACCAGGTGACTTTCCCAAGCCTGATTAGCCACCCCTCACTGCCCCCTAGCCCCTAGAATGGGTTAGGGGTGGTAGTGGCAGCTTTTCTGGCAGAAATTAGGGGGATCCCCGCTGGGTAGGGGCTAAAAAAAGTTAAACTTAAATTCTTCCTCTGGAGAAGACACATAAGTCATCTTTCCACCTGGACGATGCCTGCAGATCTTGCTACTCTTTCTTCGGATAGCCTCTTCAACAGGCAGCATCCGGGCTGATCGAGCCGCTGCAGGAAAGAGAGATCAAACTTGGGGTTAGAGCTGGAAAAGCAGAACAAACTTACTGTTACAGGCCCCAAGCCTCAAGCACGTATTGGAAAGAAAAAAATTCTTTGCAGCTCCTTCCCCATCTCTCTACCCTTTCCTTCTCCTCAAGGGCTCTATTTCCACTCTAGTTACTATCTATGTGACCCTGGGCAAACTTCAGCTTCCCCAGCTATATAAAATAACAGTTAGACTAGAGAACTCTAAGGTCAAATTCAGCTTTAAATCTATAATACTATGAAATCCATTCAAACTTCGCCTATATTACTTACGACATGATGGGCAATTCACTTTCTCTTTAGGTCTTTCCCCTTATTTGTAACATTAAGAAGCTGAAGTCTATCGATGGCTTATTTATGATCACGCAGCTAGTAAAAGTGGAGCTGAGACTTAAACTGAAGCCTTTTAAATCTAAGCCACTTGGCTGCCCACGAATGCGCTTTCCATAAGCTATTGGATGAGTATTGGATCCTGGCTCTCCCATTAGCCATGTGTTGTAGTAGAAGTAACTGCTGCACTGCCGTAATTTACTGGGTCACCATAAGGATTTGATGCAAGAATGCATCTGCAGCACACTGGAAAAAGACAGCACTGCCGAACGACCCAAACAGCTCCTGGTGACCTCCTCTCTCCTCCCGGCTCACCAGCTTCCATGGCTTTCAATGCTGCTTTCCGATCGTCCTCCATGCGAGCCCGGTAGTCCCCAAACATGGCTCGCATCACTTGCCGTTTCTTGGGCAGCTCAGCTCGACTGCTGCGAAGCGTCTTCACAGCTCGAGCTGCCTGTTCAGCTGGTGGGGGCGGGGTGGGGGGGAATGAAGAGCAGAGATGGGACCACGTGACCCTCCGGGACTAACAACACCCACCCCCTTCACCTCCGCCCTCCTCCTCCTCAAGCCTACCCTGCTTTGGGGTGGATTTCTGAGTCCTCAGGCCCAGCTCCAGCTGCTCCACACACCAGTCCAGCTCCCTCTGGAGCCGAAGCTGCTCATCCTGGTCCTGTATATCAGGAAATGAGAGCTTTCTCATCTGCAGTCTTTCTTATTTTGGTCAGTCAACAAGCTTGCCGACTATCAAGTCTTCACTAGGTGCCGGACACTGCACTAAGTACTGGGGATACTGAGTATCAAAAAACCAAAACAAACAAACAAAAAACCAGTTCCTGCCCGCAAGGAGCTTGCATTCTAGCAGGCGCAGGCAGGAACCTTCCCATGCCTGTCCCCCGGCTCCCATGGAATCGAAGAGCTGAACAGGGAATTCGAGAACATTTACCCCAGTCTGTAGTTGTACTCGGTCGGAAACTGCGGCCCAGGAGAGATCCCGAGCCGGCTGCCCCGCCCACCCTCGGGCCTTTTGCTCACCCGCACCCCGGGCACCTCCTCGGCGCCCTGGCCCGGCCCGCTCTGGGGAGGCGACGGCGGCTTCTTTCCCTTCTTGTTGGCCCTGCGGCCTCCGCCTACTCGCTCCGGCCGCTTCTGGCCCGTCGGCTGCGCAGCCTGAAAGTAAGGAGGAATCGGCGGTCACTGAGCGATGCTAGACCTCGAGAGCTTCCCCGGCCACGTCCGCTCAGCTTGGCACTCACCTCCATGCACCGCCCAGCCACCACGCGCACCGCAGTCAGTCCCGGGTCCTGCGCGGATTCCTTTCCTCCCGGAAACGCGGCCCAGCCATCCAGTTCCGCCGCTAGTCCTCCGCGGGGCGGTCCGCCTCTGCCTGCAGCTGGGGCTCGGAAAGGAAGAGACCGAGGGGCGACGGCGCAGAGAAGTCTGCGCACATCGGCAGAAAGGCTCGGCGCTCGGAAGTCTCCGCAGCACGGGCGGGCACAATGTGCTCCTCACCGCGACCACAGCAACCCCGATTACCGTCACGGTCTCCGCCTCTCTTCCTGAGCTGGAATGACTTACCTCCTTCCTGTACAGAAGCGCTGTTAAATGGTGGTTGCCCTGCTTTGGTTCGGCAACTGTCTAGCTATTCCCTGATCCTCTATCTCCTGCGGTCCCCAAAGCTCTGCCCCCTTCTCTTACTCCTCCTCCTCCTCGGCGGTAACAAATCCCCTACCCCAACCTCCCTAGTTCCAGTCCCGCGTCTCTCCGACCTTGGAGCTGGGCATTAGACGATGGCCCACAAGCACTTCACACACACTACATCCTGAACTATTTCCCTCACTCCTAATTCTTCCTCCTTTAATAGTATCCATGCTTGAAACTTCATTGTCCTCTGATTCATCGTTGTTGTCTGCTCCCTCATACTTCCAGCTAGTAAAGTTCTTTCAGTATCCCTCCGCGCACCCTTCCCCTTCTTTCCATTCCTTCTCTCCCAACTGTTCAGTCTTGTTTTTGCATTTACTGTCCTGCAACTGCTCTTTCCAAAGTCACCAGCTATGTCCTCTTCACCAAATCCATTGGCTCTCTTTCAGTCCTTGACTTTGCCTACTGACTTCTCGTCACTGTTAACCATACTCTTACTCTCTTGCATTCAGCTAACTTTTCTGGTTCTCTACCAATGTCTGTAAACACTGCTGGGTCTCTTCCTAACACCTTAGTAGAGCTTTGCCTTAGGATTTCTCGTTGACCCTTTCACAGCAGACCTTTCCTCTACTTTTTTTTTTCTTTCCTCTACTTTCACCAGCATCCCAGTAGAGTCTCCGCATTCCTATTTATCTGGACTTCTTAAATGTAGTTCTGCTCAGGTCATCCCCCTCTTCAAACGCCTTAAATGATCCCCTAAACCTCTCACTCATGTTAACAGGAAAAGTCTTCCACCATCTGGCAGTAACTTAGCTCTCTGACTTTATTATTCCCTGTATTGTGGGCAAACTGCTTTCTCTCTGAAGCACAGCCCGTATTTTCCTGCTTATAAGTTCGTGCTCAACTGTCCCTCCCCCCACCCCCCACTTCTTGCCTAGCATAAACCTTTCATATCTTCTCCATCTACCTGACTCCTACCTAATCTTCAGGACCCAAGCTCAGGTACTTTTTATAGACGACTTACTTTCTCACACTTCTTTTATCTAACCTCATTAGTCTTTTTATTATCTGAACTACACAGACCTCACATGTTAATCTGTGCTATTTCCTAACTGCTTCATGTCTGTTATGTGGGCAGAGAATTACAGCAATAAACTCCTCAACAAGGAGGCCAGGTTAACTGAGCCACACTAAATTAAAAACACAGCCTAACAAAGAACAAAATAGGAACAGAACACAAAACACTCTTAAGTGCATGTTCATCTGTGTTGTTGATTAAAGAGGGACAGGGCCTGACAACCATCAAAGGTCCCAATCAATACTCAGCATGGAGCAAAGAGTGGTAGCAGCAGGATAAGGAGTATCCATTTTATTTCGGGGAGTAGGAGGAGACTACAGAAGAGGCCCTTCTGTGGAGTCCTTGTCTATGTCCAAGACTTGGGCTCAGTATTCCTGTAAGTGCAGTCTAGAAGGGCCAGGAACTTCTATCCCTTCAGATATTTAAGACCCCAAGGAAGCTGCCAGCTTCAGTACAGATGCAGCATTTAGCTGAGGGCTGAGCAAAGTCTTCTGGCTCCAGCCCATCAGTGACTGAAAGCTTTGTCCTTCCACACCAATTCCCCCGCAATGTATGTGGCCTTAACATTCAGCGAGTCATCGAGGACCACGAAGTCTGCAGACAAAACACCGAGGGAAATGTCTTGTGAAGCATCAGCCTCCCAGTATGGAGGGAGATCATAGAATCAATTACCACTGCCCCTCCCACTGCTTTCATCTGGCCAAGGTATCTTCACAGCATTTCAGAGTTGGAAGGGACTTCAGAGGCCTCCAGTCCAACTCATACCTGAAAAAGAATCTCTTCTACAAAATACCTGGCAAGTGCTCATTAGCCTTTAGTGAAATACCTTGAGAGGAATCACTATCTTCCACAGTAGCCTCTCTCAATTCCAGGTCACTCTCAGAGTTAATGAATTTTGTTCTTCAATCTGGTCTAAATTTGCCTTTGCAAATTTAACCCCACTGTGACCAAGCACAACACCTCTAATCCCTCTCCCAGTGACTTTTTAAGTCAGCTATCATGCCCCCTTCTAAGCCTTTTTTTTAAGCTACACATCCCTAGTTTCAACTGGTCCTCATGGCACCTTCATCCAGTGTCTCATTTATCAGCATTCTTCCTTGAGAATTGGACAAAGATCATCCCCATCTGATAGATGAGAGAACTGAGGTTTAAAAGAGAGTGAGTCATATATAATCAATATCATATTGCTTGTCTTCTCAAGGGGTAGGGGAGAATCAGGAGAATGAGAGAATTTGGAACTCAAAATTTTAAAAAGTGACTTCAATGGGAAATGTTTAACAAAATAACACAATGTGTGTGTGTGTGTGTGTGTGTGTAAAAACAGTCACCAGAGTGGGAAGGGGGAATGCTTCAGAATGATCCCAGAGTTTTTACTCTCTTACCCCATTTTTTAGTCAATAAGGGGAGGGTTTATGCACAAAGGAAATCATCATTCTCCCTCAAACATAACTTGCTCCTGCCCCTCCCCATTCCCAGCTCATTCCTCTTTATGATTCTCCTAGAAGCCCCATGAAAAAGGAGAGGCAGAACAGGTACCTGGGATATCTGTGACCTGATAGTCATTTTTTCCTTCTGGGCCTAAATTTCCTCATCTATGTAATGAGGTACTGAACTAGATTATTTCCTAAATTATTGAAAAACACTATGTTGTAAGTATGAAGAAATGCCAGTGGGGCTGGAGTGACTCTTAAGTGGTCCCCATCCTTATGGGATAGGAGACAACAACAGGCTTAGGAAGGGACAGTGCCAGGGAGGAGGAAGATAGCTGAGAGAACTCTCTGGAGCTGAAGGCTTCTTTCTTTTCTAGGAGACACAAAAGCTGTGATGGTAGCTTTTGGTTTTCAGCATCTGGTTACCCAGCCCAATCTACTTGGCACTACTGGCAATAAAATTTCATAGAAAATTCTGATTTGGCTTTAGCCGGTGTTGGCTTCAGGGGTGGTTAAATTGGAAAACAGTTTAGCTGGTGAGCAGATATCGTATCCTACATTCAAAGTGAGCAGGGAAGATGGTCCCAGCCACTGAGGCCAGAGAGGAAGAGGGGATCTCATTTGAGTCTTGAAATTAGAAGAGCCATGGAAAATAGTCTGAGATCTCAAGACCCAAAGACTGCACAAATGGGAAGACTGTACCCTTTCACCCCACAAGGTTTAATCCCCCGCATTCCCAAACCCCAGATACCTGCATCTGAGCCAAAGTCCAAGGTCCCCTTTTTTTTTTCTATCCCTAGCAGCTGGGCTGGGTGCAGGGTTGCAGCCTCAAGTGCCATCTCCACACTGCAGCCTGTTGGGCAAGTGATGAGTATAAGGCAAATGCCCTTCCTCTGGAAGTTCGTATTCCTGTGGTGCTGCCTTCCAGCTTGGCCAGGATAGTGGACATTTGGCCCCAGGAAACAGACAATAAGCAGCAGAGAAAGAGAAGGGAGTGTCTTGGGAGGGAGTGTCCCCAGTGGGGCATTAGTTTGTTATGCCCTGGCCTAAAAAAGTTTCCTGTTATGTTCTGTTAACTACTTCTCAAACACTAGAAATGTACATCTGCCCAAATACCAGAGAGTAGAACACACAATATTTTACCCAAGGTCCTCAGGGATCAAAGTACCCTTAGAAGCTGTGATTCCCTGAGACAAACAAGAAGGGCATATCTAGGCCTAGAATAATAGACCCAAAGGCCCTATGACATTGCAACCAAAAAGGTCTATGCTCTGATTGGAGCAGGAAGAAAAGGACTTAAAAGAAGAGAGCCCCTGGAAGCAACAAAAAGGAGAGTCAACCCCCTTCCACCCCACCCCCCACTTAAACTTTTTGGTCTCAGTCTCAAAGAGCATCTACCCCCTTCCCCAGTCTGAGGACCTGTGGCTTGAAGGAAGTGCCGGACACAAATATCCAATGAGGCCACACTGCCACAAAGGGTTTTGGTACCTATGGGAAAAGAGACAAGAAGCTAGACACAAACACTGAGGGATAGACATGGGTAGAGTTGAAGGATGCTAAAGAAGGGGTTGGATTTCAGTGGCAGATGCTACAGGGACACTGACCAGAATGGGGTGTTTTGGTAGATATTGGAGCTGTTAGCGTTTTGTTTTATTTTTCAAGGGGAGGGGAGGAATTCAACTAGAAATCAGCATTCCTTCCTTTTAGCCATTAGGACATAAATCTACCCCTTTACCTGCCACACGACAAATCAGCCCATCTACCTCGATCTCTTGCTGACCCAATGTGTGGCGACCATTGCCCAAGCCCAGGGCAGGAAGGGCATCGGTGACCAGCACAAGCCCTAGAAAGGGGAAGATCACAGTTTTTGTGTCCTTTATTCACCCCCAACCGTTTGTTCCCTCCCTCCACTGTCAGTCTAGTCACACACTGGGCTCCCCAACTTTGCTTCTATCCTTCTCCTTGTTCCCACCTTTGGGATGGGCACAGTGTGCAATCCTTAGGGCTGCAGGGTTTGTGTGGATACCATCCGCAATCATTCCAAAGAAAATTTGCTGCCCAGGTGGGATCTTGTCACTAGTTAGAAGACCGACAATGCCAGGATCACGATGATGAAACTGAAGGTCAACAGGGGCAAAAGGAAGAGGCAGATTGATGGAGGAGGTGGCCCGTAAGCACTCCGTATTGCCAACATCACCCTTCTCAGGATGATATCTCCAGAAACCCTCTCCCATTCTTCTTAGGAGTTATGTTTCCCCCTAACCATACTACTCCCTTTCTTCGAGCATGTCCTCCACCAGAACACCAAGATTTGTGCAGAAGCTGGAATAGGGCTCACTGAGGCAAGGCCAGACCAGCCCAGTCATGTCACATGGGGGGGGGTCCAGGAGGAATCAGGGATAGCGAGACAGGAGGACTGCTCCTGAAAGGACTGAGACAGGAATGCCTAAGCAGGTAGCAGAAAGTCACTCACAGGCAGCATGGCATTGAAGAGGTGGGTGATAAATCTGGCTCCATTCTGGACTGCTTCTTCAGCCTCCTGCAAGTGAGATACGGAGTGACCTGGGAGGTTGGGTCATAAGAAGAGGAATTAGTGTTGGTGGTTGTGGGGGATATCTAGGGAGGAGAGAATTCTGGGTTATGGAGAGCTTTCAAGCAACAAAAACCATCTGTTCTATATATATACCCCAACCTGTTCTCACCCACAGATACACAGATGCCACGGGACGTGAGTTCCTTGATGATCTCATGACTTCCTCTAAGTTCAGGGGCCAGGGTGATTATGGCAACATTGTCCAGGGATCCATAGGTTTTCAGCAATTCCTGGAATGCTCCAGTCTCAAAATTTCGAATGTAGGATTCAGGATGTGCCCCCCGTTTCTCAAGGCTAATGAATGGTCCTTCCAGATGCACCCCTGAAGAACAGAGAAAATGGATTCAAGACAGGCCCACTGTAAACTCCTCTCCCTGCCATTTACTCCTCCAACCCATCTTTCTTCCCAGGGCAGGCAGACCCGAAGAATATAAAGAAGTGGTAGTGGAAGAGCCCTGTGGGGTTAGAGGAGTAGTTACTCACCGAGAACCCCTGCTCCTTTGGGGCTACCATTTCTCACAATGATATGAGGAAGGATCTGAGAGAGAAGAGCAATTAAAGCTCTAGACTAGACCAGACCAGACCAGACCAGACCCCCTTGTTCAAAGCTAAGCCCAAAGACAAAGCAGTCTGGCCCATCCAGACAACTACTACAGACTACTGGTACATCCCAGCCTAGCTAAGATCCCAGTGCCCAGGACTCCAGCCCAAGCACACATGTCTAGAGTCCAGAATCTAGCCCATCCCAGAACCCATAGCCAAGAGCTCAGGGTCCAGAGCCCAACCCAGCACCCAGCCCAAAGCCAAGACCCTAATAACCATGGACCAAGGCCCAGAGCACAGCCCAGAACCCAATACCTTACACATTTCACAGCTTCTCCCTTCTCCCAGGAGAAGAACTGCATGGCTGGTGGGGCTAAATGGGCAGGAAAAATCAGAAAATCAGTGAAGAGAACTCCGAGGGCCTGAGCCAAGGAACAGGATGGAGTTAGATATAAAAGCAAAAGAAGTCACAGAAAGTGAACATCAAGACAGATCCCTATAGAATATAAAGCAACAGCAGGATGCAGCAGGAAAACCTCACATCTAGAAAGTGACAGGGCACAAGAAAATCCAGCCTGGAAATGGATTAAGTAAAACATCTGAATTCTCCTTTCAGTGACTCTTTTACAAAAATAGTGCCAACTGATCCCTAGAGCCAGGAGAGAGGAGGCCTCTAAAAGAGACCGCAGCATATCAGGCCTAGAAGTAAGTGACCTTAGAGAATCAGTCCAGCCCCCTCATTTTATAAAAGAGGAAACATCCCACTTATCCCAAGTAATAGAGTTAGAAAGTCAGAAACAGAAGTTAAGCTTCCTCCACCCAGAGGCAGCGAGGTGGCTAAATGGAGAGAGTGAAGGTCTTAGATTCAGAATACTCAGTTCAGTTCTGGCCTGTGTGACTCTGGGCCCCTCCCAGGGTTGTTGTGAGAATCAAATAAGCTAACATTTGTAAAACGCTCAGCACAGTGCCTGGCACTGCTTCTTTCTTCTTCCTGGGCTTCCTTTAGATGGTAAGAAGCAGGGCGGAGGTCTACAGGGCACAGCGCAGCAGTGATAAGTGGGTCTATGTGGGTAGCCCTCAAAGCAAGAGCTGGCCTAAGGAGAAAGGGTCCACTGGACAAAAATGACACATCCTGAGGGTAAAAGGTGTGGCTAGGGCTAGAGCTCCATTTGCAAATTTGACTTGAGGAGATGGAGAGGAATCTCCTCAAATGTCTCCCACCAAGCTACCTCTCACATCACTACCAGATTAATCTTCCTTACATGTAGATTTGATAACGTCACCCCTCTGTTCAAAACTCTTCAATAGCTACCTAGTATCTACAGAATAAAATACAAGCTCCCTAGCTTGGCACTTAAGGCCCAGGATGGCTCTGCACCTATGTCCTTCCAAGTTTTCTCTTTTCTTCATGTACCCTATATTCTAGTCAGACTGCTCAACACACCCACCCCAACTCCACCACTATCTCCATAAATGTCAGCCTTAGCCCAAGATATTCTCCACTCCCAGAATATCCTCAGGTCCCAAATCTACCTTTTAGAGATGCTACACCTCCCTGGGAACCAGTCTCAAATGTAGGACCTCAAATAGAAGAGTGACTAATAGAGATACTGAGGGCAGAGACCATACTTTGTTAATCTCTCTCTGCTTATGACCAGTCACAGTGGTCTACACAACTGAATATTTAATAGAACTAAGATGAAGGAGAAGAATGTGTGCAAGTGATATTAAGTGCTGTTAGCATTTTTAAAAAATGGTCAATACAATACTGTCCTAGAAGTGCTAGTGGGCACAGGTGTGAAACAATGAGAATCCTGAGTTGTCTCCATACTGAAATCCAGGAATTCTGTGTACACTTAGGCCAGAGATCCAGGGAAATATTTTTAAAATACTTAAAAATGTAACCATAGTAATGGTTAAGGGAATTGGCTCAGGGGCCTAATGGGAAAAAGAGAACAATGGGAAAAGACAGAGAAAAGTATCATGGGAAACATGCCTGCTTGGAAGATAGACAGAAACATAAATAATGGTGCTATGAGTCGAGGGGATGGAAGAATCAGGAAGCAGAGGGTCCAGATGTCATGCAGAGAAGGACTAAGAAAAAATTAGAGGGGCTACACGCAAGACTCCCTCTTTGACAGAAGAGGTCTGCTCAACCATATGGTCCTAGAATGTGGTTTGTTTCAGATGGGCAAAGAGGTCAAGAGTTTCTGAGTCAAACTAGGAACTGTGCGGTATTAGGAATAAGGCAAAGAGCTCCCCAGACTTAGCTCTTGTGTTGTATGGTCACTGCAGGTCTGTATGATCCTACTTGGGAAGGATCCCAACCCTCAGGTGGTGTGAAGCGACTGTGCATGGCCCTGGGGAAGGTGAAGTTGTTCTGCCAACCTTACAGTGCCCTACAAACTATTACTATTATTATGGTAGCTTTCAACACCCTAGATCCAAGGCCTTCAGAACCACAAGTGCTAACTTCATATGCAACCTTCATATGCACCACCCCTCCTCAATATATACCCTACACCACAGTCAAGTTATTCACCTTCCTTAATATATGCCAGGCTCCCCCTGGAGTACCTGCCTTCTTTCTCTCCCCCATAAATCTGAACCATCTTTCAAAATCCTGTCAAGTCTACCCTTTCCTAACTTCAAGGGACCAAATATTAGGCACCTACCCTGTGCCAGGCACTATGCTAAGAGCGCTTAACAAACATTACATCAGCTAACTGGGACATCAGCTAACAGCCTTGAAACTGTGTGATTAACTGGGACTCCACATGCTACCTTCAGCCTGTGTAATGAGGCAGCACTAGCCTCCCCCCAAAAAACAAAAAGACATCAGGCCAATCACCAATAAACTCACCCATACTTCTATGGCCCAAACCAAGATTCCCCTCCATACATGCAAAATCTTCCAAAACCCAGAAGGAGAAACTGCTTCATTACAAAAACAAACAGAAAAAAAAAAAGGAGTTGCTTTTCACTTTGTCTAAGGACCTCAACTTATATTTTCCTGTGCTGGTGGTTCTGATGAAGAATTTTTCACTCATTCTAAAAAGGCTAAATAAAATACAACTAATTAGTAGATGGCAACTAGCTAGACACAAGAAATGACCAGACAACAAAGATGGATGAGGCACCTCGTGAACAATCAATGACTACTGGTCTTTATGGTGAGGGGTGTGGTGGGTGAGAGTTTAGTAGCCTGCCTGAAAACAGGGGCCTAGACTAGAAGACCTCTGGGATTTTAGAACATAAGAGTTCTCTGGACGAAAGGAAGCAATGACAATACCAAGGGACCCCAGCTTACCTACCTTGTGATAAATTTCAGGTGGTGAGGTGACCAGTGTTGGGCAGAACGAAGTAACTCCATGAGCCAGGAGATTCTTGGCAACTAAAGCAACCCCTGAACTTATACTTTCACCGGGCAGGGAGAAGTCCACCCCAAATCCACCTGTGGCCAGAGAAAGAAGCTGACCCTCACTGCCCCATCCACACCACCTATCCCACCAGTCCCTGCAGGACATTGCTCCATCAGTGTAATTGGTTATTCACCTATGAAGTATGTACCCAGGCACTACAGTAGTTAGACCAACTGAAGCCAGAGTCCAACAGAACAAAGACTAAGGTTCCCGGGAGAAACATAAATGGGTTGAAGAGTTAAGAAGTCAAATGGATAAGCTCTGCAGAGTTTAGGGAATATGTCTAATGGAGGACTAACAACTCTGAGATCCATAAGAGATTCTGAATAGAGACCACTAGGTCAGAGAAAAGGGTCTTAGGGAAGCAAACCAGACTAGAGATTCCATATTAGGAGGGGATGGGGTTCTGGTTGAAGTGGGTATGGCTGTTAGGCCTCCCTGCTGGAAGAAGCAAAGTTGGGAACAGAAAGGGCAGGCATCCTATAGAAGTTCTCAACTCTGTAGTGGGAGAAGCGACAACAAAAACCAGAAGACTGAGCTGGGGAGTGTAGAACTGAGGGTGGGGGGTGGAGGGGAAGGACAGGCACCTTTTCCTACCATTTATCTGAACATCAATTAAGCCTGGAGCCAGGATGTGGCCCTTACAGTCCCTCTGCTCATCAGCTGATTTCTTCTCATCAAAGAAAAGCTTCTCGGGATCCAGGATTTGGCCTTCTCGAATCCACAGATCCTCCCTGAAAGTGCAGAGCTTAAACAAGTAGAATGGGAGTCAGGGTGAGGGGGCCCCTCCCCATACGGAATCCTGCCAAGAGGAATTATTTCTCTAACCCAGGGGTGGGACATCTGCTGCCTCAGGGCACTTGTGGCCTTCTAGGTCCTTGGGTGCAGCCTTTTGACTGAGTTCAAGTATTACAGAACAAACCCTTTTATTAAGGGGATTTGTTAGGCGAAGTTTGGATGCAGTCAAAGGACTGCACTTGAGGACCTAGAGAGCCGAATGTGGTCCGGAGGCTGCAGGTGTCGCACCCTTTCAAGCCTAACCTAAGGAGCTGCTAGTTTTCCAAGTGAATAGAGTGCCAGGCCTCGAGTCAGGAAAGCTCCTTTTTCTGAGTTCAAATTAAGCCTCAGACCCTTACTAGTTGTGTGACCCTGGAAAAGTCACTTAACCCTCTTTGCCTCAATTTCCTCATCTGTAAAACTAGCTAGAGAAGGAAGTGGTGAACAATTCCATTATCTTTGTCAAGAAAACCTCAAAGGCGGTCACAAAGTCAGATACCATTCAACAACAAAAACCTGAAGCAATTCAGCCCTGACTCCCTTCCAGATCCACCGCCCACCAAAACTCAGACTCATCCTTCTCCACAGTCCCCCCTCCCTAGAGACCACAGCGGTCTCTTCTCATTCTCTCTTCTCCGACTCTAGAGGCCCTTCCTCCCCTTCTCGGATCCTAGAAGTTTCTTCACATTCCAACCCTCGCCTCATCCAAAATCAAGAGTCGTTCT
Organism: Phalanger gymnotis; assembly: GCA_028646595.1. Classification (NCBI taxonomy): domain Eukaryota; kingdom Metazoa; phylum Chordata; class Mammalia; order Diprotodontia; family Phalangeridae; genus Phalanger; species Phalanger gymnotis. The sequence goes on from CM053624.1 coordinate 282,073,503, forward strand.
CCCCTTGGATTCTAGAGACTCATGTTGGCCTAGATCTCCCTCCTGGCTCCGCTGTCCACCCCACGACTCCATTGGTCCCCGTCCCCTCCGACACCCCTCCCGGTTGCTCCGGCCCCCGTCCCCTCCGACACCCCCCCCCGGTTGCTCCGGCCCCCGTCCCCTCACTAGCCCCTCCCGGTTGCTCCGGCCCCCGTCCCCTCACTAGCCCCTCCCGGCTCCGCACCTGAGCAGCGCGTGGCCGCGCAGAATGCGGCAGTTGGTGAACTGCACGATCCGAGCCTCAGCCCTGACTCTGTCGGGGGGCATCCTGGACTGGGATATGGGGGTGAGATGGTACTGTCGCAGGGAAGAGACTGGCTCAGTAGTAAAAGCCCACTTCCCGCGGCCCTCCGCAGCCCGGACTGTGGGACGCCGTCGGCTGGGCCGTTTTTCCCCCGGCTCTGGGGACCAGCCCCGCGGTCATGTGATCATCGATCAGCTGACGGCACGTGACTAGGGCAAGCGGTCGACCTCGCCCCCAGACAGCCCCGCCCACAATGATCCCCGTGGCGGTCATTCTCCGACTTCCGCCGCTCTCTCCGACCCAGGCTCGGCCTCCCGCCAGTTAAGCCGGAAGAAGGCTCTGCAGCACGGAGGCGGCTCCGCACGTGGGGCTGGGATTTCGGAGTAGGCAGGAGACAAAGCAGGGGTAGGCCTAAGGGCACTAAGGGGGCGGGCGTCTCGGAGGAGGCAAGTGACTCAAAGGGCTGCAGGGCTGGGAAAGGGCAGCAGTGAGGACGACTGCAGGTGGCCGCGTCGGCTTCAAGCACCCTGATGCTCTTTCATAAGTTGAAGGTTCTAATGTATGCTGGTCGTGTGACCCCCCAGAACCCATCCCTCCAAGTTAGACTATGTCTAAAGCCTCTTCCACCTTTATTCATGAGCTAACTACCACCCGAAGGTGTTCCTTCCCTCTCCCATCCCTCCCTCCCTTTCTCCATCTCCAGACCCGAAGCAGTCTGAACTTTTTATACTGACAGCTATTTCAACAGACTTGGTTTCCTTTGTAATCTGCATTTTATCCATTTAAAAACAGCATTCCGCAAGGAGTCCATAAAATGTCAGACTGTCAGAGTCCATGACAAAAAATGAGGAAACTCCAAAGTAAAGGCTGCCCCACCCATTCACAGATGGACACACCACACCAGCCCCTCCAGTCAGAATTTTATTTGGAAACATCACTGTGAGCCCTGGCCCCGTGCTACACAGCACCACTGGAAACACATGTTCAACATGTTCCCAAATCATACAATTCTTACTAATACCAGGACGCTACAGCAATCTTGAATTTCAAATTATGACATCCAAGGAATTCTCAGCACTTGACATTTAACCCCACAGTGCAATAATCTACCTATATTTAAGATTAATATATATCATGGGAAATTGAAAATTCTTGCTCCATAAACGTTATGAACATGTCAAATCTTTATAAATAAACATCCAGTGAAGAGAAAAATGACAATCTAATTCATCTTTATACAGAGTACTAACGGCAAATGGGTAGGGAGATTGCACGGCTGCCTGGCCGATCCCAGGAGGCCTCAGCCCCAGCAGGGCCCAGTTCAGGCACCATCCAATCCGGTGCGGTGAGACACAGACATAAGAGTCACTAAGACATTGCGCATTTACAAGACCAACTACCGACTGGACAACTGCACCAGGTGTCAGGCCATTCGTTCTGGAGCGAATTGGGAGGGATGGGGTGGTTCAAGATGGGTCTTTACATCATACTCTGTGGCTGAAGGGATGAGTGGGGGGAGTGGGAGATGGGGCACTGGGAAGTATGGGAAAAGAGGGTCTACTTTGTAGAGAGAATGAGGGCCACAATCAGGCCGTATAGCCCAAGCACCTCAGCGAAGATCAGAATCAGGATCATCCCCACGAACAGTCGGGGCTGCTGCGCTGTCCCCCGAACACCAGCATCACCTACAATGCCAATGGCAAAGCCAGCTGCCAGCCCACTCAGGCCCACGCTGAGGCCTGCTCCCAGCTGAAGAAAGCTCCTATAAAGGTCAAAGGTCAGAAATCAAAGCCTCAAACAGGCTAGCTACTCACATGGGGGGGGGCGTTGGGGCCCTGGGGGGGGGGGCGCTGCTGACCTAAATTCTTCCCTCCACTAACTACCCCCCCCCAATTCCCCAGAGGTCACCTTGCTCAGTTAATAACTCTTGAAAGAATAGGGTCACCAGCCAGAAAAGTAAATGTGCAGGCAGGAAGGGAGGGAGCAAGGAGAGGGATCTTGTTACTGAGGAGGTATGGGTGCTAGGCAGATAGTTACTAAATTATTCATGAGTTTCCTCTGTGACCTCAGTTTGAGCTGAGAGAGTGGGGGATGGGGAGGAGGTAGGAGGTCCATGACTGGAACTCACTTGAACAGGGTGATTCCTGGTGTCAGAGAGTTCGCAATGAGAACAGCCACCACCAGACCATAGATAGCGATGATACCAGCCATGACGACAGGAATGATTGACTTCATGATCAGCTCAGGTCGCATGACTGACATGGCTGCGATACCAGTGCCACTTTTTGCTGTGCCATAAGCCGCACCAAGAGCTGAGGAAAGAAAAGGGAAGCGGTCACTCAACAAGCATTTATTAAACCTGTCTCTACCCTTAAAGGGTTCAAATTCTAATGGGGGAGGCCAATATGGAAAAAAACTGCACACATAAGACGTGTAAATGGGAGCTAATTTTACAGCAGGCACATGAGGGATGGGAATGGCCACCTGTACAAGGGGGAGTTTAAGCAGAGTCTTAAGGAAAGCCAAAAGGATAAGTGAAAATGAAAACATTCCAGGCATAGGGGATAGCAGATGAAAAACAACAGGTGAACCAGAACCTCCTTGAAGGCAGGCCTGTAGACAACACTTGAAAGTTTAATCCAAACCCACTTACAGTCTTCACACTTCAGGGGAATTGTCCTGCTTCTAGTCTGAGAGCATTTAGCACTCTTCCCACCCCCTTCCCCAAACCCCCAGTCCCTATACAGCTTGGGAAAATGCAAAGAAATGGTCTAAATATTATAACCGACAGCTATAATCCCTACACCATAAGGGTCAAGTTGTGTAACAGAGAAAAGGTCAAAATGTGATTTAAGTCCATTCTTCACTGTGGGCCCCAAAGCTCAATGCAAACAAGGCCTTTAAAATCTAAGAAAATGTGTATCCCTTTCTTTACCAGGGAGTTCTATCCATGAACTTGGAATTTTTTGACAACAGTCTAACAACTCTTATTCCATATACTCATAGAAATACAAACTGTTTATATCTGCTTGGTCCCAGTGCTTGTTATCTAGGAGAACATAATGAGATAGGTTAAGAGCAAAATGGAAAACCTCAATCTTTCTTTTAAGATGAGAAAATGATTAGCGTATCTGAAGGGAATGTACATCAAGGAATAGCAATTTAAAGTTTTACTTCAAAGGTTATACCACTTTAAGCAGACACCCCCGTATAGGTTTTTACTTAGCTGAGAGAAGATAGGGGAGGTTGGAAGCTTAAGTGTGTAAAGGAGGAAAACTGTGAAAAAGAGCAGAGCAAAATGGCTAGTTTTCTTCATTGTAAACCCTAGGACCTGTTTTTTACTTTCATTTATGGCTCCTAAGATAGATGGTATGAATCACCTTTCTGCTTAGTCCAGAAGCACAGGTTACTACCATCCAAACCCCAGCACCGTTTCATCTACTGAGCCTCCTCTGCTATAGCCAAGCAAAGTTCTCCCTTCCTTCTTTCGACCCATATTGCCTTCTGATGTTTTATTTCTCACCTGGAAGTTCTAGTCCTAGGAGTCCAACACATCCAAAGAAGTGCTTTGTTATGAGAGTCAGGATAAGGTGGCTAACAGTTTCAGATATTTCAGGTCATAGAAAGCTACTGGCTTGTTGATAAGTGATAAGTGATCTTGGAGAAAGAAATGTCCTTAGAACGGTGAGGCTAGAAGACAGATTTCAAGGCTGTAGGCATGAAGAGGTCTGGAGGAAAGCTGACTATCCAGGAATTTGAGATAAACTGGATAGATGACCTCTGAGGGTCAAGAGATGTACACAATAGGGTGGGGATTAACCTCAGTGGTCAGAGATACAGGAAAGACACCAAAAGAATGTTTATGGGGAAAATAAAGCAAATTGAATCCATGCCTTCTAAATCAAATACCTTATTTGAAGCAGCTTCTACATTTACTTCTAGGTCATTACTTCAGGTCAACATGCAAAGAAAGACAAGGAAGTGGCAGAAAATACCTAGAACTCTGGGAAGAAGAGTTGCGGACTAAAGAAAAACTTCTAAACTTAAAGTACTGATTATCACAAGGTTTTTGCCAAGAATTCAGGCTCAAAGAAAGCACTTGCCCTTCTGATTACCAGTCTTTATTTCTAACTGGCTGCTTTGCCTCTGGTCAAGCAAGATAGATAATTCAGAATACTTCGAAGCCCCACACAACTATTATTTATTACTAGCCTCCCTACTTCTACTCCATTCTGAATCTAGTCTTCACAGGCTGTTTGGATAGCTCTAATCACAGCACCCACTGCCTACTATCAAGACCATGCTCCCTAATCTTCACAATCAGAGGCCATTTTGGCCCTACCAGGATCTTCTACTGCTCCTTAAAATAGGCACTTCATTCATGGTTCTGTACTTTCATACTGCTAGTTTTCTACCTATAATATTCCCCTCTTGCACAGCTGTACCTTATGAGGACAAAGACCAGCTCAAATCCCATCTTGACCAGAAAGCTTTCCCAGATCACTCAAATCCACAGTGGAGTCACTTCTTTAAAGGACTACAGTACTTCTGGTGTGTGCTAACTGGAAGATTTGATACATGCCTTGAGGAAAAGAGGCCAAGATTCTCCTGTATCCTTCCATTGCATCTAGCACCAAGAATTTGGGCACATAATAAGAGTTTAGTTTTCAGCTTTTTGCAGATGAGGGAATTATCTGGAGTCATCCTGGATCTGCAGGGATTTACTTCAGCCTATAAGAGCACAGTAATAGGATCTTAAATGAAGTCCTTAGCAATCATCTAATCAAATCCATTATCTACAAGATACTTTCTCTCTCCCTCAGTCCCAAGGCCCTTAGGTGACTGATCAGGTTAATTCCTGTTATCACCAGGAAGGGGGGGGGGAAGGAGACATGAACGAAGGTACCTGTAATAGTAATTAGCATGGCATGTATAAGACAATAAAGAAATGTTTTTTAAAAAAACATGTTTCATGTGAATGAGATATGCGGGTATATCAGTATAGCTACTGAATAAAGTAAGGCCTTAAATGTCAGGCTCATGGGTTTGAACTCCAATGGCAGTAACAAAAAAGACCAGTGATGCTCCTGTGCCAGATGGATAAGATTAAGGAAGCCCAACAGAAGTTGTGAATAGTCTAAAATAAAGGTGATGTGGGCCTAGTGAGGCATTCTGAAGGGATGAAGTTTTTAAAACAACTCAAGTTTCCTAGTCTAGGAAGAATGGCAATGACAAAATGGTATCGACAAAAATAAAAAGGTTAGGAGCACTAAGGTTCTGGGAAGCAAGACTGATTAATTTGGCTTTGGACAAAAAGAAAATATCCCATAAGCAACTGACAATACAGAACTGGAGCTCAGGAGAGCAGATTAAGGGCATGAATAAATTTGGAAGTCATCTGTTTAGAAGCAAAGTAGATGAACCATATGAAAATTTGCACTCTCCAATGGAAAGCCCTTGGACAAAGCTTTGAGGAGCAGTCAATTATTGAGGCAGAGGATCCAGCAAAAGAAATGAGAAAAGCCAGGGAAATTGGCTGAAAAGTAGAAGTGTTGTTTCAACAAAGTATTTAATGTTAAATGTTACAAAGAAGGCAAGGAAAATGCACAAAGGAAAAAGCCATTGGATTTGGCAAGAGAGCAGTCATTGGTGACCTTGGAAAGAATAGTTTCAATAAAGTGGTAAGGGTAGAAATCAGACTGAAAAGGTATTAAAGGAGTCGACATGAAGAGATGACTAAGAGCATGAGGTGAGTTGGATAGTTACTAGATTAGGTAGAGTCTAAGAATGTTTTATAATTGTTTATAATGTATATACTTGTATACAGAAAGAACCAGTGCTTAGACAAACTGAAGATGCTGCATAAGGGAATAAGATCCTAATAGCATTAGGCAAAGCCTAAGGATTGGGCTTTGTGGTACAGTGGAAAGAAAATGAGATTTGGAGTGAAAGACTTGGGTTCAAAGCCTGTCTTTGCACAATACTACCTGTGCAACCTTGAGGCAAGTCACTTAATCTATCATATATTTTTCATAAATGCTCTCTAAATGAACATAGGAAATAGTAGCTGTCTTCTGATTTGGGCACAAGCACACAGTAGCCAACATAAGATCTGAAAAGCCTAGGATGAACAAACAGTACCCACAACCACTTCATCCCATGACTCTAGGCCAGTCCACAAAAGCTGGTGGAGCAAGCACAAAATGGAGGATGACTAAGGATTGAGCAGCCAAAAACCAAGGGGAAGAAACTGAGGAACACAGGTTGTTGGGCCACCACCCTTACAGCTATTGCTAAAGACTCATGGGTGGAGTTGGAGCAATCCTTTGCTTCTGTGGTGGCAAAGACATTTTTAACCAGGGGCTCAGCTTTGTCAGAAGTCTGTATTACATTTGCCAAAAAGTCACATATCTACTCTATTAGGGTGCCTGTTCAAAGAAGCTAATGCATTTAATGTCATGACTTCAAATTACCTAGTAAAGAGTCAATGAAAGGTACGGACACAGATGATTCAGAAATAGCACAAGCTGCTTCTCAGATTCTGCAAAGAATGGGAAGTAGAGTTTCTTAAGGCTTTTGCCACAAATTAAACCCCATGTGATAAGGAAGAAATGACCAGTCAATAGCATTTGACATTGAGACATCACCAAAGGAAACCTGGACAAGAGACAGGCAACAGGGTGAGCAGACCATGAGTCAGTATGTAGGAGGGCTGCTGGAGACCCTTGGAGTTTATGACTAGCTCAGTCCAGGTTTCCACTGATGAGGTATTTACTGTCAGCAGATGATATTTGGTGTTCAAACCCTTCACATACCTATAAACATACAAGAACTCAGCCAAAGCAGGGCAAGACAGGGCTTGGTCACTGAAGCCAAAACCCAAACCCAGAAAATGAGGATAAGACCAGCCAAAACCAGTCAAAGGAGACTGCCGACTACAAATCAATCTCTTTACTAAACTCTTCATTCTTCTCATAATTATAACTCTTTCTCCCATATATACTCCATTACAAATATGGCTCCTTCTGAAACCATTATTCCCACCCCCTTCCTTGTTTAAACTCAGACCCATCAGTACAACATTTGGTCTTCAAAGGGTGGGTATGAAGGGGGGATTATATGCTTGGCATCCAGGGACCTTGCTTGTCTTCCTAGGATATGTCACCAACTAAAGTGATTTAGTTCTCCTTAGCATTTTTAAGAGAAACTAAGTCTAGCCTTCAAAAATAAAAGGGGGGGAGGGCTGTGATATCCCCTGAAGTTATGCTGCACCCCCCCTATCTTTACCCACTCCATATAACATTGCTAGGTGGCTTCTTATCACCTCCAGGATCAAAAATAAAACCTTGTCTGGTCTTTCATAGCCTTGTGCCACTTCTGCCCTTTTCAATCCAGTGACATTGGCCTCCTTGCTGTTCCTTGAAGACACTCCTCTATCAGATCACTGGCTATCTATGCCTGGAAAATTCTCCCTCCCCATCTTATCCTCTTGGATGCCCTGCCTTCCTTTATGTCCAGCTAAAATCTCACCTTCTATAGGAAGCCTTTCTCATTTTCTCAATTCTACTGACTTCCCTCTATTTCCTATTTATAGCTTGTCTGAACTTGGTTGTTTGCATGCTGCTTCACCCATTAGATTGGGGGCAACTAGGTGGCAAGTGGATACATGCTGGGCCTCAGACACTAGCTGTGTGACCTTGGGCAAGTCACTTAACTTCTATTTGCTTCAGTTTTCCCATTGGTATGAGGATAATAATAGTATCTACTTCCCAGGATTGCTGTGAACATCAGAAGGAATAATGTAAAGTGCTTAGCAGTGCAGGGCACATAATAAGGGTTAAAAATGTTAGCTAATATCGTGAGCTCCTAGGAAAAAGGGACTGTCTTTTGCCTTTCTTTGTATCTCAGGGATTAGGGTTAATACAGTGTCGCGTACAATGCTCAATAAAAGCTGTCTGACTGGATCTCCTTTGGAGCCTCAGAATGGTACACACCCAAATTTCTAAAGAATTTGAAGTCATAGTCTTTTAAAAGAGTGGGGACTTCAGGTGGTCATCCATTTGTTTGCACCCCCTTAGGCGAAAGAAAGTGAAAGGTCAAATTCTTCCCATCTACTTCTTATGTAAGGAGACACTAGGGTTTTCTACCTTCATTCCAATTCTTAGGCATGCTCTAGGGCCATACTCTGCCTCAAGACTACAATTCAGCAAGTATTTAAGTGACCGGTATTTATGTTACTAGGTTCTGAGGAACATAGGAAAAAAAAACACTAAACTAAAACAGGGAACAGTCCCTGCCCTGTAGGAGTTTACATTCTGTTTGGAGAAAACAGGCACAAAGAAGGCAAAATACAAAAAATATAAGAGGAAGCGGAAAGGGGAGGGGAGAGAGGAGAAAGGCTTACAGGGAGAGATGAGATGGGAGACTGAATAAATAGGAATATCAAGCAGCCTAGTTTGGTGGGAATGTACCAGCGTGTGAAGAAGGGTAATGCATAATAAACCTTGAGCTGGATTGTAAAGAATTTTAAAAGCCAAAGAAATCTGCCTACATTGTAGAGGGGAAAAGGGAACCACTATAGCTTCTTGAGAAGGGGAGCAGGAAGAGTTGAGGATGACTGGAAAGATGGTGGTGCCTCAAAACAGAAAGAGGGAAGTAAAAAAGAGTGCTTAGGGGGAAATACTGAGTTACTTTAGACATGCTGAGATTGAGATATGCCAGTGAGATATCCAGCTGGAGATCTCGAATAGACTGAAGGCTTTCAGGAGAGATACTAGAGCTAGATACACAGATACGGGTGCAGATGGGAACACAGAATGTAAGGAGAGAATCGGGTCGAAGACATGGATAATGATCCAGACAAAGGAGAGGGAAAAAGAAGCAGCCAGACTTGGAAACAACAGTGTCACCAAAGCTAAGACTATTTGACAACTGGTAATGATGGAGACCAGTTTCATTTGAGTGATTAGGTCAGAGTAGGGGGATTGAAAAGCAATAGACAAGTCTTTTCCCTAGGAACAGGAGGCCACATGGGAGGAAAAAGCTTCCCAATTCATGTATCTTGGGAGACAAGGGCTGCTAAGAATGAGAACTGTCTCGAGTGGCTTAAGGCCCATGGAACCTTTGGGGTAGGATAGGACGCTATCTTTACGGTGCCTTTCACAGCTCCAAAGGAAACCCAAGCCTTTCTAAAATTCCCAAACCACTGCAGTGAGGACACAGCTTATATTCAGGTCAAACCTCCAAAACATCAAATGGTCATAGTGAACTAAGACCCCCCACGAGGTAGGTGAAGGTTGTCTTTTGGGGGAATGCTAGCATTTCAGAGGCAAACACAGAAATGACTCGGATGATTAATGACCCTCTCTTGACAGAAAGAGCTTCCGATCTTATTCCAGCAGAGAGAGTGCATGGGAGGATGCATCTGTGAGCTAGATGCCTGCCCTCCAACCTGTTACACCAGTCAGGCACCCATGCTCCCTCTTCCAGGGATAGGCTCTAGGAGGCTGAATGGGTCAGAAAGCCTTTTTAACGAGGCCGCCCACAGCACCATCCTGGAAAAGGCAGGGCCCCAACACCCCGGCATCTCCACGAACTAAGATGGCAGCTCCGCAAAACGCAGCTCTCGCCCCTCCCCACCCCAGACCTGCGGGAGTCCGAAGAAGCGCGGGTGGGGTGAGGGAGAAGGGGCAGCCACCCTGTACAGTACCAGTCCCGACCCCGCACCCACCGATGGCCAGGAACCACCGGGACCCTCCCAAGGTTCCCCTTCCCCGGGACAAGGTGCCCACCACAAAGACCCCCCCGCAAATGAGGGGGAGAACCCCTCCCCTCAGTCACATGACGCGCCGGTGGGGCGCGCCCCCCCCCCGCCGGTTGGAGCTGTCGTCAGCCTGTGACGTCACCAGGTCCGAGTCCCGGATGCCGAGATCCAGGACCCCCTGAGACAGCGAGTTCTCGCCCCCACCCTGCCCTTCTCACCGCTGAAGATCATGGCGGACGAGGCGCCCATGACGCCGAAGAAGGACGCGTATGCGGGACTCTCGGACATGTCTGCGAAAGGTCTGTAGGCAGGAAGAAGAACGGGGCGAGGGGAGAGAGGCTAGGGCACGGGGCTAGGTAGCGGGTAAAGGACTGGAGGGTGGGTAGGCAAGGTGGGACGACGTGAATTCGAGAGACACCGGCTCCGCTCCGCTCCAGGCTCTAAATACCACCACCGCAGAATAAAATGGCGGCCGCAGTGGCGTCACATGATCTGAAGGCCCTGCCCCTGGCCTGCACCATTTGGCGCCGGTAGGAGGGGATCGATTGGTTGGGACTGGCCAGCCTACATCACATCTGGTCATCTCAGGAACGTCACTACAGGCTTACTATACAAATTCTATTCTTATTTGACACAAGTGAAGATTCCTGACTTAATTTCTTCTCTCCTTCCATAGCGCAGCACGGGGCGCTACTCGCTCCCCCTTCAATTTCAGATACAGTGTGCCTGTCCGACCACCTGACTCCGGGGGCGGGTTCACAGCTCCGCCCTCCGCCGCAGGATTCGCTTTTATTAGCATAAGGGGTGTGTCTTTGGACTTCGTCCCGCCTCCTCTGCGGGCTCTGCTTCCCCGCCCCTCCAGATCCAGGGGCTGCCTAGATCTCTGCTCAGGGAACCCGAACTCTTGGCTTCTATCGGTGAAGCGCCGGCCTTGGTTTCCCCAGGGTCTAGGCTACTTGGCTTTGTATCACCTTGCCATATTTCCGCATAAGTGGTTCCCTACCCCACCCACCCCCAGCCTACTATCCTTCCTCTAGGCAGGTCCCGACACCATCTTATTTTGTGTTCTCTCTCTTCACTTCCTACCCCCGGCCAAAGTGATCCCCATTTACAGCCTCCCAGCTCCCGAAAACCTGTGGGTGGGGTGAGAAGTCATCTCGATGGCTACCAGTCCAGTGATGTGGATAGTGGTCAGTGGAGGGAGGTTAGGCCTCTGGGGCAGGGCGAGTGTCTCGAAGTCAGGGGTGTGCTTACCGTAAAACCTCAGACCTAGAGCTCGGCTTTTAAAACCCTTAGCCAGACTAAGACCCCCATTCTCCAGGTGGAGAAATTGAACTGCAGCTAGGCCACAAGGCCTGTCCAAGGTCAAGCAAGGAAGGAAAGTCCCACTTGGAGGCAAGAGGGGGAACTTCCTTCCCGACCACTATTTCCCAACTCCGGAGGCGTGTCCAAGAAGGCAGCTGCAGCCTGATCCTCCCTAGGCAGATCCAGTCTGCCCTTCTCCCCTTGGTTTAATGGGCAAGTTAGTAATATGTGGTAAGTTTATATTCCTATGCTCTTTTAAGATTTCCTAAGTGTTCTTTCCAAAACAACACTATGGGTAATGCAAATATTAGTGTCAGACTAGGAATCTGGCCCAAGTCCCACAGACCCCTAAATCAGGCCATGGCCCATGAGCAATGGGCATAGTTCATCTGACCAACTGAGAGGACAACTTTGAGGAAACTTAAACATAATAGGCAATGCTTCTTGGTCCTAGTCTCATCCGTCTGCCTCCTGTTTCCCTCCCTCTTTTTCCTCATCTGTCTTTTTCTTGAATCTCACACTGCTGACAAAATGATTTTCTTTACTCTGGGCTGCTGTATGTGAAGAGGAGGGGGAGGACACAATGCCTTCCCTTCATCCTCCATTGGGGCCACTTCCTCCTGGTGAGAAATCACGGGTTTCAGGCTGAATCACAGGACAGGCTCTAGCAAGATATTAGGATGTTGGAGGGTGGGGGTGCTGAGGAGAGCACATTGTCCTTATATAGAGGTATATGTGGGGAGGGGAGATATAACATTGATCCTATAGGATCATAAATTTAGATTTTAAATAGACTTCACTGGCGATCCTGTCCTGTAGCCACATTTTACAGATGAGGGCCAGAGAGCTTCAGTGTCCAGATACACATATAGTAGCAGATCCAGATTTTGAAACTTAGTCCTTTTATTCCAGATCCATGCTCTGTCGACCCGTAGAATTCTTTGCTGGCCTAACTCACCACTCACCTGAGGCTAACTTAAACCTTCCTTTCTACCTCCCAAACTCTTGGTTCCCCAATCCCAATCATCCAATGTTAGTGTCCAGTGTTATAGGCCTTCTGTGGCATCCTGGTCCTGTGTAGATCAACCCTGCCAGGATTTCTTGCCTTTTCTATTAAACTCTTAGGAATCTCTCTTTGTAAATTCACCTTCATCACCTATCTCTTCTTCATATAATGGAGGTAGCTAGGTGGTTCAGGGGTTAGAGAACTGGGACTGGAGTCAGGAAGAGTCTTCATCCTGAGTTCAAATCTCGCCTCAGACTTACCAGCACTATAACCCTGGACAAGCTGCTTCATCATTTGCCACAGTTTCCTCATTTGTAAAATGAGCTGGAGAAGGAAATGGCAAACCACTTCAGTGTCTTTGCCAAGAAAACTCCAAATGGGTTCACAAAGAGTTAGACATGACAGAAGAAAAAAAAACACAACAAAACAATTCTCTTATAATCCTTCGTCTTATAATCTTCCTCTTATAATACTTCCTGGTATTAGTGGAAAGGTAGATTTCCTGAGGATACCACATTCTTTTTTTCCTGGTATTCTTTCTCCTTCTTCCCACCTACCCCCCACAGATATTCCTTGCTCCACTCCCCACTTCTAAGTCCATTCGATATTTGTTAAGCGTCTCTCCTGTACAAGGCACTGTGCTAGGTGTTAAGGATAGGAGAAGAGCAAAAGCAGACTTACTTCAAGGAGCTTATATTTCTGTATGTGTGTGTAATACAACATCTAGAACACTTGGGTTTGGAGTCAATAAAACCTGAGTTCAAAATTCTGCTTCAGACACTCACTACTTCTAAAGGCCTCAAGCAAGTAATTTAATCTCTTCCAGTCTGTTTCCTCATCTGTAAGTCAGTCAAAAAGCATTTGTTAAGCACCTACTACTATGTACCCGAACTTTGCTAAGTGGTAATAGATACAAAAAAAAGAGGCAAAAGACAGTCCCTGTCCTCCAGGCTCTCACAATCTAATGGAGAAGACAACAAGCAAACAACCACATATAAACAAACTATATACTGGATAAAGGGGAAACAATTAAAAGAAGGAAGGCATCAGAGTTGAGAGGAGTTGGGAAAGACTTTTAATTGGGGATTGAAGGAAGCCAGGGAAGCCAGTGGGCAGGGATGAAGAGGGAAAGCCTTCCAGGCATGGGAGACAACCAGAGTGGAGGGTCTTGTTTGTGGAACAGCCAGGAGGTCAGTGTCACTGTATCAAAGAGTACATGTTTCGGAGTAAGGTGTAAGAAGACTGGAAAGGTAGGAGGAGGCTAGGTTATGAAGGGCTTCAAATGCCAAACAGTACATTTTGTATTTGATTCTGGAAGTGATAGCCACTGGAGTTGATTGAGTAGGGGGTCGACATGGTTGGACCCACTTTAGGAAAATCACTTTAGTGGCTGGAGGATGGATTGGAGTAGGGATAGACTTAGGGCAGGCTGACCAGCCAGCAGGATATTCCAGTAGTACAGGTCATGAGAGCCTGAACTAGAGTGGTGACAGTGTCAGAGAATGGTCTGTATTTGAGGGATATTGCAAAGGTGAAGTCAACAGCCCATGGCAACAGATTGGAAATGGGTGGTGGTGATGGTGAGGGGTCCAGTATGACTCTTAGGTTTCAAGACTGTGGGACTGGGAAGATGATGTTGTCCTCTACAATTAATAGGGACGGTGGTGGGAAGGAGGGCTTTTTAAGGGGAAAAATAGCAAGTTCGGTCAGTCAGTCAATAAACATTTATTAATTAAGTGTCTACACTCCAGGAATGGAGATAGAAATACGAAAAATAAAAAGAAACAGAGTCCTTCTTTGCCTTCAAGGATCTTAAAATCTAATAGGGGAACTGAGATGGGAGCATGGTAGAAAACTCAGAGGAATCCCAAAGTAGAACAGCCAGGTAACAAATGAGAAGTTCTGAGCTGAGCTCCCTCCTGAAATAGAGGCTTTGGAACGTATAGCTCCAGGGGGAGAGAAGGGGGTGATGAAGTAGTGTCCCAAGGCTGATGGAATCTTTCAAGATGATGAGGTTTTTGGTCATAGCGAATTTAAGATGTCTACTGGACATCGAATTTGAAACGTCTGAAAGGTAGATGGGAAACTAGAGGTCAGCAGAGAGGTTGGGGCAGGATAAGTAGATTTGAGAATCATCAGCATAGACATGATAATTAAATTCAGAGAACTGATCCAGAGATCACTAAGTGAAATAGTATACTGTAGATGAGTGTACAGTGCCTAGGACAGAGCCCCGAGGGACACCTGAAAGTAAGAGGGCATGATGGGGAAGAGGATCCAGCAAAGGAGACTGATATCTCTAGTGCTTCATGGCTGTGTGAGAATGAATCAAATGAGAAATTGTATGTCAAGTACTTTGCAAACCTTATAAATGTCAGTTATTACTATTATAATTAATACAAGGTTGTTTTAGGAGGAGAAAAACATTTACAACGGGGGAGGGTCAAAGATAAGGATTCTGAAAGACAGAGATGAGAAGAGAGTATATTACAAGTAGGGGGTGGAGGAGGTGGTCACCTCGTACAAATGCCTGGTGGCAGGAGATAGCATATCACATTTAGAGTACAGCTAGTTTGTCTACAACAGCGAGTCAGTCAATCATTAATCAATAAGTGCTTATTAAAGGACACCTGTGTCCAGGCACTGTGCTAAGTGCTAATGATACAGAGCAGTTCCTGCCTCCCAAAAGCTTACATTCTAAAGGGGTGAGACAACATGTGCATAAGTAGGTATGTACAAGATATGCACAGAGTAGAAACCTTGGAGGGGAAGAGACTAGCGGCTGGGAGGACTGGGAAAAAGGGTTTGGTTTTGTTTTTTGTGGCATTTAAGGTTAATCCTGAAAGATGCCAGGGTTTTTCTGACAAGATAATCCCTGAAAGGAGGCAGACCACCCAGCTCCCATATAACTACTCTAGCCAAACACCAAAGTTCACACCAGATCACATGATGATAATGGAAATCCAATGAGAAACTACAATAAGTGACTTCTTAGAACTGCACAAAAGGTCAACCAGAAGCTGCAGGACAATAGGAAAGAGGGCCCCTTCCAACAAGCAACCTTCAGAGCAGAGTTGCCTCTTAGCAAGACCAGAGGTGACCAGGCACATGTATCCTACAAGAATCTGTGTCCTAATTCAGCAAGAGCTGAAAGCTCCCCAGAAAAGCCCCAGGGTGAGAGCCTTGGAAGTGCATGGTTGTGTCAGCCGGTGGGGATGTTAACTGGAAGGAGAATAAGTACATTGAATAGAAAATGGTAAACCTTAACCAAGAAATGGACTTCCTGAAAGCATGAAACAACAAGAAATAGTAGAAGAAAATCAAAA
This sequence comes from Phalanger gymnotis, assembly GCA_028646595.1. Lineage (NCBI taxonomy): Eukaryota > Metazoa > Chordata > Mammalia > Diprotodontia > Phalangeridae > Phalanger > Phalanger gymnotis. Next base: position 282,089,186 of record CM053624.1, read on the forward strand.
GATTTTTTAAAAAGTGAGATCTGATTAAAAAAAACAACAGACCTGTTAGAGAACTGAAGAACCTAGACAGTACAGGAATCATACATGAAAATCCCCCTAATTATTAGAACCTGAAGGCAAAGTAAAGATAGAAATAAACCACTGATCACCTCCTGAAAGAAATGCCCAAAGGAAAAGTCTTAGGAATGTCAGAGCCAAAATCCAGAGTTTCTACATCAAAGAAAAAAATACTACATGAATACAGAAAGAAGCAGTACAAATACCAATGAACCCCAGTCAATGTCACATACAACTTGGCAGCTACAAAAAATAAGAAAAAAATCTTAGAATAATAATATTCTAAAAGGCAAAAGACATAGACTCACTACTAAGAATAAATAACCTGGAAAAGTGAATATATTTCTATAGGGTATAAACACAAATCTTAAATGGAACAAGGGACTTTCAAGCATTTATAATGAAAAGCCCAGAGCTAAGCAGAAACTTTGAAATACAAACAGTAGTCAAGAGAAACCTAAAAAATTGAATTTAATTGAGCAATCAAAAGGAGCTGTATGATGATACAGTGCTAATGTTCCGATGGGTTAGAAGAAACGTCTTTTCAGAAACTTAATGTCTTCAAGGGTATCAGGTGAGTTACATAAGAGAAACAGAGATTCTGAGGTTTGATGAAATAGTAGCTTGTGGGGCAGCTAAGTGGCGCAGTGAGTAGAGCACCAGGCCTGGAGTCAGGAGGACCTGAGTTCAAATGTGACCTCAGACACGTGACACACTAACTAGCTGTGTGACCTTGGGCAAGTCACTTAACCCCAATTGCCCTGCCTTCCCCACTCCAAGAAAAAAAAAAGAAATTGTAACTTGTTATGATCCTCCTGGCCACTCTATCCCTTTCTAGTCAGCATAGTAAGTTAAGTAAATAAGTGCGTTTTATGGGTAGCCAGTATAAAGGGGGCAATAGCAGGGGATAAAATTGCAAAGGAAAACCTTAAAGTCAAGGACAAACTGTCCCAAAGATCAAAGGAGCATAATTTACAAATTATATCATATATTAGCTAAAATCTTCATCCTAGTAATTTGTGCTGAATCAGGAGAAACCATCTAGGTGCTGTTTGCCAAGCTTCTGGTCCAATGATGTAAATTCCAGACAAACTCCAGACCTCCACAAATCCAGACCAACAGAATAGCAAAAAGATTCTGATAATTTTGAGATGATGATTTTGAAGTCTTACCTATAACTATGAGATGTTTTAGATATGTTAATAAACCAACCCCAAAATGGCCTGTTTCCCCAATAAACCCTATAAAAATGAGACCTCACACTCCTGCCCCACCTACCAGCACTCTTCCATCTCCTAAGGGTCCTTGCTGTTCAAGCTCTCCCCACTCAAATTGTTACTGTAAGTGATTCATCCTCTCTCCATCCATCTTCCTCAGGCTGCCTGCCTCCCTTCACCATCCCACTCTCTTCCTTCCTAAATTGTCTGCTTCTGTATCCCCACTTTTCAATTCTTTGTGCTCTTCTACGTTAAACCCATGGAAGTTATTAAAATGTGATTGCTGTATCGTTATCTACTGTGAGTCTAGATCTTTCCCTATGAGTACCCAAAAAACTGATGTCCCTGCCCCTTTTTCAAAATTTCATAAATTATAATTCATGTTGTTTCTATTATGAGATTTGGAAGCAGAGAAGGGAATATACTAGCGTAGAAAGGAAGACTTGTTATTTCTCGTAATTAGGGTTCATAAGAAGAAAAATATACAAACATGGAAGAAAGGGTTGGGAGAGTGCGCATCCCATAAAACTTCCTATTATCTGAACCAAAGGAGGCTTGAGCGCACACAAACACACAGAATTTGGTGTAGAAATACATCAAATTCAACAGGGAAAGAACTGGGGATAGAAATTAAACCGGAAAATAATACTAGAGAAGAAATAGCTTCAAGTAAGATGAATTTTCCAATCCTGAAGGAAGAAGTAAAATGGAAGTAACTAAAAATAAATAGAAGTAGAGAAAAAAAAAGAAACAAAAGAAAAGAACTAGAATATCAGGGGATGTAGCATGAGACATATTTTGGGATATGAATTTTTAGACATGGCTACTATGTGCATTCATTTTGCTTGACTATGTTTGTGTATATATATATATATATATATATATATATATATATATATATATATTTGCCTGATGGTTAACATGTTTTTAAAACAATTAAACAGTTATTTCATTTGCTCCGCAACTCTTTTTAAAAATATTTTATTCATTTAGAAATTAAATACAAAAAGACATAAAATAAATTTTGATGTGCACAGCACAACATAAGAAGAGGATTCAATAGAAAATAATGAATTTCTATTTCAGACTGTTTACTTAAAAAAAAAAAAAGTATGTAGTGAATACTACACATTGTTTTGAAAGCTACCCTACTTTTCTGTGCTTCTTTCTAAGTTTTCTTTTGTTCTCTGCTGCGTACTTTTTTTTTCTCCCCCTCTCCCCACACCACTCTACCCTACCCTACTCTACCGTACCCTAGAGAAGGCTACAATTAAACACACACACACACACACACACACACATCCCATACATGCTTCTGTTTATCAGTTTTTGCTCTGAAGGTAGATAGCATCTTCCTCCATTGGTCCTTGGTAATTGCTTTAAATATGGCCCCCCACCCCACCCCAGTTCCAGGCTTGCCCAGGGTCCGCACAGCTAGTAAGTGTTAAGATCTGAGGCTGAATTTGAACTTAGGTCATCTTGACCCCAGGGCAAATACTCTGCCTACCCTGCCACCTGGCTGCCCCTATAGTTAGGTTAAATATTTATGATACTCAAGATGAATTAGTCATTGACAATAGTTGTTACTACCTACATCATTCTCTTGGTACTGCTCATTTCACTTTTCTTTATTTCATGTTAGTCTTTCCATGTTTTTTCTAAAATCAACCGTCTCATCATTTCTTATAACACAGTGGTATTCTATCACAATCATATACCACAACTTGTTTAGTAATTCCCCAATTGAAGGTCATCTATCATTTTAGCCAATTTAATAGGTGTAAGGTGATATCTCAAAGTTGTTTTAATTTGCATTTCTCTAATCAATGATTTAGAGCATTTTTTCATATGACTATATGTAGTTTTTAATTTTTTTGTTAAAAAAAAACTGTGTTGGCCATTTGTTAATTGGGGAATGACTTGTATTCTTATAAGTTTGACAAAATTCTTTACAGATTTGAAAAATGAGACCTTTATCTGAGAGACTGTCTATAAAGATTTTTTCCCAGTTTTTTCCTTTCCTTCTAATCTTGTCTACATCGATTTTATTTGTACAAAAACCCTTTTAATTTAATGTAATCGAAATTATCCATTTTAAACCTCACAATGCTCTCTCTCTCTCTTTGTCTCTATGTTTCTCTGTCTCTGTTGCTCTCTGTCTCTCTTGTTCATAAATAAATCTACCCATGAGTCTGATAGGTAATATATTCCATGTTCTTCTCATTTTCTTGTGAATCTCCCTTTATATCTAGGTCATGTATCCATTTGAACCTTATCTTGGTACATGGTTTAAGATACTGCTCTATGGCCATTTTCTGCCAGACTGCTTTCTAGCTTTTCCAACAATTTTTACTAAATAATGAATTATTATCCCCAAAACTTAAATCTTTATATTTGTCAGACACAAGGTTATTATAACCATTTACTAATGTTTTGTATGTTCACTCTGTTCCACTGATCTACCTTTCTATTTCTTAGCCAGTACCAGACAGTTTTAATAATTAATTTAATAATTAATAATATAGTTTAAAATCTGGTACTTCTAAGCTTCTTTCCTTTACATTTTTTCATTGGTTCCTTTGAAATTCTTGACCTTCTGTTCTTCCAAGTGAATTAGTTCCTGGGTCTGTATAGGCAGGTGTGCTCCCACGTATTTTATACTGTCTACAGTTTTAAATAGTATATCTTTTGCCAACTCTTCTTGCAAGGTTTTGTTGGTGACATATAAAATTTTTGGTGATTTATGTGGGTTTATTTTACATCTTGCTACTTTGCAAAAATTATTGTTTCAACTAACTTTTTAATTGAATCTTTAAGATTTTACAAGTATATTATTGGATTGTCTGCAAAAAGAGATAGTTTATTATCACATTTCTCATTCTGATTCCTTCAATTTTTTTCTTCTCTTATTGCTATTGCAGCATTTCTAAAACAATATTTAATAATATTGGTGACACAATGTAGTTTCCCTGTTTATCTCTTTTAATTAAATCTATTTTAACTTCAACTTTGTCTCAGATCATGATTGCTACTCCTGCTTTTTTTTTACATCAGCTGAAGCATAATAAATTCTACTCCAGCCCTTTATTTTAACTTTGTGTGTATCTCTCATTTTTAATTGTGTTTCTTATAAACCACATATCATTGGAGTCTGATTTTTAATCCATTCTGCTATCCATTTCCGTTTTATGGATGAGTTCATCCCATCTACATTCAAAATTATAATTACTAGTTGTGTATTTCCCTCCATCCTATTTTTCCTCTCTATTTATCCTTCTCACCCTATTTACCCTATCCCTCCTCATTAGTCTAACTTACTAACTCCTACTTTAATCTCTCCCTTATGCTCTTCTCTTTCCTTTCTATTTCTTAATCTGCCCACTCTTCTAAAAGTCCCTCCTTTATATTGTCCACTTGCCCTCTTATTTCTTTATAAATTTCTTTTATATCTTTCTAGATGTATATGTCGTTCCCTCTTTAACCCAGTTCCACCAGTTTCCTCTGTCAGTTCTTCCTTTCATATCTCATTTGCATGAGAGAATTGCTCCTTTTTTACTTTTCCTTCCCCAGTTTTATTTTTTAGAATCATCCCATCATACTCAGCCTTTCTCCCAAATTACTCAAATAATCATGACAGTCTTAAGAGTGCTGATAACATTTTCACATGTAAGAAGTAAACAGTTTGAGTTTATTGAGTCCCCTTATAATTGGTCTTTAATGTTTACCTTATGTTTCTCCTGAATCTTATATGTCCTTGGAACTTGGATTTTCCATCCAAGTTCTGGTCTTTTTGCCACAAATATCTGAAAATTTTTCAGTTCATTAATGTCCCTTTTTTTTTCATTCAGGATTATACTCATCTTTTCTGGGTAAGTTATTTTTGGTCACAACTCTAACTCATTTGCTCTTCAAAATATGTTCCAAGACCTATGGTCTTTTTTTTTCTTTATACTCCTTTTTAAATTATTAATTTTTTTTTCGTTTTCAACATTCACTTCCATAAGTTTAAAATTTTCTCCCCCTCTCTCCCCGCTCCCCCCCACCAAGATGGCATGCAATCTGATATGGACTCTATACATACATTCCTGTTAAACACATTTTCACATTAATTATGTTGCATAGAAGAATTATAATGAATGGGAAAAACCATGAGAAAGAAAAACAAAACAAAGCAAAACAAAAAGAAAGTAGTCTGCTTCACTCTGCATTCTGACTCCATAGTTCTTTCTCTGGATGTGGATGGCATTTTCCACCATGAGTCCTTTGGAATTGTTTTAGGTCCTTGCATTGCTGAGAAGGGCTAAGTCTATTAAAATCAGTCATTGCACAGTGTGGCTACTACTTTGTACAATGTTTTAGTTCTATTCACTTCACATAGTATCAGTTCATATATGTCTTTCCAGGTTATTCCGAAGTCCGCCTATTCATCATTTCTTAGAGCATGATAGTATTCTATTACATTCATATACCACAACTTGTTCAGCCATTCCCCAGTTGGCATCCCCTCAATTTCCAGTTCTTGGCCACCACAAAAAGAGCTGCTATAAATATTTTGGTACATGTGGGTCCTTTCCCCATTTTTATGATCTCTTTGGGATACAGCCCTAGAAGCGGTATTGCTGGGTGACCCGAGTCTTTTAATGTAGAAGCTGCCAGGCCTTATGTGATCCTAATTTTAGCTCTACAGTATTTAAATTTTTTTTCCTTGTTGCTTGTTATTTTTTCCTCTTAACCTGGGAGCTTTGAAACTTGGCTATGATATTCCTGTAAGTTTTCCTCCTGGGATCTCTTCTAGGTGGTGGTTGGTGGATTTTTTTCTATTTCTACTATATCCTCTTATTCTAGAACTTCAGGGAAATTTTCCTTAATAATTTTTATAGTATTGCATCAAGATTGCTTTTTTTAAAAAATGTAACTTTTAGGTAGTTCCACAATTCACATATTGTCCATCCTTGATCTATTCTCCAGATCAGTTGTTTTCCTAATGAGGTATTTCATATTTTTTATCTTTTTTATTTTATTATTTCTTGGTATCTTATAATGTCATTAGCTACCCCTTGCCCAATTCTTGTTTTCAAGGAGTTATTTTCTTCCTTAAGCTTTTGGATCTCTTTTCTCCATTAGATGACTTTTTTCCATAATTTTCTTGATTTTTTTTGGATTATTCTTATTTTTTCCCTAACTTTTCCTCAATCTCTCTTATTTGATTTTTGAAGTCCTTTAAGAACTTTTTTTTGGGCTTGCGACCATTTGACATTTCTCTTTGAATTAGGAACAGATTTTTAAACTTTACTATCTTCCTCTGAACATGAACCCAGACCTTTTCTATCCCTATTATAGCTGTTTATGGCCAGGTTTTCTCCTTTGCTTATTCATTTTTACTTTTGTTTTATTTTATTTTTTGGAGCTTTTATTTATTTAGCAGCTATTATGGTAGTTGGCTGTAGTCCTGGAGTGCGGGGAATGGTACCCCAGGCGGCAGGTCCTTATTGTTATTTTCTGAGCTCTGTCCCCCAGGGACCCAATCTCAGGCTCTCCTCTTCATCCTTAAGTCACTACTAGGGCCCCCAGCCACACTGTCCCACAAACACTCTTGCTCCCCGTGGTCTTTCCCACAACAGCAAATTTCAGCTCTCCCCTCTGCCCTGGAGCCAAAACCAGAGACTTCGCTCTCTGGCAAGTGCCCACAGCTAGCCAGGTCTCTGCCCCTCTGTTACCTCACTCACCAGGCATATGCTAGTTCTTCCTCACCCACAGCCTCAGCCCTAGACCTCATCTAGTCAGCGAGAGGCCTGGCATCCCAAGATAGTGGAGGGTCCTTCAATCTCCCCCTACTCAGCTGTCTGTCTGACCCTACACTGTCTGTGAGGGTACTTCATGACCCAGCTGCACACAGGTCTTGTTTGTTGATACAGGGGAGTCTGCCTGGAGGTATTTATACTTCACTTTGGCCAAACCTCTGCGCTGGAGGTCAAGTCTTTCCTGAGGTTCTCTCAAGTTGTCTTAGGAGGACAACTGCTTTATCCCCACTTTTATTTATTTTTGCTACTCTGTGTTCACTTTGAGGTGGTGTTCTGTCTTGTTTGTGGAGGGAATTTGGAGAGCTGGAAATTTTCTGACCTACTCCGCCATCTTCCTAGTGTCCTCTCTGACTATGCTTATATATTACAGGGTTTTTGTTTTTATTTTCTAGTTTTCTCAATGGGGTGGGAGTATCAGGGGGAGGGGAAGGTTAATACTAACTATCAAAAATAACAAAGCCACTGCAATATTTTTAAAATAATGCAGAAAGCCGAAAGTAGTTCAGAAGGAAACGGAGAAGCAGATTTTTAAAAATATAAAATTTATAATGTACTTTATAAAAAACAAGTGGTATGACTCACTTGCAGACGGAATATTCTTTTAACATTCAGCTGTGTGCATGAAAATGATCTCTCTCAATTTTGAATGACTTAAGGACTGATCAATGCAATAAACAAACACAATTCTAGAAGAACAATCACGAAGTATGCAGCCTACCTCCTAACAGAGAAGTTAATAGCTCAAGGTGCAGAATGAGACCTATTTGGAGACATGGACAATGTAGGAATGTTTTATTTGACTATTCATATTTGTATAACCCCCATCCCAAGGCCTATTTATATGGGACACTCTTTTTCAGAGATGAATGCCCTGCCCCTCGCCACAGGGGTGAGGAGTTGGTGAGAGGCAAGAGAGCTCTAGCCTGTGCAGTACCTTTTGGGACTATTCAGGGTCAATCTCCTTTGGGGACTTTTCAATAGGCAATGCCTTTATGGGATTCTTCAAGCTTTAAGTCATTTTTCAGGCTTTTGACTTCCAGCTCCAAGAGAGAAGATAGAAGAGGTCAACCTCACTTCAGGTAGCTGAAGGAAACAATTCTGGGAAGGCATGAGGAGCTGGCAGTCCTCAACATGTCCCTTTTCCCAGATAGGTACTGTAGAGACTTCAGGAAGTTTCCCTTTGGGTGAAATCAAGGACTCTTTCTCTTAGTTGAGCCGAGTTATCTTTCCCTTAGTAGGAAAACTCATTCACTCTGTGTTATCTTGTATATATTCTCCTATGTATACCTTCTCGGATTTCTGTTTTGCTATGATTCAGATAAATGGATTTCTTTGCTATTCACCATGTGAGTTCATTGTGTTACTGGTATTAGGTAGCAAAGGGGTCAAGCTTTGGATATAGAGCTTGGGGTTTTCCTTCCCCCCACCAATGACAAAGTTTTCAAAGAAGACCAGTGCCATTATGGGTGACATCTTGCTTGACTTGTGTGTGAATTGGACTTAAGTGTGGCAAAGTTGCACAAAGCAATCAGAAATTAGATGGAACACAATCATATCCCCTTTATGAATGATATTTAAGAGAGCAGAGGTACCCTTCTCTCTCTGGGAGATTAGAGTGGTCCTCTGGTCCCAATTTCCTACTTCCCCTTTTGAAGTGTCCCTTGGAGAAAGGTAGGGGCAAATGAGGCTTTTCTTCAAGCCACACACAAGGATTATGACATGGGTGGGCCTCACTACACGAGGGCCCCCTGTTCTCTTTATTGTGTGTGGGCAGTTCTGTCTGTGGGAATAGAGTTTTTGGTTGCTTATTTTTAGAAGATATTATGATTTTTTTTAGGTTAGTTTTTTCCTTCTCTAAAAGCTGGGACAAATTATGTCTGTTCTGTGTTTTTTCAGTAATTTAGTTTCTCAGGGCCAGCCCATCCTGTTTTCAATGGTGCTACTTGACTACCTCTTTTATCATGTCAGGATTCTATTAAATGGCCAGTAAAATCCCCCAGCCCAATCCTCAGGAGGCTCACTGTTCCGATTTTGTGGGCTTGAAATGAGTTTAAATAGCAATTTGTTTTTACAACAACCCTATTTACATTTTATAGTCATAAAAATTAACATTTTTTTTCTTGAAAGCATGTTTCCCTCCCAGACTGTTTTTTTTTTTTAGAATGGTGAATCTTAAGGCCAAGCTCCTTTAGCTGCAGTTCTTTTGTTTCAGTCATGTCTGACCCTTTGTGACCCCATTTTGGGTTTTCTTGGCAAAGATACTAGAATAGTTTCCTATTTCCTCCTCCAGATAATTTTACAGATAAGGAACTGAGGCAAACAGGGTTAAGTGACTCGCCCAAGGTCACATGGCTAGTAAATGTCTGGGGCAGGATTTGAACTCACAAAGATTAGCCTTCCTGATTCCAGGCTCAGTGCTCCATCCACTGTATCACCTAGCTATCTCAGTTCTTACCTAGCCTTTAGTGATCAAGCAAACTGAGGCCTGGGAAAAGTTCTTGATTTAGAGAGTATTTGGCATTTTCCTGAGATCAGTTTTATTTCAGAAGCAGAATTTTGTCTTCCCATATTGGGAAACACTCTTGCTTTTGTTTTTTTCTTTTGTTGTTGTTATTAGTTATGTCTCTTTGTCATCCATTTGGGGTTTTCTTCACAAAGATATTGGAGTGGATTGCCATTTCCTTCTCCAGTGGATTAGGCAAACAGAAGTTAAGTGACTTGCCCACAGTCACATAGCTAGTGAGTGTCTGAGGTTGGATTTGAACTCAAGTATTCCTGACTCCAGTCCCAACATTCTATCCCCTGGGCCACCTAGCATAGTTGGAAGTAGAAATTTTTTTAGAACCACAATTTTGTTTCTTCTCAGTTATATCCTGGAATATTTTTTTCAAAGTAATTTTTATTTCTTTATATCAGCTTTTTTGGAGGTTTAACAAGCCTATCTTGGCTTGGCTATAGCCCACTATTATGTAATTGCTACATTTACTGATATGGTATATTTCTTAAAAGTCTAAATGCTACTAATATATGATTATTTGCTATATGTTGACACATGAACAAATCATTGGAATTGTTTTCATGATTTGAATTCGTGTTTTTTGCTGTTTTGTTAAGCACACTATATTAATCTAATAGAACACTGTTGTTGCAATACTGTACATTTGTTAATTGAATTAATATATGTGTATTAATGTAGGTATATACTGAGCAATATCTAGAAAATATGAGAGCTGAGATAATTGAGGATACTATTTTGCTTTTGGATTTCAAAAGCATAGATGTCTCCTCATATCAAGAATAAAGCCAGAACTTAAGAATATGGGCATTTTTAGGATATTCAGCAGAAAAATCAAAAGATTAGAAGACAATTGAGGCCACTTACTTTAAGGCAGGTGAGATAACTCAGGAAAAGAGGTTCCCAAAGTGGGGGATACCACCTACTGCGGGGTGGTAGTACTTTGGGTACAGTTGGGGGACATTAAATAAAATAAGGGGTGGTGGAAGTATAAGGAAAGAGAATAGAATGTTTCATCTGTGGTGTAACAGAGTTAAAGTCGTGGTGATAACATTATTTTCCAAATAAACACATAAAATGTAAGTTAACTGATCAGTGGTCAAGTTGGCCAACAGGTCCTAAAAAACAAGTGTTGGCAGGTGAGCAGATAGCACATTGTCAGGAAGTCCAGCATGCTATGTGTGTGTAATGACTTACTTACAATATGACACCGTATAGTTACGTGATGCAATATTGCATCATCAACAGGGGAAAACCCACAAATTTACCATAAATTATTTACAATGCATCATTAAAAATTATATATTTTTTAAAATGACACAAATTAAAAAAAACTGTCAAAGGGTTAAAGAAAGTAGATTTTGGGATGAGTGCTGAATAGTTTGGTTTTTTTTTTTTGAAAAGGGGGTGGTAGGCCAAATAAGTTTGGGAACCTCTGCTCGGGAAGTTTTTTCCAATCTTGCCTGAGAATTTTGATCGCAGAGATACACCTGAGGAATTAACAGTAGGGAGTCATTCCTGGGAATTTCAGATTTGTCCATCTTCTGAAGATGAGGAACTGCTTAAAGAGGTAGCAGTCTTGCTAATCAAAGGAGGCATTCTGACAGAGAGACTAAATATCACAATTATACCCAAGAACTTCATTCTATCTGTGGGCAAAGTGGAGCCCATATCCCTGTGGTATATAAATAACATAGGTTCCAAATTGGCATTTTCTCTGGACATGAACTATATTTCCAAGGAGAACAATCCTGGGAGATTTGGGCTGGACAGGCAAGAGTGTGCCTGGGACACTGGAAGGCCTGTAAGGCAGACAAAGTGATAACACTGCCAGATAGCCTAATGGGTATAGCTGCAAAAGCAGTGCATACCCTCTTAGAGGCAAGAGCAAATGTTACCTGGCAAGAATGTATACAAACCATAGCTCAGATGTTTGAGATGTTAACCAGAAGACTTTGTCTCTAATACTGAGGAGAAAAGTTTATTGAGCTCCTCCTCAGGATGGAAGAACCTATACAGAGACTGATACAGAGAGGTGCTATGAATCCTGAGAATACAGGGAAAATTACACTACAGAGACTGTTCTAGGGCTTGTTACATGACCTTTGTGCAGCTGATGTCATTAGATTTATGCAGCCATAGAAACCATTGCCAGCAATGGCTGAGGCAAGATAGGTATTCCTGAGCTTCGAGGCTCAATATAATCACAGGGCTTGGCCTCAGCAAGCTCTGGGCTTTCTCTAACAGGGGGCAAAGCAAGACAACAGCACCAGTACTGAGCTGCAGGTGAGGAACCTGAGACAATCAGGTAAGATACGGAGCAGTGCCCAATCCCATTGTTCTTGGACAAGTGGAGGATCAAGAGAATGGAGGATACAAAAGCCTGACATAAGGCTACCTTCATCAGGTATTGCTGTTATTTGCCCTTTGTTTTCCAAGAGGACTAATGCCATTATGGGTGACGTCTTGATTGACTTGTGTGTGAATTGGATTTAAGTGAGGCAGAGTTGCACAAAATCATCAGCCTCACTCTCTCTCTTCTTGAGTCATTGAGGTCCAGTGGCAAGACAAAAGTCAAGATGACTGGCGATTGCCCAGGATACAGTGGATGACCTTGGTGCCTTCTATGCTTGACCAAGCACTAAGTGCTCCACAGCGCCTGCTTCAGTTGCCTTCATGGCCACTGGAACAAATAGTTCTCATCCGCCTATTCTGCCAGGGGAAAGTTTTCACATGCTTGGGGTAGACATCTCCCTATCTCACTGATAGGTTTGAGGCCCACAGGTTACCTTCAACTTAGTCTGTCTGCTGAGACGGTCTGCCAAGACAGTCTGCAGATGTGGCTACTGTGTGTGCTACAGCTTCTTGAAGCCACAGGTGACACTTGCATGAATCAGCTGGACACCAAAGGTAGATGAGCAGCCCTGAAAAGGACTTGGCAAGCCCTTACACCAGAGGTGCTCACCCCCCTGAACATCCCATACACTCTTCATCAGGTCATCAGAGAAACAGACCTACCTTTTGTTGTAACTGTGGATTAGATGGACATACTTATGTTGGATGAACTAGCAAAGAGAATGCAGCCTTGATCATAAAAAAGTTAAAATGTCCTCCAGCTTGAGGAAAAGGAAGCCACTGTGGGCTTCGAGGACAGTCATATTGACCTCAACATCAATTCCCTATGGGTCTATTCTGCTTGAACTCATAGCACCTTATGCAGAGGCGGTGGTGAAAATTGAAAATGTGGATGGCAATGCTCTCCTGAACAATAGATCAAGTTACCATCATTTTCCAATCTTTTTATGACAGGTATTTGGGTAAAATACCTTTGAAGCCTATGAAAGGACTTGGGCTTGGTGGTTTGAGTGATAAAGACTGTCCATATATCAACTGGGATATATCCAGCAGGATACTGCAAGTATTCAACAAGCTGGGACCCAATATTTGCACAATTTGTCCATCCATGCAGACTGTGCAGTGGCTTACAAGCCAATAGAAACAAAAAACTAATGAACACCACAGGAGTACCAACTATTCATCCTCCCAGCTAGATTCTAAGAACTGATTTCAGAGACTCCTCATTAAAGCTAAAACAGATTTAATTGAAAGAGACAAACAGGGAAGCCATACTATGTGTCACCAATATTATTCAATATTGTTTTAGAAATGCTAGCAATCACAGTAAGAGAAGAAAAAGAAATCAAAGGAATCAGAATGGGAAATGAGGTAATAAACTATCTCTTTTTGCAGATAATATGATGACATATTTGGAAAATCCTAAAGATTCAACTAAAAATTAGTTGAAACAATTATTAACTTTATCAAAGTAGTGGAATGTAAAATAAACTCGCATAAGTCAGCAGTATTTTTATGTATCACCAACAAAACTCTGTAAGAAGAGATAGCAAGAGCTACCCCATTTAGAATAAATGTAGTCAGTATAAAATACCTGAGAGTATACCTGCCAAAACAGATCCAGGAACTACATGACCATAATTATAGAACATTCTTTATACAAGTAAAGTCAGATGTAAATAACCAGAGAAATATTAATTGTTCATGGGTAGGCAAAGCCAATATCATAAGAATGACAATCTTACCTAACTAATCTATTCAATGTCACTTCAATTAAATTACTAAAAAAAATTATTTTACTGAGTTGGAAAAAATAGTAACAAAATTCTTTTGGAAGAACAAAAGGTCAAGAATTTAAAAGGAACTAATGAAAAATGTAAAAGAAGACGGTTTAGCATTACCAGACTACAAACTACTTTAAATCTAAGAACTATCTGGCACTGGCTAAGAAACAGAAAGGTAGATCAGTGGAACAGAGTAGACATACAATACATAGAGATAGTAAAGGATTATAATAACCTTGTGTTTGACAAATGTAAAGATTTAAGTTTTGGGGATAAGAATTCATTATTTAGTAAATATTGTTGGGAAAGCTGGAAAGCAGTCTGGCAGAAATTAGTGATAGACAAATATGAGTCATCCTCTAATTGATAAATGTTGAAAGGATATGAACAGGTCTTGATAAAGAAATCAAAACAATATATATCATAGGAAAAAATGCTCTAAATCATTAGTTAGAGAAGTGCAAATCAAACAACTTTAAGATAACACTTTGGCCCATCAGATTGGCTAAAATGATAGATGCCCTTCAAGTGGGAAATGGCTAAACAAACTGTAGTGTATGATTATGATAGAATGCTACTGTGCTATAAGAAATGATAAACTGGTTGATTTTAGGAAAAAAAAAACATGGAAAAACTTGCATGAAATAATGAAAAGTAAAATGAGCAGTACCAAGAGAATGATGTACGTAACAGAACTATTGTCCTAAGAACAATTTTGAATGACATTCGTCTTGAATATCATAAATACTCAAACTGCAAAGCACCTATGAAGGAACATACTATTCACCTATAGAGAAAGAACTGATAAATAGAAGTATAGTATGGCTTTACATATGTGTGTGTATATATATATACACACACACACACACACATATGTATACACATATACATATATTAGTTTAGTTTAGTTTAATTGTAGCCTTTTCAGACTATAATGCAATAAAAATTATATTTGATACTGGATCTTTGGAGCATAGATTAAAAACCTGGAAACTAAATAATCTAATCCTAAAGAATGAGAGGGTCAAAGAACAAATCATAGAAATAATAATTTCACTAGAGATAATGACAACAATGAGACAGTATACCAAAATTTGTTCGATTTGGCCAAAGCAGTACTCAGGGGAAAATTTATATCTTTAAATGTTTAAATCAATAAAAAAGAGAAAGAACAGATCAGTGAATTGGACATGCAAATAAAAATTTAAAAACCTAGAAAAACAACAAATTAACACGCTTCCATAATTAAACAGTAAAATAGAAATCCTGAAAAATCAAAGGAGAGATTAATAAAGTTGAAGTTAAAAAACCATTGAACTAATAAATAAAACTTTTATGGAAAAACCAATGAAATAGAAAAACTACAGGCTAATTTGATTTTTAAAAAGAAAACCAAATCACCAGTATCACAAATGAAAAAGATAAACTCACAACCAATGAAGATGAAATTAAAGCAGTTATTAAGAGCTAAAATTGTTTTGCCCAACTACACAACGATAACATTGACAATCTAGAAAATCTTAGAAAAATATAAATTGCCTAGATTAAGAGAAGAGGAAATAGAATACTTAAATCACTCTATCTTAGAAAAATAAATTGAACAAGCCATAAATGTGGTAAGAAAGAATCCTCAAGGCTAGATGGATTTACAAATGATTTCTACCAAACAAAGAACCAATTAATTCCAATATTATATAAACTGTTTGGAAAAATAGTTAAAGAAGGAATCCTACCAAATTCCTTCAATAACACAAATATTGTTTTAATACCTAAAATCAGGGAGAACAAAAACAGAAAGAAAACTGTAAACAATTTCCCTAATGAATACTGATACAAAAATTTAAAATAAAATACTAGCAAGGAGATTACAGCAACATATCACAAAGATCATACATTATGACCAAGTGGAATTTATACCAGGAATATAGGGTTAGTACAATATGTTTTTACTCACTTCACTCAGTATCAGTTCATTTAAGTCTTTCCAGGTTTTTCTGAAATCTGCCTGCTCATCCTTTCTTATAGCACAGTAGTATTCCATTATATTCATATACCACAACTTGTTCAGCCATTCCCCAATTTGATGGGAATCCACTCAATTTCCTTTTTTGCCACCACAAAAAGAGCTGCTATAAATATTTTTGTGCATATAGGTCCTTTTCCTTATTTCATGATCACTTTGGGATACAGACCTAAGAGGGGTATTGCTGGATCAAAGGGTATGCACAGTTTGATTCCCTTTGGGCACAGTTCCCTACTACTCTCCAGAATAATTACTAGATTGTTTTGGTGGTTGCCATTTTGTAGTATAGTTTGAGATCTGGTACTGCTACTTCACTTTTTTTTCATTGATTCCCTAGATAGTCATACAAGGTGATGAGCAGAACCAGGAGAACATTATACACAGTAACAGCAACATTGTTTGGTGACAAACTATGAATGACATAGTTCCTCTCAGCAATACAATAATCCAAGACAATTCCAAAGGACTCATGATGAAAAATGCTATCCATATGCAAAGAAAGAACTGGTAGACTCTGAATGCAGATCAGAACATACTATTTTCATATGTGTGTGTATGTGTGTGTGTGTCCTCCTTTTGGTCTGTTTCTTTTTTCACAACATGACTAATATGGAAATTACATATGTTTGCACAAGGTAATCTATATCATATTGCTTACCATTTTAGGAAGAGGGGAGGGGAAGGACAGAAAAATTTAGAATTCAAAATTTTGTAAAAATGAGTGTTAAAAATTGTCTACATATAATTGGAAAAAATAAAATACTATCAAAAACAATCTGGTATTGGATAAGAAATAGAGTGGTTGATCAGTGGCATAGATTAGACACACAATATATAGAAGAAAATGACTACAGTAACTTAGTGTTTGATAAATCTAAAGATGGGTTATTGGGGCAAGAACTCATCATTTTGACAAAAATTGCTGGGAAAACTAGAAAGCACCCTGGCAGAATCTAGGCATAGACCAACATCTCACACCATATACTAAGATAAGTGCAAAATGATTTAGACATAAAAGGTAATATCATAGGCATATTAAGAGAACATGGAAACAATGACCTGTCAAATTTATGTATAAGACGAGTTCATTATCAAACAAGAGATAGAGAGGATCATGGGAGATAAAATACATCATTCTGGTTACATTAAAAAGGTTTTGCACAAACAAAACCAATGCGGTCAAAATTAGAAGGAAAATATTACAGCAAGTTTTTTTTGATAAAGGCCTCATTTCTCAAATATTTAGGGAACTGAGCCAAATTTATAAAAAAATAAGATCCATTCCCCAACTGATAAATGGTCAAAGTGCATGAACAGGCAGTTTTTAGAAGAAATCAAAGCTATCATATAAAAAAAATGCTCCAAATCACTACTAGAGAAATGCAAATTAAAACAACCCTGAAATACCACCCCACACCTATCAGATTGGCTAACATGACAGAGAAGGAAAATGGCAAATACTGTAGGGGATGTATTAAAAGAGGTACACCAATGCACTGTTGGTGGAGTGGTGAATTGATCCAACCATTCATAGCCCAAAGGGCTATGAAACCATGCATACCCTTTGACCTAGTAATACTACTACTAGGTTTCTATCTCAAAGACAGCAAAGAAAGGAAAAAGGATCCATTTGTACAAAAATATTTATAGCAATTTGCCAAGATATTTTGGAGATACTCTGCTTCCCAGAGCTAGGGCCCAGTAAGCAGGCTGTGTCCTGAGCTTGGCATAACAATAATCCTTTACCGGCAAGATGATATCACCCTCTGGCAAAGTGTATTGCTTAGATCAGCAACAGGTGTTTACTGAAGGATTTGGCTCCCCTTATTTACCAGGGCCAAACATCACATATTCACAATCTCTGTCCCTTGTCAATGACAGGTACTGCACTCCTGTTCCCATCATAGAACTCTGGTTCCATGCCCCGCAGGGTGAGCACAACCCCCAAGACTTGAGACAATTCTGTGCCCCACAGGGCCCATGGGAACAGTAACTCAAGACCTAAAAATGATCATGTCACGGTCTAGCTCAAGATGTATATAAGACTTATCTTTAGTCCAGCATGTTAAGCCCTCCTTAGAAGGGGAAGCTTCTGTATGTGTATGTCATTTTCCTCACTCTGAAATTAAACTTCTGTTTATGTCAGGACTCTCCTGTCTCTAGCTTGCTTGTTTGTTTGGCTCTAGCCACCAACAGGCTAGAGGCCAGTTCTGGTCCAGTTGGCAAATCTTTTAGAGGGATGCCCATTAATTGGGAAATGGCTGAACAAGTTGTGGTATACAATTGTGATGGAATACAACTGTGCTATAGAAAATGATGAAGGGGATGGTTTCAGAAAAATCTGGGAAGACTTACATGAGCTGATATAAAGTGAAGTAGCCATTGTACACAGTAATAGCAATATTGTAATGACAAGCAACTGTGAAGGCTTTAGCTATTCTGATCTATACAATGATCCATGACAACTCTGAAGGACTCATGATGGAAAATGCTATCTACCTCCAGAGAGAGAAATGAAGCATATTTTCTTTCACTTTATTTTTCTTGCCTTCCCCCAACTCTCCCCTTCCCAAACATGACTAATTTGGAAATGTTTTGTATGACTTCATACCTATAATGGGTATTGAGAATACCTTTTCAATGGGAGACAAGGGCAAGAGGGAGGGAGAGGATTCAGAACTGAAGGTTAAAATTTTTTTTAAGTAACCCCAATTTTTTCATTGAAGGATGAGGCATCCACTGAGAAGAGTGAGGAGAGAGGGAGCTGTGGGAAGCTTGAGAAGATAATCAGCCAACCAATCAATCACTAAACTTTTATTAAATGTCTACTATGTTCCAGGCACAACAGTATCTGCCCTCAAGGAGCTTACAAACTAATGGGGGAAGACAACACACAAAAGGAAATGAAAAGAGAAGTGTGTGTGGGGAGGTACCTGATGTAGGGGAATGGTAGAGAAGTCAGTCAGTAGTGTATCTAGGTAAGAAGTAAGGAGATACTGGGGGGTGAGGGGTAGTGAGGGGTCAAGGATGACTCTTAGGTTTCTAGCCTGACAGATTGGGCAGATGGTGATGTCCTCTGTAGTAACAAGGAAGTTTGGGGGGTAGGGTTTAGAGGGGAAAATAATGAGCTTAGCTTTGGATGTGCTTGAGTTTAGGATGTCTGCTGGACATCCAATTCAAAATGTCAGAGAGGCAGTTGGAGAGGCAAGATTGGAGGCCAGAAGAGAGGTTAGGGCATGATAGGTAGATTTGAGAATCATCAGCATATAGCTGATGAGATCACCAAGAGACTAGCATAGAGGGGGAAGAAAAAGGGGACCCAGGACAGAGCCTGGTGGGCCACCTATGATAAGAAGGCATGACCAGAATGAGGATCCAGCAATAAAGACTAAGAAGGAGCAGTCCAGACAGGTAGGAGGAGAACCAGGAGAGAGTAGGTGTCTTGAAAATCTAAGAGAGTATCAAGGAAGAGAGTATGATTATCAGTGTCAAAGGCTGCAGAGAGGTCAAGGAGAATGAGGATTGAGAAAAGGCCATTTGATTTGGCAACTAAGAGATCGTTGGTAACTTTAGAGAGAGCAGTTTTGGTGGAATAAAGTTAGAAGCCAGATTGTAAGAAGGTAAAAAAAAAAAGTGAGAAGAGAGAAAGTAGAGGCATCTATTGTAGATGGCCTTTTCAAGGAGTTTTGCCACAAAGGGCAGAAGTGACATAGGATAATTAGCAGGGATGGAAGAATCAAGTAAGGGGTTTTTTCCCCTCCAGGAAGGGGAAGACATGAGCACATTTGTAGGTAGCAGGAAATGAGCCAGTAGAGAGGGAGAGATTGAAAATAAGTGACAGAATAGGGATGACTGAGGAGACAACCTGCTGGAGGAGATGGGAAGAAATGGGATCACTTGAGCATGTAAAACAGTTTTTGGTAAAGAGTAAGGCCACCTCATCATGTCAGACAGGATAAAGGAAGAGATAATGGGAAAAGAATACGAGTGATATGAGAGAAGAGATAATATGAAGCCACTAAAGATTTTTAAGCAGGGGTCAGACAAGTACGTTAGGAAGATAATTTTGTGAGTTGTGTGAAAGAGGACCAACTAGAATCAAGGAGACCACTAATTAGAAGGCTATTGCAATGTTCCAAGCAACAGATTAGGTCCTGAACTGGGTGTTGGCTGTGTTAATGAAAAGGGAAAAGAAGCAGAAAAACTCCTTAGGGAGATGATAGACATCAGAGCTTGGTAAGTGATGAGATTGAGAGGCAAGAAGAGGGCAGGTAGGAAAGACTGATGAATTCAAGATTACAAGCCAGGGTTTCTAGCATGATAATGCTGCCATAATCTGTTAATCTCCATATTATTTACTCACCTTCAGCACTAGGGTCATAGTCTTCCTCTCCATTTTATCTCATGCTCTCAACTGGTGACTTTAAACTTCTGGTAGATATCCCCACAACATCCCAACCTCATATTTTCTCAACCTCAACTCCTACAATTTCCATGACCTCTCAGGTCCCTTGTAACTAAATCTATAATATCTCACGATCTATAATCACACACAGGGAAAGCTACACCTTAGACTATATCATCCCCTCCGATGTCCTAAACAATTAAATCTACTCCAATGTAGTTTTGTATTCTGCTTCTCCAGTTCCTTCATGTACCTGAAACTTGCTCTTTACCCACATGGTGACCTTGTCTTTTTTTTTTTTGGAGGGGGGAAGGCAGGGCAATTGGGGTTAAATGACTTACCCAAGGTCACATAGCTAGTAAATGTGTCAAGTGTCTGAGGCCTTATTGAACTCAAGTCCTCCTCACTCCAGGGCTGGTGCTCTACTCACTGCGCCACTTAGCTGCCCTGACCTTGTCTCTTGACACTTTCTTATTTGGTCTAGAACCCCTGGTCAACCATTTCAACAATTGATTAACTGATATCCTGTAATTTTTCATCACTTCTGCCCTTTTAATTCCTGCTTTATTCTCAACCCAAGGTTAGCCCTGCTCATCTGATTTCTATGCTTCTAGACTACTAAGCACCACTGAGAAAAGCCTCGAAAATCATACTGATTCTATCTGTAACAAACTTACTCTATATAACTTTGGTTAGGCCCTTACTACTCCTTGATAATCTTTTTACTGATTCCTCATTGGCTCCCACTCATTCTCTACTATTTTTCCAAAAATGGGTTCCAATTTTGGCTTTGTCACTTTCCGTGTGATCTCTGGTGAGTCACCCAATCTCTCCAGGCTTGCTTCCTCAGCTATAAAACTTTACTGTCATCTTCACCCACCCTCTCTTTTCCTCTTACCTTTGAAGATCAGGCATCCTTATCCCTTATTAGCAATAACATCTCCCTGTACTCTTGACCCTTTGTGTCTACTCTGGGACCTCCATCAGTTATCCTTTCTTTCTATTGCATTTTCAGTCTTCTCCCCTTACTGCAGTCTCCTTTCAATTACAGACATGCTCGCTCCCTTGTCCTTACACACACACACACACACACACACACTCTTGTCCCCACTATTTGAGCTACTGACTTTTCTATCCTGTAGTTTACTGATGCACTTCTAGAGACTTCTGTATCTGAAGACTGTATTCCTTTCTACCTGTTTGTTCTTCAGTCTCCTCCCTCTATCTGGTTTAAGTCTTCAGCATTTTTAAGTAAAACTACTCTAAAGTCACTAATAAATTTATCACCAAATCCAAATAGGCTTTTCTCAGTCCTATCATCTAATCCCTCTAGAGCTTTTTAAAAAACACTGTTGACAAGCCTTCCTTCTTGGTAATCTCCTTTCCATTGGCACCTGTGGCTATTGCACAATACTATTTCTCCTCTAAGCTCTAGGATTCATTTTCCTTCATGAACTTTTTCTCCAGACCTATCAGTTTAAATTAGCAAACCTGACAGAAGCCTCAAGTACTTTATGTTAGGGATTGGGATAGGAGCTGTGATTTTGTATTGGATATTATTTCTTGGGTGAGGAAACTCTTTACCAATGCAGGTCAACACCTCTGCAACTTAGTCTTACGAGAGTTGCCTAGAACCCTAAGAGGCTAAGAGTGACATAGCCACCATGTATCAGAAGAGGAACTTGAAGCTAGTGAGGTCTTACTGGCTTCAAAGCTAGATCACTAGGAAGAGCTAAAAATGGTGTCTCTTTAAATTTTTTGTTGTTATTCTGAACTTGACAAACACAAAAATATTTACCTATACAAACAAGAGAAAAAAGATTCTAAATGAAACTTAGTCTTATTACCAATAGTTTAAGTATAAATTCAGCTAGGCATGTTAGTTCCAAAGCTATTTCACTTATCTGTTGCCCTCAACTTCCTTTGACCTCTTCTATATATTTTCTTTAAATACTTTTTCTTCCTTTTTAAAATTTCTATCACTCTCCCTTCTCCTCTCCCTCTAAAAACCCTCTTTTTGTCATAGTCCAAAAAAACCCATTCACATTAGACATATCCAAAAATTATATCTGTCTCTGAACCAACAACCAAGGGTCTCCTTCAACCAGACCCTGCAATGGAAATGGTTCTCAAGGCTCGACTCTCCCCTAGAGACACTAATCCACTTCCACTATTTCAAATTAACATCTCTCTATGTGGTTGATTTCCATCTCTGTATCTCTACCCCTCACATTTCTCTTGATATGTAGATACGTATTTCCAATTGCTTTTTGGATAGCATTCCCACTACCACTTCATCTTCCAACAGGTCCCTGAAACTCAATCTTTCCTTCCTCTCATTCACTCTTCTTTTGAACTTTCCTATTGATGTTAAGGGCACCACTTTTAAGCCATCCAGGTTCACAAACCTGGTGTTATCTTCAACTCTGCAGTCTTCCTCATAACTAATCAGCTGTCAAACTTTTATTTCTACTTCTTCAGTAATATCCCCTTATTGCTGCTCACTTAGCCACTACCCAAGTTCATGAATGTCTCACCTGGATTACTGCAATAGACTTGTAGTGGCTCTCCCTGCCCTCTCCAATTTATCCTTCCCACTCAGCTGCCAGTGATTTTCTTAAAAGTCAGTAAGCTAGCATTTATTACGCATCTGTTATGTGGCAGGCACTGTGCTTAGTGCTGGGATTAAGAAGAGAGGCTAAAGGTAGCCCCTGTTCCCAAGTTCACAATTTAAGAGGAGAAACAACATACAAATAGCTATGTGCAGACAGGATATACAGGGTATCCCCAAAATTTTAGTGTAGTATTAAGCTATGAAAGCTTAAAACTGCGCTAAGACTTTTGGCACACCTTTACAGGGTAAGTTGGAGATAATTTCAGGAGGCAATAAGATTAATAAGGACAGAGAAGGGCTTCTTGCAGAAAGTGGGACTTCAGCTGAGACTTGAAGGAAGTCAGGGAAACTAGGAGGTGGAGATGAGAAAAGAAAGCATTCCAGGTATGGGGAATAGCCAGTAAAAACCCTTGGAATTGGGAGATGGAGTGTGGTGTGCAAAAAACAGCCAGGAATCCAGTGTTTCTGCATCACAGAGTATGGGTGTGTGGGGCCCAGGGGGAGGTAAGGTGTAAGGAGACTGTAGGCAGGAATCTGGTTATGAAGCACTTAAGGAAGTTGATGGAATGGGGAAGGGGGAGGTGATCAGACCTGTGCTTTAGGGAGATCAGTTTGACAGCTGGGTTAAATACGGATTGGAATAGGAAAGACTTGATGCAGGCAAACCCACCAACAGCCTATTTGCAACAGTCCAGGTATGAGGTGATGAGGTCCTGCACCAAGATGGTGGCAGTGTTACAGGAGAGAAGGGGGTATATATGAGAAATATTATAAAGGTAGAAATGGCAGGACTTGGCAACTGATTTGATATATGAGGGATGAGAGCGAGGAGTCCTGGATGATACCTAGGTTGTAAGCCTGAGTAACTGGGAGACTAATGGTCCTTTACACAGTAATAGGGAAGTTAGGAAAAGGGGAGGGTTTGGGGAAAAGTAGAACAAATTTGGACACGTTTAAGATGGAGTTTAAGATGTCTCTGAGTCAGGCAGTACAAGAAATCCAATATACAGTTAGAGACACAAGATTGGAGGTCAGGAGAGAGGTTAGGGATGGACAAGTTGATCTGCATGGAGATGATAGTTGAAACCATGTGAAATGAGATTACCAAGTGAAATAATATAGGGAAAAGATAGCTCAGGAGAGAGCCTTGGATTAACAGGAATGACCTGGATGAAGATCCAGCAAAGGAGACAGAGGAATGGTTAGATAGGTAGAAGAACCGGAGAGAGAAGTGTCACAAAAACCTAGAGAGTAGAGTACCAAGGTGTAGAGGGTAATTGAAAGTGTTAAAGTCTGCAGGGAGATCAAGGGTGAGGACTGAGAAAAGGCCATTAGATTTGTTAAGTGATCATTGGTAACTTTGGAGAGAGCAGTTTCCATTGAATGATGAGGTCAGAAGCCAGAATGCCAAGAGCTGAGTGAGAGGAAAGGAATGGAGGCATTGAGTGTACAGACTACAAAAAATGGAGAAGAGATCTAACATAACTAGGGGGGATGGATGGATCAAAGGACGATTTTCTGAGGATAAGGGAGGGATAGGCATGCATATTGGGAGCAGAGACACAGCCAGTGGACTAGAGAGATTGAATATAAATAAGGATGTTACAGGAGGAAATCTGCTGGAGAAAGGAGGATGGAATGGGATCACTTGTGCATACCTATGGAGGCATTTGCCTTGACAAGGAGAAGGATCACTTCTTTGTGAAATGGGTGAAGGAGATGGTTGTGGAAGGCATCTGAGTAAGACGAGGAGGGGAGAAGAGGGAGCTCTCTCATAGGGGCTCAATTTTTCAGTGAAATATGAGGAAAGATTCTTAGCTAAGAGGCTAGGAGGAGGTGTGAAGAGGGATGAAAAAAATTGGAAAATTTGCTAGGGAAGTGGGATAGTGAATCATTAAGGAAGGTATAAAAGGATTGACTTGCTTCAGTGGGGGCCCAGTTGAGAGGATATGCTATTGTAGTGGACCTAATCAGCCTGAGTTCAGCTTTTTGGTTTTCTTCAGCTTCATTCAGCACTGTTAAGAGCATGTAGCACATGCTGGGAGTGATTCAAGGCTGAGGTTTGGCAGAGCAAATTATGGAACTTGAGAAGACAATATAGGGTTGAACTGGTTCACCAAGGGATCAAGATGGGGAAGGGAAGAAAGTGTAGTCAATAAAGGGGAAGTGGTGAGACTAAAAGTCATGGTGAGGATGTGGAACAGGTTTTGGGGTTGTAAGGAAAAGGCAGAACGATAACAGACTGTGATCAAGGAATTTCAGAGTTCATTGAACATGGGAAGTGGTACAATTGTAGTTGGTGGATGGCAAGAGCAAAGGTATGCCCATCTCTGTATGTATCAGCAGCAGAGTGGAGGCCGGTCAGGGTGGGGTTTTCCCAGCGAATCAGGCAGTAGTGTGTAGCTGGAAAAGGCTACTCATGCTCCACTCCTTGTTCAGTGAATTTCAGTCCCTGCCTGTTACAACCGGGATCAAATATAAAGTTCTCCATTAGTCATTGAAAGCCTTCTCAACCTAGCCCCTTTCTACGTTTCCTGTCTTCTTACACTTTACATTCCAATTGCGCTGGCCTTCTTGGGATTTCTTGGACATGACTCTTCACCTCCTGACTCAGCTTTGGGCCGTCCCACTTTGGGAATGCTCTTCTTTCTTTTCTCTGCCTCTTCAGCTTTATTCAAGACTCTACTTAACTCCCACCTTCTCTGCAGCTCACCTGTCCCAGTCGTCCCCACCCCTAATTCCTTCGTCTGAGATTACCTTCCAGATAATCTATGTGGGTTTTGTACTTACATCATTACATGTTGTCCCTCGATGAGAATGTGAGCTTGAAGGCAGAGATAGTGCTGACTATATCTTCAGTGCTTACATAGTGCCTGGCACAGAATAAGCACTTTATAAATGCTTGTTGATTACGTATTATTGCAAGCTAGAGGATCAGAAACAGTTTCATTTGTTTTTATCCTTAGTGCCTAGAACAATGCTTTGCAGCTTAATAAATGTTGAATTGAAATGAAATGGCTCAACTCCCAAACTCATCTCTATAAACTGGATTTAGCTTTTGAACCTGATTTCAATTTTATTCAGGCCCCAATTGAAGACAGTAAAGAGTTCCTTCATTCTGCAAACATTCCTGGAAAATAACTGTTACTAGGAGCTTCCACATTTAAAAAAAATTAATCAGACACAGAATCCTCTGGGAAAAGAAAAAAAAAACCCTGCTTACCACAACTTGGTTCTAAAGTGTTGGCAAATAAAGGGTTAAAATGTCAATCAACCCTATGGTACATTCAGAGTTGTAGTTGGCAGCCAGCCCCAAGAGACTAGGCAAGAAAAAGAACCAAGTTTAGTTAGTGGGAACTGAGTCAGATATGGCAGTTTCCAAGGGCATACCTCCAGCTCATGCTGTCTCAGTATCCTTTGCCTACTTGTTCTGAACCATAAGTAACTTTGATTCTTATCAAGATTTCATTGTATAACTGGATAAGACTACATGCTATGGTGCATTCCTCCCACTAGAGAAGAGCCAGAGTACGAAAGGGGAAGGCAGAGGAAAGAATCAGGGCTCTTGATGGAGACATCCAGAGAGAAGTCTGTACTAGCTCTGACATACTGCTGGCTTGGAAATGTTACCTCAAAAGCACTTCTGCAACTTCTTTTCCATAGCATTCTTTTGCTGGCTTTTTGGAATCTCGAACAAGCAGCAGCTTGGGACAAGGCTACCCAACCAAAGGAGATCAGATCTCTTATCTACCCCAAGGATAAGTATTAGTCACCAGAGGTCACCCTCTTTCTCACCACATGGGGGCACCAAAATCCAAGGAGTAGCAGGGTAATGGAGCATAAGCCCCAGTAAGGCAATAGAACCACTGTTCTTCCAAGTCCCAATACCTGAGGTTTGTGGATAGTAACCTTAGAAACACCTTTCCCTCATTCCATTCTTCCCCTAGGAAGAGGAGAAATCAGGACCCCAAGGAAGAAGAATGGGACAAACACCCAGGCACAGAAAACCAGATTCAGTGTTAAGGAAGAGACATGTACACACATACTGAGATTTTTTTTGAAGGTACAGAGGGACCAAGATACCTAGACAAGGGAGGAAGGTGAATGGGGACTCAGACAGCTATGATGACATGAAGGATCTGTATAGAGAGTGCTAATTCTAGCATCCAGGGTTAATTCCATCCCCTCTGAGGACTTCTGTGTCTTATACTTGAGCCTTTTCCAAAACCCAGAAAGAAGGTGCCTGTTGAGAGGATTGTTTGTCCACATCTGAGCCTATGATTTGAGAGAGGAAAGTGGCCCCAAGGGCTACATCTGGGGAAGCCTGGGCAATTGCAGAGGAATTCATGCAAGGGCCTTTGTTCATCTGCACCTTGGATTACCCATAGAACAAAGGTTCCTTCCCCCCACCCTACCAGCCCACCCTTCAGGAACAGCCAGAGTAACCTAGGCATGACCTTGGAACTGGTTCACATTGTGTCATCTTTGCTATTTATCTGTCCCCCAGCACCATCCATGGGCTCTGTCCCAAGAGAAGACAGGACTCTGAATTACACCAAAGTCTCTAAGCAGATGGGGCAAGGCTTGAGTCTGTCTCCAGAAATGATCTGATCCCTATAACAGGCTCCAGCTCAAACTAACCCATTCCCTAGGGGATTGAAGTGAAGGGATGTTTCAGGAACTCTTGACTACAAGTTGACTTTTCAGAGGGGTCAGTAGCCATCAGGGAAAGCTGAGATGGAGAGAGACCCCCTAAAGGATTACAGGGCCTTGTGCTTCTATCCAAGCTTAGGACCTGAAAATGGGGAAGTCAATCCTGGAGTAGCTTTCCTCCTGTGCTGGGAGCCCCTGAATGTCTTCCTTGCAGGAACTGGTGAATGTGGCTGTTTCTACTCTTGTATGTCAGCATTCCAGAAGCCCCACACCTCTAAGGAAGAGATGAGGAAGTTTTCAGAGCACAGAGGCTCATTGTTAAAGGTTTCACAATGTCCTGTGTGGCCTCGGTTCAGGTCCGCATCGATGTACAGAGCCTGACCACCTCCACCACCTGTGAAGATAAAAAGGTCAGCAGCTATAGCTAAGTAACTGCTGGCTAGAATATTGACTTAGCAAATTTATCCATATGGCTTCAAACTATCACCATCACTTCGGGAGTGATGTGCGTAAAGTCCGACCTAAGCCTCGGCACATTTCTTACTACCAAATAGTCTTCCTCACTTGAATGTTCTGTTGGCACCTGAAAAGTTTGCATGTCTTTCACAGCAAATCTGATTTTTCTAGCCTACTTCTGAACTTCCAGTACTTAGAGCCTATGGAACAATAATTATATTGTCTCTTATTACCATGTAAAAGTATTGTTTCTACCACTACCAACCCCTCTAGACATAGGAAGGCTTATGTCTCCTTCACTCTTCCTTACCCCGCAATGTAGCTGAGCTCAAGACTAAGGACAGAGGAGCTGAGTTGGTATTAGTGAAGGGCTATTGGAAGACCAAAAGCAGAATAGTCCTAGACTTGAGGTTTCCCCAAATACCATCACTTTCCCTCAAGCCCCAGTGTTTGGTCATACCCAGAAAGGGGTGGTAAGAATCTGAAAGGAAATCTAGGCTGAGTGATCTTGGGAAGGTGGGAAAGCATAGGAGTAGACAGAAAGGGAACCCACTTTGCCATCTATTTATTTCCTGTGTGACCTTGGTCAAATCACTTAACCTCTCTTGGCTTCAGTTTCCTTATGGGAAAATGAGAGACTTGGGTTAGATGACCTCTGAGGCTCATTCTACCTCTAAATATATGATCCTAGACTAAACTTGGAGAGAAGAAGGATCAAGGAGACGTGTTGGCACACACATATTGTGTGGCTTGCGGGGAGGAAAGGAGAGAGAATGGCAGGGAAAAGGTCAAGGTTTTGGGAGGAGATAGGAGGAAGGGAAAAATATGGGAGAATCAAGGTTGGAATGGTAGGGGAAAATATGGTAGGTAGGGTAGCATATCACCTATGATGATGCACTCATTGGATCCAGCCATGAACATAGATTCAGCTTTTGAGGGAAGACTAAAGTGCCGAGCGGCCAGGAAAGGTGAGAGCCGCTTTGAGGGGTCTTCGGGGGCTGTGTGGCTGAACTGGAGGCCTGAAGTTGTAGGTTCTGAGGCTGAACTCTTGGCCAGCTCTGGGTGTTTTATCACTACCCACACATATCGTTGAATTTTTGGCTTCAGCTGTGAAGATGAGGGAACAAAAGCATCAGAGTAAAGGTTTGAGGTCTGAATAAGGGCCCAGGGACTGAGGAGGGAAAGCTGAAAGGGCCAGAATGCTCACACCCCACCCAAAGTCATGACCCATTGTCAGGTGCCTATCCACGATTCTCGTAGCCCACATCTCTTTGGGGGCAGGGCACAGGTGAAAGAATTCTGTGACCCATCAGCAGACACACCGCCCAAGAGACTGAACTCCCCCTAAAGGTTTCGTGCTTATTTGCCATCAGTGTCCTGCTCCTTCATAATAAGGCCCACTTACCCTGAACACGAAGCACTCTCCGGTCCCAAAGAAGCTCAGCTTGCCTCCACACTTATTTCGATCCTTCCAATCTGTCGACAGGTAAGCACCACAAACCTAGAATAAGAGAATGTGAAACTCCAACCTTCACATGAGGCGCCCGACAATTCCCATGCTAGTTATTCCTCAGGTAAAAGGATGGAGGCTAAAGAACCTGTCTATACTCTACCCAAAGGGTCTAAACTCCCATTTCCCCTCAGGGTATAAATGCCTAAATCCCCTAATAGTCCCTATAAATGTGGATGGGGACTGAGACCGAAGCTCTAGGTACCTGCTCCCAACTTAAGACACAAATAAAGGACATTAGTGCCAGAGGCACAACATTCTTCAGACCCTAATAGTCTGTGACAGTGACAAGGCAAGAATACCTTTTTCCCTGCTCCAGAACCCCTTGTTTATTGTCCTCAAAGCCAGAGAAAATTCCTAATCAGAGTACACTGATGGAATGCGATTTCTAGGATACTCAAAAAGCTTTCCTGCCAAAGAACATTCCCCCCACCCCCATGACTCCTGCCTCCCGTCTACCTGTCAAAGCATTTGAAATACTAACCTAAAATATGTCCCTTTGGTTAAGTTCTTGTTTCCACAAATATTCTTTTTCTAAACTCAGGTTCCTGGTCTGAGACATCCCCCCACATGTATGCTCTAGAGGCATCATTCCACCAAGGGCTCCATGCTTTGTTTATCACTCCCCATTTCTCCCAGTCCCCTCTTATCACTCAGAGACACAGTAAGATCACAAGGAGCTAAGTTTAGAATGTCAGCAATAAGACCGTATCCAAAGCCCCAGGTCTCTAACCTTACTTACCTCTTTTGTTGTTGTCTTGAGGAGAAGGAGAGTTGGCTCATGTCCTTCACAGTGGTAATAAAGCCTGCAGGCAGAAATGACATGTCAGTGGCAGTAGTTATGGTGCCGCCCATGATGTACTGAAAGGGGATAAAGAAGGTGGCCTATGTCTGTTGGTTGGGAGCTGGGGGGGGCAGGGAAGAGGTCCAGTTTTTCTCTCTCACACTTCAGGTCAAAGTGGCTGAGGAACACCACCATAGCGGATCAACAGCTCTGCAAAAGCAAAGCATATACAGCTCAGGTCAAGCTCCTCGGCAGCATTCCCACTGTAGACAAAACTAAATAGGTGCCTTAAGGGACACAAAAGAAACAGGACACTTGGTCCATGCCTAAGAAAAAATTGTACTTTGCTTGAGGAAACAGCATATGGGGGGGGTACTGGGGGGAGGAATTACACTGCAGGAAAGAAAGAAAACAGGTGCAGACTGAACTGGTGCCAACTATGTCTCCCTTCCACCCTTCCTGAGGCCTTGGGCTGGAATCTTCTCAGGGGCCAGGCCTGGCATGTGCTGTTCTGCAGTGATTGGAAAGGACTAAGAAATGTGATTCAGGCTGCTCAGTGTCTGAACTGGGGCTGGCAGATGCTGCCTATGGGAGTTAGCCAAGGCAGATTGTTGGCATCTCCTTTCCTAGAACATTTATGACTAGAGTCATAGTATATGGGCTTTGGGAAGGCCAAGCAGTGGCACTGACACTACAGTCCCCTCTCTACCTGGCAGATCCCAATCTAGTAGCTGGCAGTGACCAGATAGGTAGAGGACCTTATCAGTAAACCCCTCCCACAGCCTGGGGCAAAATGGAATGGCTGGGGTTGGAGAAGCCTTTTTTGCTAAGGCTCCTAAGAGAGACCAGTAGCTAACATACTTAATCTAGCATTTGGCTCCATCAGGCTCCTGGTTGAAAACGATAGAGCAAAATCAGTTAGGCCTTGCTGTCTGAATGTTATTCTCATTTTTACCAATTAAAAAGTTTCTCAAGGGCAAAGCCCATCCGTGTCCTCTCCTTTATCCCCTGAGATTTCTGGTGCAGAGAAAGGTGTAACAGGGACCCAAGAGTAACATTTATTTGAGCTTAATCACTTTAGGGCAGTAAAGCCTAAAGCCAAAGAAGGGAAGGATGCCGTTGATCCTGGATAAGAAGCTCCTGAGATTTCTATGACCACTGGTATGAAAGCCTCACCCCAGGGAATTAGGGCTCCAGGCAGCAAGAAAATGAGCTTCACCCCTTTCAGTAGAATTAATTACTACTTAATTTACCCAGGAAAGAATGGAGGTGTCAAGGCCAGGGCCCCAGCTTCCCCTCCATTATTTCCCTTTCCATGCTGTCTACAGAAGTGCTGAATAAGAGAAAAACCATTCAGATCCTTAGCTCAGGCATCCTACATGGGCAGGGCATAGCTGGATAGGGTTACCTTGTCAGGCTATATCCATGGTGTGTAGTGGAGAAAATCAGCAGAGGTTGGCAGAGAGCAAACCGTTCAGGGAGCCATGACCAGATGTCTCTCATCTCCTTCACAGTGACAATCTCTGACTGGAAATTCTCAGCATGAACAGCCAAGTGCACGAACTGCCTGGGGGAGGTGAGAGGTGAGTTTAGAATTCCAAAGTGGCCACATACCATGAAGCCTCCCAGGCAGCCAAACTAGGAAAGAAGACTGGCATTTTGGGACCAGGCTTGAATGGGACTCCCATTGTGGGAGGTCCCAGTCTGCATATGAAGGAATAAGTGGGAGAAAAGTGGTGGCCAGTATTGTAACCAGTACAGGCAACATCAATTCCAAAGTTGCTGGAGGTACTATTCCCTTACTTGTGAAACAACTCGGCCTATGTACAAGACAGAGTCCTTCTTTCCCTCAATCTCAAGGCAAGAGCGATCAGGAGTTCTGTCAAGTCACATACATACTCTATATTCAGGAGGCCAGTCCTTCAGTTTCTCTGGCTTCAAGAACAGAACCTATCCTTCCTGTTCAGATGGTAGCTCTATGGGAATATAGAAGAGTATAAATTATTGGTAAAATTAAAATCCTTGAAGCAGGGTCTATTTAGTTTTTTTTATATTTCAAGCACTCTGTACAGTGCCTGGCTCATAATGAGGCATTAACAAATATTTGTTGAATTGAATTAAGACCTTCAAACTTAAGCAAAAAAACCTCCATGCCACTGCGCTCAGGGACAAAGCAGACTTCCCAGGTACACATCTACTGACTATTCAGACAAGTGACCCTAACAACTCTGTCAGTTCAGGGAAGGACAAGTCATCTCCATAGATGACAATTTCTCTGGCTTAGAAAATGAATCCTCTAAAAGGAATAGGCTCAGTAAGAAGGTAGGTAAAGAACCTAGGGCTAGTACGTGCACAACACATGGAGAAAGAGGACCAGGAGAACAACGGTGAAGGAAAGAGGCTTAAAGAAACTGTCAAAATCGTAATTAGGAAGTAGGAAAGCCCCTTAAGCTTCTTAATTCTAGCAAAAGGTCTTAAATCTAAATTTGCCTCCATTCCTTGTCCCTGGACCAAATGCAATCCCAAAGGAAAGACAATGAGGACCTGGACTGTCTTCTAATTCTATTGTGTCTTTCACCTGAGACTTCTACGACCATACCTACTCTTACCCTCCTCCTTCACAACCTAGATTACTAGGTTTGCCTCACTGAGAGGGAAGGAACGCTGAAACTCAAAGCTGTCAAGAAAGGCATATATGAGGGCAGCTAGGTGGTGCAGTGAGTAGATCACCGGCCCTGGAGTCAGGAGGACCTGAGTTCAAATCCAACCTCAGACACTTGACATACTTAGTAGCTGTGTGACCTTCGGCAAGTCACTTAACTCCAATTGCCCTGCCTTCCCCGCTTCAAGAAAAAAAAAAGGCATATATAGCCCAGCTCCACACACTCAATCTTTGGCTGAGAGGATGTTTTCAGTTCAGGTTGGCTCACTCACCTACACCAGCTACAATCTGACTTTGGCCTCATCTATTTAACCAGTCTACAGAGTCACTTTTTCCCCTTTGCACTGCTGGCACTGCAGTCCTGATCAAGAACTTACTATTCCAAAAAGTAAAACAAGTGGGGCTTCTCTCTGACTCACGCATCAGTTCACTTTCTTTGTTCCACAAAACTTCATAACGTTGTACTCTAGGACAGAGAACTATGGTAATGATATCTGTCACTTATAGGTCAAATAGCTGGTACAGTGTATGACTAGGCTGTTGACACCCTAGGCTTATGGAACTAATCATAGGCTCCCCTCTTTCCTTCCCCAGTTAATAAGGATCCACATTTCAAACAAAGGTTCTCACTTGGAATTATGCTTTCGGCAATTAAGGCTTGTATTGTTTTCATAGTACATTCTTTGGTGCTTTGGGGACAGGAATTTGAGGTCACATATAACCTCAGAGGAGGGGAAACTTAGTGCTCTGATATTTCCAAAGATCCTGATGGGAAGCCACATTCTATGGATTGGTTCATTCTTTCCCACATGCCTGCCCATTTTGTCTGTGTTACTTCATATGCTCTCACCCACAAACCTGGAGTGTTTTCATTTTACACAAAGCAGATCTGGGGGCATCAAGGTGACCCTAGCCTTTGTTGAAGTTTTCACCCTTTGGAGCATATTTACAGGTTCCCTGGCCTGCTTTCCCCAACTCCCATGAACCAGTCCCCACACCAGCAAGGCAGGGTCCAAGAATTGGGCAAGCACTGGTTAGACAGACAGGCAGACACACCAATAAGGCAAGGTCTCAGAGTTAGCTAAGCACAGAAAGGCAGATAGCACCAGTGAAGCACGGTATGGAGAGTTAGCCAAGCATAGGACAGACAGACAGACAGACAGACAGACACACACACACACACACACACACGGCTGGCAGACAGCACTAGTAAGGTAGGGTCCAAAAACTGGCAAAAAAAAAAAAAGACAGACAAGAGAAGCAGGAAGATTCAGTTTTCAAACCTACCTTTGAGAAGATGAAACACTAAAAAACAGGAGGAGGCAGTGGACGTGGAATTAAAGAAAAAATGAGACAGATAGGAAAAGATTAACAATAAGTCCCTAGATCCACAGTAAGCTCTTTGCATAGTCCTAAAGACAAAGATGTAAACATATTACTTCTTGAACAAACAGTCCCATAGTCATAGACAAGGATGGCCCTCGACGGTGTAGGAGTTTAACCCTAGGATACCTACAAGCACAGCAATGTTGACTTTCCAGCCAGTATCTTTAAGGGAGTGTTCTGCAGGGAGGAGCAGATTTTCTTTGGTTAAGAAACAAGAGGGAGTAAAGTACAAATCCAGAATTTGAAGGCCACTAAAGCACTCTAGCAGCTGCAGTAGCTTCTGACTAGCCTGGAAGGCAGATCAGAGTCTCAACAATGACTGAAAGTACCTTGGACTTTCCCTAGAAACCAGTCCCATCTCTCAAGCCCAGATTAACTTCAAGTTCCCAGACAGATAGGATAGGCCAAAGGTTGTCCAATCTCCTTTTGCCCCACCCCCACCATCCTCCCACAGATGGGATATATGCCTTTGGGTCATCACTTTCATATAAATGATAAACTCTAATGATTTTTATTTAGAAGGACTTTGGGACTGAATAGGCATATATCCAATAGTCTTCAGGCTCACTAATAGAAGGACACTGAGATAAACTCATAGCCCAGATGCACACACAAAATCATTTTATACATGCCTACTCCTCTTACAAGCACACGCTTCCTAGGTTCAGTACATAGACATTGGTGTCACACTCCTCAAAATGTCAATCTATCCTTATTTGAGAGGAAAAGAGAGGGGATGGAAAAGGCTGCCCTTGGCTTTGAGGTGTGGAGTGAGAACGAAATTAACTACCTCACCTCTTATTCTGGACTGTGATGCCTTTCTGTTTCAGAGCTGTCTCATTGGCCAAATGCAAGAGCTGGATCTCCTTCCGGGAGAAGAGACGGATGGCAAAAGATTTGTCCAGAAGCTTCTCAGGGGAGACTGACTTTTCAATGTCTCTGACAAACACACGGATATCCTGCTTCACACTGTCTGATTCCAGGGGCTGCCCACTTTTCACCTTGCAATAGAACTTGAGAATCGCCAAAGCAACTCTGTAGAGCACCTTGTAACCCTCAACCAGGAATACATCAAACACGCGGGCAAAGTAACTGAACGGCAGATCCCCAAAGAGCCACCGATGCCAGTCACCGTAGACCTGTAATACGTCCTCTGACAATTCTACCACCATTCTGTGGGCTGACTGGCAGTATTTGTTAACGAGGTCCCCAAATGTCATACAAGAAGACTCAAAGGCAAGAAAGCTCTGGTCAATAAACCTCTTGTTGGGGTCATTGCAAGCCAAGATATGACAGGTTTTCTCAAAACACTCTGCTTCATCAATGCTATAGTGCAGGAGTATGGCCACAATTGCTGGGAGCGTTGGACAAAAGGAAATGTCGGGGAACTGGTTAGCAATACACAGGAGGATCTTTCGAACAGCTTCTTCTCCCTGTGGATTCAGGCAGTAGCTTGGGACCAGACTATTGTCCACAAACTCAGGCAGAGGGAGGTTACTGCTGCTGTGTTTGCCCACAATCTTTCCTACGATGTCACTGTACACACTGGCATCTGGTGTGACTGTTCGACATGGAATTTCCTCAATCAGCTTTTGGTAAACCTTCCCCCTAAGAGTGTAGTTTCGGGCCCAGTAGCCCTGACGTGCCAACTGTTTTAACTCCTGGAAGTCTGTGCTTATCAGCTCCTTGGGTCCTTGGTCTGGGATCATAGCTTCCATCTTCTCTGGATCCACAAAGCGGTTGTACTCTGGAGTATCCATGACTCAGAGAAGTTCTACCAAGGCAGTAGTAGGGGGGATAGCCTTATCTTAGTAGCACAGCCTTGCACCTGGAGAAGAAAAAGCAATGGCTCTAAGATTCCACCCATCTTAGAGGTTTTTCTTCTATTTGCCCCACTGTAGAGTCCACACATTTGGGAGGAATTTTTAAAAAGTCTTAAAAATAGAGTCTGTCTATTTAAATGAGCTAGATGTTTAAAAACATTAAAAAAAATAAAGATGGTTTTAAATTGAGATGTTAGAAACTCGTAGATCTTCTTATAGAGTATAAATAACTACTAAGTCATAGGGTATTTGAACCAGTATATTTATGAATAAAATAGGAACTGGAACTATTAGTATAACTCCCAAGTGAGGAAACTCCCTTTACCAATTCGGGTCAATATCTTCTTTGCAACTTAGTATTGGAGAGTTGCCCATAACACTGAGAGGTTAAATGGCTTGCTAAGGGGTATAAGTCAGTATTTGACAGAAGGACTAAAACTTCAAATCTAGCTCTCTACTATACTACACTGCCTCTCATATTTATGATAAATTTCCTAAAAAGTGCTAGGAACAGGTTGTAACAAAAGGGTTGCCAACAGTGTCCTCTACATGTAATTTAGGAAAACCAAAGAAAATACCGCTACTTGATTTAGTATAAGAAAATTCATTAGACAAAAAGATGCCCATCAAGTTAAATTAGTTTGTAAACTGAAGAAACATTAACTTTAAGTGAGCTGGGGGAGGAAATTATTTAGCATCCAACCAGTTGAGTATATAACATCTAGATGCGCAACATTAAAGTACACTGAACTTTGGCAGATAAATTGATTTCAACTTGGACCACTGTTTAACTTTTATCACATTTGGTGTAAATTGAGTTCTTTCTTTATTCCATTCATGAGCTCTACTTCTGTGATAATCAAGCAGTTAGTTTTGGTCTGGGAATTATAGAATCATATCTCTTAGAGCTGGAAGGGGCTACAGGAGTAAAACAAACCATAAAAATAGAGATTATTACTGTCAGTTCCCAAACTATGGATATGTGACTAGATATAACGCACTCAATTATACAGTGATGAGAAGACAGCAGACCTTTGCCCTATCTGTGCACAGAAAATGAAGCCTTTATCTCTATAAATAAAGCCTTTATCTTAACAGCTGAAACTGTTATCTTCAAAATCATCAATAATCTCTTTAATTACCAAATCCAATAGTCTCCTCTCCACCTCCATACTCTAACCTTTCTGAAGCATGAGACTATTGAGTCTTTTGTTTTTTATTTTATTGAGTCTTTCTTAATACTCTTTTCTTCCTTGGAATTCATGATACCGTGCCCTCCTAGGTCTCTTCCTTCCTCTGATTATTCTTTCTTGGTTTCCATTGTTTTCTTCTTGCCTATTATGTATAGGTATCCTTCAAAACTCTGTCCTTAGCCCTGTTATCTAAGTTTTCTCCAAAGGCAATCTCATCTATTCCTATGGCTTAAATGATGACCTTGAAGCAGATAACTCCTAAACGTATGTATGCAGTCTGCCCTCTACCTTGAGTTTAGGTCCTATGTCTCCAAAAGCTTTCTAGTAATCTCCATCTGGTTGTCCCAAAACCTGAAACTTAGCACTTCTAAAATGAAATTTTTTATGGGTTTTGGCTACATGTTAATATTCTCGTGATTATTGGCAAAATTTTAAGTTCTATATAAATGTCAGCTAAATGTTTTACAGACATTATCACCTCCTTTGGGTCTCATAACAA
This sequence comes from Phalanger gymnotis, assembly GCA_028646595.1. Lineage (NCBI taxonomy): Eukaryota > Metazoa > Chordata > Mammalia > Diprotodontia > Phalangeridae > Phalanger > Phalanger gymnotis. The sequence goes on from CM053624.1 coordinate 282,126,923, forward strand.
CCTTGAGTTAGGTATATACTGTTATCATTCTCATTTTAGATATAACGAAAATCAGGATCAGAAAGATTAAGTGCCTTGCATATGGTTATTCAGCTAGTAAATGTCAGAGACAACCTCTCTGGCACTCCTTCCATTATGCCATGCTGCCTATCCTAACATGTTTATTTTGATGGCTCCGAGATCCATTTGTGGATCTCAATAGATACAGATTACAAGCCTTCTTACCCTGTGCAATTCTTGTCCTCCTTAAGAGATCTACACAGTGCCAAGTCTTTTAATATTTCATAGACACCAATACAACATTCAGACCATCCATCAGATGCTCTATGCTCTTTTTAGTCACACATATTCCTGTTGTCTTAGACTCTACTTCCTTGTAAGTCACCATTGGTAATAGGCCTCAAAGTATTAACACCAATTGCATGGCTTTATGTTGTCTTTTAGGTGAAGTATAACTTTGATTATTTATGTTGTGGTATTATTCCTTGATTTGTCATCACATATCATCACTAGGGTAATTATGCTTAAAACATGTGCTTTGACAGCAGAGAGCAGTGTGCTCTGCAAATTGCATTGTACAATTTCCCAAATGGGATCTAGTACTTCCTCATTTATTCGACATGAATTTATTAAGTGCTTACTACTTTTAAGGCACGGTGCTAGTTGGCAATGGGGATATAAATAAAATGTAAAACAATCCCTTCCCTCAATAGGCTTACATTCTACTTGCATTCTCCTATTCAATTCTAGGCCCAGCGCATTGTCCATCCAGCAGCACCTATTTAATGAAAAGAGTTGCTCATCTAACTCCATAAATCTGGGCAATACATGTTTTTCCTGTGTGGGAAGGAAAATTTCTTTAGGGTGACCCTGGATCCTATGGAGGAGGCCCTGTAGAAGTCTGGGGTTCTGTGCTAACTGCACCATGTCATATGTAAACAAGAACATATGGACCACCTCACTATCTATAGGGATTCCCTCTTCCATTTGGGCTTTGAACAGGACAGCTTTTCTGACACTGGTGAACACCTTTGTGGGGAACAGGTCTATTTTGACAGTCACTTGATACTGACAGAGGATAACTGAATAAAAATTCTCTTGGTGGTTTATAGCTATCAAGGAATCTTGAATGATCTTAACATGTGCATGGGACAACCTTGACAACCCTGTGGGAGAGTCTTTAAGGGTACATTTTTTCCTACCGAGTAAAATATTTTTTTGCAAACAAAAAAATATATGTAAAGTGGGGTTTTGTATTCTCTATACCCAAATCACTTGTTATGACTGATGATGTAATCTATTAAGAAAAATCATCTGCTACACTATGCTTAGTCCCTCCCTCTTCATATTTGCCATCAAGGATAACCCTGATGCATTAAAAAAAAAAAAAGGTATTGTCTACGATCTTTTCCATTCTTTTGGAATTTTCTCCTTAGATATCATTAAGAAAAAATTCCTGAGTATCTTTAAAATTGCATTGCCTCCAGAAAAGATTTCTTCTATATGTTATTTAATCAGGCCCGGCCACAGTTCCCAATTTTGTATAGCGCCATTTCTAATTCTTCATTTTCTTCAGTGCTATTTTTTATTACCTCTACCACCTCAGTCCTTAAGAGGTACCAAGGTGGTGGCATCCAAATATTATGGTTGTACTCTCCCAGGTTAAGAGAATAGATCACTATTGAAATTCTGGAAGATTGGCTGTGTAGTCATAACTCATTTTTATCCTTTTTTCCATCAACGATCTGACTACAGACTGATTCTGAAATGGCCTTCGTAAAAGTCACTAGTCACTTCCTGTCTGTTAAGATGTCAATTTCAAGGTTTTGGATGAAGTGTGTGTGTGTGTGTGTGTGTGTGTGTGTTTGTTTTTACACTCTCCAGGTCTATAGTATCTTTCAACTTAAAAACATTTTGTTCCATCATCAGTTATTTCTGGATATAACATACAAAATGAACTGTTTCAGGGAATAAATTAAAGAGCAGTTAAGCAAAACTAACAGACACATGAATTATACCCACCAGTGTATCAAACAATGTGTATCTACTGTAGTCTTCCTCCTCCACTTCTCTACTAAAAGGAAGGAGGTACTTCTCTCATCTCCTTTCAGGAAGCCAAGATTTGTCATAATAATTACTCAGCATTTGGCTTTGTTTTAGTGTTCTTTTCATTTACATTATTGTAGTCATCATATGGATTGTTCTTTTGTTTCTAACTTCATTCTGTATTAGCTCATGAGTCCCATGTTATTCTGAATTCCTCACATTCAGTTTTAAAACAAAATAACTTCATTGTATTTTAATATACTGCAAATTGTTCAGTCACTTCCCAGTTGATGGGCACTCACCTTCCAGTTTTTGTCCTACAATAAAAGTCCTGTTCTGAACATTTTGGTATATATATGAGGCTACCTTTTCTTGTCTTTTACCTGCTTGCTGGGTACAGGTCAAGTAGTATGAGCTGTGGAGCAGCTAAGTGGTGCAGTGGATAGAATGCCACACCTGGAGTCAGTAAGACCTGAGTTCAAATTCGACCTCAGATACTTACTAGCTATGGGACCCTGGGCAAGCTTTTTGCCTCAGTTTCCTCATCTGTAAAATGAGCTGGAGAAAGAAATGGCAAACCGCTCCAGTATCTTTGCCAAGAAAACCCCAAAAGGGGTCATTAAGAGTTGGCTATGACTGAAAATGACTGAACAACAAAGAGCTTTGGGACGAAGGGTATGACTAATTTAGTTATTTTTCTCACAAAATTCAAACTATTTTCCAGAAAGGTTGGACTAATTCACAGCTCCAGTGCCTTTCTTCCCATGGCTCCTCCAATACTGACTATTTGTCTTTTGACATCTTTGCTAATTTGCTGGGTTTGAGATGAAACCTCAGAATCATTTAATTTGCATTTTCTCATTAGTGATTAGGAGTAATCTTCTACATGATTGCGGATAATTTGAAATTCTTTTGAAAACTGTAATGACTAGGAAATGGCTCCAATTCTCTTGTTAAAGAAAGCATCCAGTACATGCAGATATATGTATGGATTCACATCTACAGATGGAGATTTCCGAGTTAGCTACAATCCCTTGACCTCTTTCATTTCTTAATTTCAAACCAGATTTTCCAACATATTTTTGCCCTTCTTCACACTAAAGTCACTAAATGTCAAGGTATATATGGTGATTCGGTTTGGAGGCTCCCAGCAAGTTCTTAGCTGAATTTGTCTATTACTCCATGCTCTGCAACAGATGTTGGTACATAAGCCACAACCAACTTCATGAAGGTCATGAAATGACATTTCTTGTTCTCTATGGGTGCAAGATGAAACCAACTTCACCAATTTCTTTATTCATTTTCTGAGGAGAAAATAGCTGTGAGACATTCTTTCATATAGCTGTAACTTCTTATCACTGTATTTGAAGTTTATGGTGAGAATGTCAATGTAGATGTGGCTTAGTTGATTAACTTCTTAAAGAGGCCTATTCACTGAATAGGTGTTACCTCAGTGAAAGTGAGAACCTGAAAAGACCTTAGCCTGAAAGGGCCAGGGTCTCCCAATGCATCCTGGGCCATCTCCCACTGTCCTGGTGAATATCAGGCCACTGGATACAGATGGCTCTAGAGGAGAAAGTGACGTCGGTGACCTTGAGCAGCCCTCCCTCACTCAAATCAAAGTCCACTGCAAGTCATGTCATCACTTCCCTGATGTAATGGTCGTCTTGGTGAACAAAGGACAAACACAACAACTCAACTGGTCACTGGATAAGAATTTTACATTTAAAGTTAATGCCTATGGATGGTTAAAAACTGATTCTTAGTATCTTGTGTTACTGTCTTTCCCATTGTCACTGTGGGAAACTAAAGGGAGCTTCAGAGACCCAGGCACCAGTTTGTAGTTTTATCTGTGTCATATTTTGCCATCTCTGCAAACACCTTATTCTGCTTCATGGCATGGGAATGACCTGAATTCTTTTTTTAAATTCAATTTTATTTTATTTCCAGTTACGAATTCTCTCCAATCCTCTTCCCCCTTCCACACCCATTGAGAAAGTAAGAAAAACAAAACCCATTACAAATATGTATAATCATGCAAAACAAATTCCCATATTAGCCATGAATTATCTGAATTCCGGAAGGCTGGCTATTCCAAAAGAATGAAAGCCTCAGCTGGTCTACAAAACTGAAAAGAGTTTGGATATCATCTCCATGTCAAATACCTAACTGAGCACCAATCCAGCTAAGTATGGAGAGGTTCGTTCAGAGGTTGGCCACCAAGTGATTAATTCTTTGGCATAAAATTTTCTATATACATTCATGACTATGAAACAAAAGGGATCGATCAGACAGAATCCCTATGGTCCCTTCCAGCTCTAACATTTTACAAACCTATGAGACTGACCTTTTGAATTGGAGATTGTTAACTTGGTCCAATGGTATTATAAAAAAGCGGCTTCAATTAGCTTTGGTAAATAACCAGATCATTTCTCAGATTTCTGATGTATCTAGGAAATTCATCTGAAAAAATATAAAAGTAATTCACTGCTTTAATATGTTTGCCTTCTAAAAATGGAGCTAACATCTCTTCCCTTCCCTCCCTCAGAACCTCCTTCTGATCTCAGAAGATGATGTATCATGGTTATATCAAATTCAAGAAAGTATCCTTTTTAAAAAAAAATGTTTATTAAAATTGAAGCATGCCGACTAATGATTGAATAAGTTTGATTTTAAATTTGTTTTTTTTTAAATTATTAATTTTTAGTTTTCAACATTCGCTTCTATAAAATTTTGAGTTCTAAATACTTCCCCCTCCTTCCATTCCCCGCTCCCTGAGAAGGCATGCAATCTGATATAGACTATACATGTATGATCATATTAAACATACTTCCGCATTAGTCATGTTGTGAAAGAAGAATCAGAACAAAAGGGAAAAACCATGAGAAAGAAAAGACAAAAAACAACAAAAGAAAGAGAAAACTGTATGCTTCAATCTGCATTCAGACTCCATAGTTATTTCTCTGGATGTGGATAGCATTTTCTATCACAAAATTTTTGGAATTGTTTTAGATCATTGCATTGCTCAGAAGAGCTAAGTCTAATAAGGTTAGTCATTGCACAATGTTGCTGTTACTATGTATGGTATTCTCCTGGTTCTGTTCACTTCACTCAAATCTTTCCAGGTTTTTCTGAACTCTGCCTGCTCACCATTTCTTATGGAACAATAGCATTCTATTACATTCATATACCACAACTTGTTCAGCCATTCCCCAATTGATGGGCATCCCCTCAATTTCCAATTCTTGGCCACCATAAAAAGAGCTGCTATACATATTTTGTACATGTGGATCCTTTTCCCTTTTTTATGATCTCTTTGAGATACAGACCTAGTAGTGGCTAAATCAATTTGTGTTAAAGTCCTTCTGAAAGAAGTCCAGCAAATTTACCTAGGCTTGATGCTAAGACAAGAACCATCTGGCTCACAAAGAGCCATGAAAATGGTCAGTATACATTTCTTTTATGTATCTGTATTTGGGATAAAATCAGGCTGAAATTTTCTTCCTCCTAGCTCTTTGTTAAATGTAGGAGTAATCTGGTTGCTCAGCCTAGTTGCCCTCTAATCTGACAGTCAAGGTACTGTAGGTGAGGAAATAGTAACAATCTGGAACCTTACCTCAAGTCCTAAACTTTAATGTGGGGTACTGGTGGCTATGGTAGTGGTCTCCAAAGTGGGGACCATAGCATGATATAGTGAGAGTGAGAAAATGATCATATCCCACCCTCCCTTTGATAACCTACCATGGGGCTTGTCTCCAACATAAGAACCCCCTACTTTGCCCCACCTCAATACTTCTCAGCTCTAGCTCCTTCAACTTCTGGCCCTACTCATCTACTTCAGCTGCGTTGCTGCAAGCAAAATATCCCATTCTGTATCCATCATGTCCATATTCTGGCCCTCAGTTCAAATGACTGGTTCAGAGACCCCTCACCTTCAGTTGGTAAGCCCTGAGCTTTGGAATAGTAGCCAGTGAGTGAGAAGCCCTCCTCCACACCCCTCATCTCACTCTCTCCACTCCCCTAACTTTTGTTTCGGCTGGAACCAAGTGAGTCACTCAGTATTAGCAGGCATGGATGGGCTGTGATCATCATTACAGATCTCATATTGTCTGCTCCCCTCCCCTCATCCAATCCACTTCCCTCTTCCAAATTTTCCTCCTTTTTCTGTCAGGATACCACCAGCATCCTTCTAGTCACCCAGGTTTTGAAACTTTGTATTGTTCTTAACTCCTCATTCTCCTTCACCCCACATACCAAATCTGCCACCAAAATGTGTCATTTCTACCTCCACATTTCTCATAGCCATCTCCACTCACACCTTCACCTTCATTTGGGCCCTCATCACCTTTGCCAGGGCTCTTGCCAATTGCTTCCTAATTGGTTCCCTTGCTAAAGTTTCTCCCCACTGCAATCCATCCTCTACATAGCTGCCAAATTGATATTCTTAAAGTAGAAATCTGACCATATTTCCAGTGGCTCCCTATTTGCTCCAATATTAAATATCATTTTGTCTTTATATTGCCATAGGGAACTTCCTGATAAGCAAACTCTTCTACCAGTAAAGGTTGGCATCTTCTCTGCACCTACTAGCATTAAGGAGCTACCTAGAGTACAGAGAAGTTAAGTGACTTGCCCAAGGTCACATGTATGTGCCAGGACTTCCTGGCTGAGGCCAGATCTGTATCCACCAGGCCAGTGGTTCTAATTATTTTTTTTTGACTCATTGAAAACCCCTCAAATAGCTTTTGTTTATGTGGGTCATATCTACAGATATTTACTATATTAGAAATTAAAGTATCCTAGTATTACAAAAATTTTTAACTTCAGGGACCTTCAGGAGTACCTCAACCACATTTTGAGAACTGCTGCACTAGACTATGTTGCTTTTTATAAGTTTTATGATGTATACAATTATTAGTATAATAGTGAATTATATAATTTGTAAGTAAATAAATATATACATATTAGAAGATACATGTTAAAAAATTTGTTACTAATGGGGGGGCATGATCATAAAAGGTTGGAGACTTTTGGGCTATAGGTTGGAACAACTCAGGGTAGAACTGACTATTCTCTATAAAGTCTAGGCCTATCTTGTTTTGCTATTTGTTAAATCTCAGTTCAGCTTAACAGTCTTATTTTAACATTATTGTTTCTATTCTCTTCCCACCCCCACCCCACCAATTATTCTTCATAATGGCAAACATGTTTATAAACAAGACAGGCACTAGCCAGAGGAGTACTAACCTTCACCCAGCTCTCCCCAGATTCAGGTTGAATATTAAACTAGAAACTCCAAAGCCACTTATCATCCCTTAGAAGTCTCCTTTAAAAAGGACTAACTGGAAGAAGCAGACCTGGAGCTGTGCTTGCCAAAGTATAGGCAGGTCGGGAACCTGTTAGCAAGGTGAAGACTTGCAAAGAGCATGGAGCAGTTATCCAAAGGCTTCTTGCTATCCTGGACTTTGCCCAGCTATCCAACGTATTTTCTTTAGGCAGGCAGGGGTATCAGATTTTAGATTTATTGTGGTTTTTATGAAGGGAAAAAAAGAAGGCGGAAAAACTTGAGGTCACACAGAAATGCTGGTCAGCCCCACCCTGACCCCTCCTTAGCCATACTAACCCCATTTCTGCCACAGACTAAGCATTACTTAAAAGAAAACAAAAAAGGGAGAGAAAAAAGCACATTTTTTCAATAACTGTTTTGTCAAACAAAGCAAATTCCCTTCTCTTCCCTCCTAGCTTTTTATGGTGGCTAAGAACAGGAAACTAAGGGGTTGCCTGTTGGAGAATGGCTGAACAAATTATGGTTTATCAATGTGATTGAACACTATTGTAGGAATGAGGAATGAGATGGCTTCAGAGCAACCTGGGAAAAACTTGTATGAATTGATGCAGAATGAAATGAGCAGAACCAAGAGAACAAGTAAAACAAACAACAACACTATAAAGACAAATAACTTTGAAAAATTCAAGAATACTGATTCATGCAATGACTAGCCAGATTCCAGAAGACTTTGGAATTTCATGATGAAACATGGTACCCACTTCCTGACCCAGAGGTAACAGATTCAGGGTAAAGATCAAGACAAATATTTTTTGGACATGGCCATGCAGGAGTTTGTCTTGCTTGAACATAAATATTTCTCTCTCTCTCTCTTTCACACACACCCACCCACGCAGTGGTGTTCACAACTTAATATAAACATCTAGAGATGGCTGAAAAAAAAAATCCTAGCTCTCGCTTATTTTCCACATTATTCTTCCTACAGAAGACAATACAGGTCTAACAAACCTCAAACAAGCCTAAGTCTACTTTCAGCACTCAGGCTGATAATCCTCCCCCATTCTGAAGGAAGCAGAATTTCACATACTATTTTAATGTAAGCACACAGACTGGTAAAGTGGCCCAAACCTGGCACAAAAGGCAAGGGAGGTGTTGAATAGAAAACGCATTAGATAGGTGGCACGGTAAGTAGAGTACTGGCCCTGGAGTCAGGAAGACCTGAGTTCAAATCTGACCTCAGACAATTGACACTTACTAGTTGTGTGACCTTGGGCAAGTCACTTAACCCCAACTGCCTTGCCTTCCCCCTTCCAAAAAGAAAAAAAAAATTACAGAGCCATAAAGTCTAGGTTCAAATTCTACTCCTGCTGCTTACTGCCTTTGTGAACCTGGGCAAAACATTTGATCTCCCTGGTCCTGAGTTTTCTCAACTGTAAAATGAGCTGGTGGCACAGCAGATAGAGGGTAGTCATGAAAACTTATCTAGCTGGGTTCAAATATAGCCTCGGAGACTTACTAGCTGTAAGACCCTGGGTAAGTCACTTAACCTTGTGTGCCTCAATTTCCTCTTCTGAAAAATGAGCTGGAGAAGGAAATGGCAAAATATTCCAGTAGCTTTATCAAGAAAACCCCAAATGGGGTCACAAAGAGTTGGAGACAAACAGAAATGACCAAACAACAAATAAGATTGGATTAGATTGTCCAATCCTAAATCTATGACCCTAGGCTCATATTTATTTCCCAGGCAGAACCTTCAACTGGCTGGTCAGCCCCACCCTGACCCCACCTTAGCCATACTAACCCCATTTCTTCCACAGACTAAGCATTATTTAAAAGAAAACAAAAAAGGGAGAAAAAAGCACACATTTTTAGTTACTGTTTTGCCAAACAAAGCAAATTCTCTTCCCTTCCCTCTCCCAGAACACCCTCGTGTTCAATAACTGAATAATCCCAACAAACTGATTACTTATGTTGCAGGGACAACTTAGGGACCCTAGACTGTACAGAGCTGCTTGTCAGCCTCCAGATCTATCAGGTTCATAGCTAAAGATAAAAAATATAAAGATTAGTGAAATAGTAAAATAAATGTATCTCTCTAATAAGGACGAAACGTACTTTTCTTTGATTAGCTTACAGCCATTAATGCTTAAATTTCTCCACTCTAAGTTTGGGGATTACCTATTTAATGTCTATGAGAACCTTCTTTATAAGGTTCTCTCTCCTATGAGACAGTTCTTCATTGACAAGAATTTGGACCAGTTTAAGAACCTAGCCAACTTTTCTACATGTCACCCCAATTAGAGCTCAAGATAATGCTGCAACATGGAAGAGCCTGTTCAGTCCCTGCAGCCAACAAGATTCTAAAGACCAAAGGTCAGTGTGACACCTCAGCAGCATACAACAGGGACAGGTAAAAGGAATTTCCCTATATTTTTGTCCCTTAGGCAAACAGAGTCTAGAACAATGAGTAAATTTCTCATCAGATGCTGTGAGGGTTAAGTGTCATAAGCAAATCTTCTCCAGGTTTCTCTATCAGCCTTTCCTTTCACACATGACTACTAGTATTTTCATAGTTCAGCCCTAGCTGCTGAAACTGTCAACTCATACCCACACTCTCTATGTAGATACTCCTCCTAACTACCCTAACAGTGATAAGGTTCTTCAGTTACAAGTATTATCTTCCTGTGTAAGGATGTAAACAGTTTAACCATACTGAATCCTGTTTACCTTTTTATGCTTCTCCTGAGTGTTGTAAAAGCTCTCTATTTCATTAAATATCTATTTTCTCCCCTGAAGTTTTGTGGGGTAGGTGATTCTTGGTTGTAATCCAAGCTCCTCTGCATCCCAGAATATGACATTGCAAACCTTCCAATCCTTTAATGTAGAAGCTGCTAAATCCTGTGTAGTTCTGACTGTGGAAGTGTTTCTTTCTGGCTACTTGCAGTATTTTTTCCTTGACTTGGGAGTTCTGGAATGTGGTTATAAAATTTCTAGAAGTTTCTATTTTGGGATCTCTTTCAGGAGATGACAGTAGAGTCTTTCAATTTCTATTTTATCTTCTGGTTCTAGGATATCAGGGCAGATTTCCTTGATACTTTCTAGAAATATGATATCCAGGCTCTTCTTTTGATCATGGGTTTCAGGTAGTCCAAAAATTCTTAAATTATCTCTCCTTGATCAATTTTCAGGTCAGTTGTTTTTCCAATAAGATAGTTCACATTTTCTTCTATTTTTGCAATGTTCTGATTTTGTTTCATGGCCTCAAAGTTTCATGGAGTCATTAGCTCCCACTTGCCCAGTTCTCTTCATTTAGATTCCGTGCCTCTTTTTCCACTTAGCCAATTCTACTAAGGAGTTGTTTTCTTCAGTGCATCTTTGTACATCTTTTCCCATTTTTTGTGCTTCTTTTACCAAGCTATTGACTCTTTTTTTCATAATTCTTTTACATAATCCTCATTTCTTTTCCCAATTTTTCTTCTACCTCTCATTTGATTTTTACAATCCTCTTTAAGCTCTTCCAGGGGTTCTTTTGGGGCTTGAGACCAATTCACATTTTTCTTTGAGGCTTCATATGTAGGTGTTTGATATTGTTGTCCCCTTCTGGGTTTGTGTTTTGATCTTTCCTATCACCATAGTAACTTTCTATAATCGGGTATTCTGGAAGTGTTTATTTCTGTCATTTTTTCCACCCTATTTTGTGACTTTTAAAGTTGAGCTCTGCTCCTGAGGTACAATGGGGCACTGTCCCAAGCTTATTGCACCAGGGGCCTGGCACTGAGATCTAGAGGTCTCACAGTTGTCTGCTCTGCCACTAGCCTGCTGCACTGGGGCTGCAGGGCCTCAGTTATTGACCTGTGCTGGGGCTAGAGACCTCCTGCTGGCTTGCCTGTATACCACCTGCAATGGGCTGCTTTCCCCTTCACCCAAGTGAGGAAGGCCTTTCCTGCTGACCTTCTAAGTTTTCTTGGCCTGGAAACTGTTTCACCTCATTTTTTCATTCCACCACTCCAGAATTCATTTTGAGGCATTATTTTATAGTTATTTGGAGGTTAATTTGGGAGAGTTCCTGCCTTATTCCACCATCTTGGCTCTGCCATGCCCTATCCCCACCCTCAGCTGCAGAAACTGAAAACACAAAAAGGCTCTACAAGTTGTGGGAGCCAGGTATCATCTTACCCAAAACTTCATTCTTTCTAAACAAATGAATTTGAATTTTATCAACATAGTAACTAGAAAAGAAAACTCCGAAGAACCTGATAGCTCTACTCTAAGGACCTGAGACACCCCTTGTGCTACTACCATGCCTGCTCTATCTACATTCAGCTCTTTCTCCACTTAACACCAGGGTTTCCAGTAGCCCCACATAGCCCCCAGGAGCCTGGATTTCATTCCAAATTTCCAGTAGAGACCTATGTCATATAACATCATGCTGTCTTTACTGGCCCATACCTGGAATGCCTTCCCTCTTCATCTCCATCTCCTAGTTTCCCTGACTTCTTTCAAGTCTTAGCTAAAGTCCTACTTTCTGCAAGAAGCCCTTCCCAGTCCTTAGTAATTTTAGTCCTTTACCTCTGAGACTACTTCCAATTTATCCTGTATATATGGTTGTACATAGTTATTTGCATGTTGTCTCCCAGCTTATAACTGTAGGTGCCTTGAGAGCAGGGAAGCTGTTTTTTGCCTTCTTTCTATAATGCTTAGTACAGTGCTTTGCTAGCTAAGTGAGTTGTAGATTGCCCCACCTTGGAATTCTTCAAGCACAATCTGGGCAATTGTTTGTCAGGCATGTCACAGTGGGGACTTGTTTTGCATATGAGTTGGACAAGATGGCTGCTGAGTTCCCTTTCTACTCTCAAAATCTCAGATTATCCTTCTCTGGATTCTCTTCAGGTTATCAATATCCTTCATAAAATATGGCACCAAGGATAAATGGAGGACAAGGCATTTGAACGAGGCAGCACGATGGATAGAGTGCTGCAACTAGCATCAGGAAGACATGAATTCAAATCCTCCTTCCAACGCTTACCTTCCAGGTTTTTTGTGAGGACACAATGAGGTATCAGTAGAGTACATTGTAAACCATAAAAGTGCTATATAAATACTAGTTATTATTATAGTAGGATTCTGAAAGTCAGAGATGAAGGGCATTCTAGGTATCGAGAGGCACTGAGAAAGAAAGAGCAGAAACTGACTTAATTGTGAGGCAATAAACTCTCCAACATTTAAAGTAGATAGAGGCTAGATGAACCCTCTGCTAGGGATGCTGTACTGATGATCCTTAAGTCCCCTTCCAACTCTAAGATTTGGTAACTATGAAACTGAGACTGGAATGAGTTAATTAATAAGAGAACAACAGGGAGGACACAGGAGGAGAATCAATCCTGGTCCTTCATCTCTCATAGGATCAATCAATCAGTAAACAATTATTAAGCACCTATTATGTACTAGGCACTGGGAATAGAAAAAAAGATAGTTCCTGCCCTCAAGAAGCCACAATCTAATGGGAAAGACAACAAACAAATACATACATACATACATACGTACACACACACACATACACAAAACAAGTTATACATGGGATAAATAGAAAATAATTAGTAGAGGGGAGTCATTTCCCATCCAGCTGCATTCTTTGGGACTTCTCCATCATGCCCCTAGAAACCCTGTCATTGGGAAATCTCATTATCCTACAAGGTCAAAACAGCTTTGGTACTCAGACCTCATTTCTTTCCTACCACTGTACTCTTTTAGACTCTTCATTATGCTCCCTTTTCCAAACTCCCTCTCCATCACCTACTTTTCAGTTTCCTTTTGTGTGCTGCTGTCCATTTTGTTGTCTTTTTTTGTTTTTTTGGATTTGCATCTCAAGCACTCTGCACAGACAAGTGCCGGGCACATAGTAAACGATTAATAAATGTTTGTTGACTGAGTGATGGTATTCTGGGGAGCAAATTCAACTTACTCCCACAAATATGCTCTAATCATTCAAAGTGCCCATCAAGACACAGAATGTAGCAGATGCTACGAGGTATGAAAGAAATAAAACACGGTCTCTTCACTGACTTGCTGGGAAAAGAAGCATACCAAAACAAGCAAAACAAAAGAATGACTACAAATCCCTGTGGTTGCAAATGTATGATAACTCATTGATGTCTGCATATCTTCTTGAGGAAGCCCTCAAATTTCATACCCAATTAGCTACAAGGTACTTTTGATTCACAAAACTTCCAAATGAGAAGGGACCTCAGTGGCCATCTAGTCCAATCTAAATCTGAACAAGAATCTCTTCTATAACATACATGACAGGTGCTCATCTAGCCTTTGATTGAAGGTCTCCAATGAGGGGTAACTTATTATCTCCTGAGGCAATCCATTTTACTTTTAGCTAGCTCTGTCACAAAATTTTTAAGCCTGAATTTGCCTCTCTGCAATGTCTATCCAGTGCACCAATTTCTGGGGCTAAGCTCAACAAGTCTAATCTCTCTCCCATATGACAGCCCTTCAGATACTTGAAAGATATTACACATCCCTGCTAAGACTTCTGTTCTCTAGGAAAAACATCCCCAATTCCTTCAACCAGTCTTCATATAGCATGAACAACTCTGGGCCTTTCAGTATCCAGGTGCTCTCCCTCAACTTGTCTGTCTGGTGCCCAGAACTGAACATAAATATTCCAAATACCATCTAACCAAAGCAGAATATATTGGAATTTTCTTAGAAACTAGGTCTCTTAATGATGTTCAAGATCACATGAGCATTTGTGGCTGCCACATCACACGAGCCTGCAGTCCACTAAGCCAAGAGCTTTTCAGATGAATTTCTGTTTAGCCATGCCTCCCCCATTTTGTACTCCTAAATTCTTTGAACCAGGGTATAAATTTTGTCTTTATAGATTTGACCAGTGTCCTTTCCTACTAAAGTGCTTCACTGTGATAGCTTTGTGTCATCTGCAGATTTGTTGCATTCCATCTATTCCATTATTCAAGTCAGTGATAAAAATGTTAAACAACAGGTCCCTAGGTCCCTAGGGAATTCCACTGGACACCTCCTTAAAGCTGACAATGAACCATTAATGGCCCTTGGGGTTTAGCCATTCAGTAAGTTTTGAATTCCTCTGCTCTCCTACTGTGCAGCCTAAATCTCTCCATCTATCCAGAAAAGCAGAATTATATCTACATTTTCCTAATCTACAAGTCTGGGAAGGGAGGGTAGAGTGGCATGACCTATTTTACTTTTTCCAAGGTCAGCAATGATCTTTTTATTGCTAAATCCAATGGCTTTTGCTCAGTACTGACACTGCTGACTACACTCTCTTTCTGGATACTCTCTCTTTCCTGGGTTTTCATGACACTGCTCTCACTTGGTTCTGCTTTTATCTGTCTGGCCACTCCTCAATTTCCTTTATTATATAATCATTCATCTGCCATCCCTCAGTGTGGGGTGAATACTGGGAGAATATCTTGAGTCCTCTTATCTTCACACTCTCCATTTCATCTCAGTGATCTCATCAGCTCCCATGGGTTCAACCTCCTTGCATATGACCTCAAATTTACATATCCAACCCTCATTTCTTTCCTGAGCACCATTCTCCCTTTATCAACTTGCCTGTTTGACATTTCAATTTAGATGTCACACAGACATCTCAGACATGTTCAAAACTGAACTCATTTTTTTTTCTTAAGCTCACTCTTTCTCCTAACTTTTCTGCTGTCAAGAACATCACCATTCTTCCACTCATCCAGGTTTGCAAGCTAAGAGTCACCCTAGATTCTTTACTCTCATACTGTACATCCAATCACTTGGCCAAGTTTTGTCAGTCCTATTTCCATTACTTTCCATTCATACAACAACCACCCTAATTTAGATCTTTACCACTTCTCACCCAGACCACTGCAAAAGTATCCCAATTGTTCTTCCTGGTTTATATCTCTTCCCTCTCCAAACTGTCTTTCACATAGCTCCAGATTGATATTCCTAAAACACAAATCTGACTATGTCATTCCTCTGCACAAATAGCTCTGTGGCTCCCTTTTGCCTCTAGTATAAAATACAACCTTCTCCATCAGGCAGCCTTCAGCCTATATTTCCTGGTTGATTTCACATTATTCCCCTCTCACCCACCGTACATTCCAAACAAACTGGCCTACTTAATTCTTCTATTACACAGCATTCCATATCCCACCTCCATGCCTGTAATGATCTCCCTCATTTCCACCCAATGATTCCTTCAAGTTTCAGTGCAAGTTCTGCCCTCTCCCTTCAATAAGAGAACTTCTTTGATTCCCTCAATTCCCCTTCTTCAAAATGCTTTGCATATATTTTGTATCTATTTCTCTATGTATATTTTGGTTCCCTTCAGTAGGATATAAACTCCTTGATGGCAGGGACTATTTTGTTTTTCTCTTTGCACCCCTGACATCTATCTGGTGCTTAATAAATGTGAAACTGAACTGAATTTCAGCAAATTTTCTTCAGCAATGGGAAAATTTTTTTCCCATTCCTAGCTCTCAGATTTCTTCACATGAGAACATACACTGTGCATACAATGCTATTCCTTGTTTTTTACTTATCTTGGTTATTTTTAAAAAGGTACACACTTAGAGCTACATTCCAGTCATGGGTATATCCCACCAAGGCTTAGTGATCTCTGTGAGGCCAAATGTGCCTTCTGTATTAGAACCTTCTTTCTTGTTAGTCATACTTTGTCAAACAAATAACCATCTTATCCACCTGTACCCCTTGCATTTATTCCTTCTCTATTCCCACTGCTACTACTCTAGTACAGTCCCTTATTACCACCCAACTGAATAAAAGCCATTACTTCCTACTAGGTCTTCTGGACACCACTAAAAATCAGTAGCTCTCTACTGCCTCACTAAAGTCCAGTCTTCTTTGACTGCCATCCAAGGCACTCTACAATCTGGTCCCTTTCTAACCTCACATTACCTATCTTCCATGAGCAATATGCTTTATTTACATTTTCTGTTCTAGGAAAATGACATGTACCTTCATACCTAGATGCCATTGTTCAGACTGTTCCCTATGCCTGGAATTTCCTTGCTCTCCTTTGCTGGCCAAATTCCTGACCATCCTTTAAAGCCTAACTCAAATCTTATTTCTTCCAATTGCCCAGATCATACCACACCCTGGTTGATAATGACCTTCCCCCCAAGCTCTCACATGACACTTTGTTTTGTAACTATCTACTGTACTCACTAACATAACATTATGAGATAACATTTGTGAAGCACTTGGCACAGTGCCTACCACACAGTAGGTGCTTAATACTTGTTCCCTTTCCTTCTCCCATCATAGTTATCTGTGCTGGTAATGTATCCCAAAATCACCAAATTTGAGAATTGGAAGAGATTTCAGCCAGTTCAACCTCTATGTGAAAGAATCTCTGCTATAACATACTTGATAAATGTTTGTACAGCTTCTGTTTGAAGATTTCCAAGACGGGGAAATCCACCACCTCTTGAGGCAGCTGCATTCCATTTCTGGGCAACTTTAATGATCAGAAAGTTTTTTTCTGACATCACATCTAAATTGGTTTCTTTACAACTTCCACCCACTTCCTTTGCTTGTGGTTCTGTCCTCTGGAGTAAACTAACAAATCTAACCTTTTATCCACATTTTAGCTGGGACTTGAAGGAAGCCAGAGAAGTAAGAGGGTAGAAAAGAAGCTAGCATTCTAGGTATGGGGGACGGCTAGAGAAAATACCCAGATCCAAAGTAAAGGTCATATCACTTCTGTGATCCTCCCTTTTTTCCCAATATTACTTTAAAAGCCCCCTTTGTTGTCATTAGTTTCCCTCGCCAGTTTAAGGTCATTCTGAGGTTTAATAATCCTGATACTTTTTACAGGACCATGCTACTCTTTTACTCTGTTACCTGGTCTTCCATCTTCTGTTCCCTTGCTTCCATCTTCTGTACATTTCTTTTTTAAAATTAATTTAATTTTTAAAAATGAACGAAGTTATTTTTCTCTCCTTTTTTTTACCTTCACCCCATTAAAAAAAGAAAGAACAAAATCCTTGTAACGTATATTCATAGGCAAGCAAAACAAATTCCTACATTGGCCATGTCCAAAAAATATACTTCTCATTCTGTCAAGAGGTGGGTAGCATGCTTCATTATTGGTCCATTGGAATCATGGTTGGTCTTTGTTCTTAAATCTTTCAGAGTTCTTTGTCTTCATAATGTACATTTCTGTTTTAAAATTTAAATTAGTTAGTGAATTCACTATGTAACCATACACCATCAGTCTCTCTAACTCTATGAAACCAGGTGAAAACTGGGAAAATCAAATTGATTCTATTTTGTTTTTGATTCCATTCTGCATCACTTTTGTAACAGCTTAAATCATGTTTCATTTGTCTTGGAGTTAAGTTTGGAAATTCATCTTTCCTGTAAATCACTCCCTGTCTCTGAATCGAGTGTAGAAGTTCAGTTCTCCTGCTAATCATTGTTCTATTCTTACCTTAAGGAAATCTGTTTTCCTTGAAGGATGCAAGTGGATGCCGTGGAGTTTGGGCTGTTATCCAAGGCAGCGTAGTCCGCTGTGGCTAAACTGTCCTTGCTGGGGGATTCGAACAATGAACATTTCGTAATGACAGGGTGGAAGGAGGGGTTGTTGCTAGCCCCTCATTCCTAATTTCCAGCCAATCATATTGTTTCTAATGCCTGTGATGTTTCAGATTGTGTCACCAATGATATTGTTTTCCTTTCTATGATGCGGCTTGCTAGCTTTTGGATGCTCCTCCTTTTGTGTACAAAAATGATCTTTCTGCCCTCATTCAAGGTTTTTTGCTTGCTAAGAATCTAAAGACTCCTTTTATTGGTAAGTGCTAGCCTTACTAATGAATTGAACACATGTGGAACTTTGTGCCTCAGTTTGCCTTAATTTTAATCATGGTTTATCTAAATCTTACATACCCCTTAATATCTAGCATAATATTTATGCACAGTAGGTACTCAATGAATGAAGCAGGGACGGTAATCAAAATGAATAAGATTAGTATGAGAAGGTATCTAAGAATATCCAGTTAAATTTTAATGTAGTGGATGTTGAATGAGAGGAGATGGGTTGAGGATCGGTGAGGGGTGGGGGTGGGAGAAGAGGGGAAGAGGATAGAGTAGAAAATAAAAGGATTATTGATTTAGAATTCAAAGAAACCTTAAATGTCGACAAGTTCAACCCCCTCATTTTACAGATGAGGAAATTAATGCCTCACAAGCAGTTCACAATGCCTTCGCAAAGGTCACACTGGCAGTAAGTAGCAGAGTTGGGATCTGAACCCAGATCTTCTGACTGGAAATCCAATGCTCTTTCCATTGCACCATACTACCATACAATACCAGGTGTATGATAGTAACATAGTAGCAAGATAGGTAAGAGCCTTAAACACCAGGCAAGGAAGTCTGGAAAGCGTTCTCTGGGCAAAATCCAGCATGGATTCTGAGGTAGGATAGAAAGCAGTACGTTAATGAGATTACTTTCATAGCAATATATAGGATGTTATGGAAGGGAAGAGACTGGCTACAAGGGAAGAAATCAGCTAGGAAGATGCCCAGGTGTAAGAGAAGAACTTAAGAATCAGGTAGATATAGTAAGTGTATAAGTGCTGCTGAAGGAGGTACAGAAAGCATAGCTGGAGAGAGAAGAAATCTTGAAAGGTATAATGATGATGATGATGATGATGATGATGATGATGGCTAACATTTATATAGTGCTTATTATGTGCCAGGTACTACTGTGCTGAGCATTTAACAATCATTATTTCATTTGATCCTCACAACAACTCTGAGAGGTAGATGCTATTACTATCCCCATTTTACAGATGAGGAAACTGAGTTAAACAGAGGTGAAATGACTTGCCCAGGGTCACCCAGCTAGTACATATCTGATACTGAATTTGAACTCAGGTCTTCCTGACTCCAGGTCCAATATCCTATCTATTTCATCACCTACTTGCCCAGTATAAAGTCAAAGAAGTCAAGGAAGAATAGTTATGAGGAGATTAAGGAACCAATAAGCATTTATTATGTATCTATTAAGAGTCAGGCACTAGGCTAAGGGTCAAATGCTAGAAAGAGGACAAGAAGACTGATAATCAAGGAAAGATCAATAGATGCCAGGGAGGAGGTCACTGGTAACCTTAAAGAGATTTAGTAGACTGATGGGAAAAGAGGCTGAGTGAGGTTGAGAGGGGAAGGAATTACACTCAATTTTGAATTAATTTTGTGTAAGAAAGGAAGAAATGTGAAGAAAAAAATAAAGGAAGGAAAGAAGGAGGCAACACACATAACACATATACAAAACTTCATTTGAGGAACTTAGCCCTAAAATGTAGGAGAGGCATGGTACCATGGTGTATTTTTCAAAAAGCATTTTCCAAGGTAACAAAATACCTGCATACATTTCAGGGCATAAGGCAAGGAATCAGTAGGCACTAAAGAGGAAGAAGACTGGAGAAGAAGTCATTCAGGCAGTTTTTGAAGAAAGAAATCCTATCAATAAGAATATTAAAAAATACTCCACATCACTAAAAATTAGAAACTGTATATTAATTTTTAAAAGACTAAGAAAAAGGAAAGTGGCAACTGTTAAGGGAATTCAGGAAAACAGGAACCCTAATGCACTGCTGATGAAGCTGTGAATTAGTCCAGATATTCTGGAAAGCAATTTGTAACTATGTTCAAAAAGTCACAAAACTGTACATGTCCTTGACCCACTGATGACACTAATAGGGGTCTATACCCCAAAGAGAACATGGAAAGAGGAAAAGGACTCTTTTCTATAAAAATATTTGTAGTAGTTCTCTTTTTATAGCAAAGAACTAGAAGCTAAGGTAGGGGGAAGGGAAGGACACCCACCAACTGAGGAAATGCTGAACAAATAAATTATGGTATAAAAACGTAAAGGAATTCTATTGTGCCAAATGAAAGGACAAAAGGGGTAGCTTCCAAGAAACCTGGAAAGAATCAATAAAGAGAAATGGACTAAACTAGGATAACAATTTAAATAACAATATATTATAAAGGCAAATAACTTTGAAAGACTTAACAACTCTGATCACTGTAATGGCAAAACACAATTTGAAGGGACCAGTGATGAGGCATGCTATCTACTGCCTGACAGGGAGGTGATGGGCTCCAGTGCAAAATGAAACATACATTTTTGCACCTAGCTAATGTGGAAATTTGTTTTGCTTGACTAGATTTATTTGTTACAAAGATTTTATTCTTCATTTTCCTCAGTTTGGGAGGGGGTGCTTGTGAGGAGATAAAGAGGAGCTAGGGATAAGATTACCCAAAAAAGGAAATAAAAAAAAAGAAGCATCATTGAAACATACTTCTGAAATTCACGGAAGGAAAAAGAAAGAATGCCAGAAGGAAATGGGCAAATAAGACAGCTTTAAAAGATACATGTTCAATTTATTATATAACTGAAAAAGAAAAGCTACACACAGAGATATGCAGTTTCACATGCAACCCTCTCTGTTCTACTCTGTATATGAAGTTCTCATTTTAGTTGGTACTTATTAAGTTCAGAATCTAAAAGGGGGGAAATTAAATTATGTGACTACAGAAAATCCATTTTAGGATTAAATTGTGAGAGATTATTTATAAGAAATAAATGCAGATTGTTAATATGAACACAATAAAGAGGTTTATCAATAAAGAATCTTTCAGATAAGAAAAGATGAGAGCAAGGAAAGAAACAGGAAAGTTGCTTCATGACTGATTCTCTTTCATCTTAAAGAACAAAAAAGCTTCCAGTGAAAGAGGCTGTGGATAGTTAGGGATCTTCAGAGATAAAAGATTCAGAATGGTCAAGTATAGAGCAAACCAAGCAAGGCTTAGATACCTCACAAAAGACTGTCTAAGACCTGGTGAGCTACTTTAGTATAGGAGGAAACTTCCTTCTCTAGGGTATTTCTTATGGCAGATACTAAATTAAAGAATATTGCTCTCAAAAGGAAACAACAGCCAGGTCACTAAAAGGTATCTAAGTTCTATCAGTGAAGAGAAGCCTCCTATTCACGTGTATGAAGATTAATACATGCTGTCTCAATGCTGCAGCATGAGCTATAGAAATTTTTCAAATATTAATAATGATTAGAATTCCACAGTAACTACCAAGTAGCTAATTACCACAGAACTCAATTCCTAGCCCTTTGCTGGTAGCAGACAATGAGGGCCACGTGCCAGGTACAACATAGATGTAACCACTAATGAGGTGTTAGTCACAGAAAATGCAGGTCTGCCACAGGTAGTAAGTTCATACCAAGGTAAGGAGATGCTAACAGCCAAACGTGTAGGGTGGTCCACAGGATCCAAGACTGGAAATAGTGGCTGAGCCCCAAGCCCATGGTGTTTAAAGCAAGAAAAGTCTTCTGGGTCCTCTGGAGATCCTATAGACAAGTAACAAGGAACAGGGCACATAGTAGGCACTCAACAAATACTCACTAGTTTCTATGCAAGGGTACAGAATGCTAGCAATAAATAATCCTATGATTATAAGAATTATCAAAGTTCCTTAGCTTTCATATCACATCTACCTCTGGGCTCCTAGCCATCTTGCTTCATATTCCTTCTTTCCCCATACATTCTTAAAAATCAAAGACAATGAAATCCATTTGAGAACCTCTTCTTAAATACTGGCCTTTAGAATTTAATTTATTAAAAGACAGAATTTTTCTTTCAAGCCTGGATATAGTTAAATCATAACTTCTGGAGGAAGGAGACTATGACATATACCAAAGTGTGACAGAATCCTTCCTGTTCACTACAAGTCATTTGCTGAAAGAAGCAACACCATCAGCTATCACCTTTTCAATCTAAGACAGCAATGTGGGGATACAGGTTGTAAGCTCTAAAGCAATATAAACCCGTGGGGGGAAAAACAGGCTTCTGGTCTTTTCTCCTACCTCTAAGACATCTGATTCATAGGCTCAAGCACTGTGGTCAGTTTAGTTGATCCTTAGCCCACAAGTTAGCGTTTCTTAACCATTGCCTGGCATGGCCTCATCTGTGAAACACCAGGCACAGCTGGGTTCCCTTGACTAATCAGATAAATCAGTTCAGCCAGGCTGTTACTAAGAGCTCCCTAGGAAGAGAAGGATGATTTTATGTATCCTATCCTCAGGCTTTATTACGTAACTTATTCTGATAGAGAACTAATCCACTCTCCGTACAGATAGCTCTGCTTCTACAAGACAAAGGAGAACAAAAGCCAACTGATACTAAAATTCCACTCAACATTTTTACCTTCTCCCTTCTACCAGTCTTCCAAAGGAAGCAGTTAAGTTTAACATTGATGGAGTCTAGCAAATGGAACCACAACTGGCCAGTACAATAGAGTGATCAAGAGGCCAACAGCAGGAAAACTGAGGGACTGGGGAAGACTGTAGACAAAGCTGGGATATAGAAGATCTCAGAAGAGCTGGCCTAGAACCATGGTAGAGGAAATTTCCACTAACCAAGATAAAACAGGCTCTTAGAAAAAACATATACTTCTTTGGGAATGAAGTATCAGGGTATCTTTTAAAATCTTGAACATGTTAGAAAAACAACACAGGGAAATGAGACATGAAAGATTCCCCCAAGATTGATTTAAGTACAAGCTTCTATGAAACTGAGAGTTTGCCGCCATGGTGGTAGATGCCTATAATTACTTTATAATATATATACTATAATTACTGGATCTTTGAGTTCGAGGGTTCTAAGCTGCAGTTGGCTAAAGCATATCAGGTATCCTCACTCATTATATATAATATAGTGGGCCTCAGGAGCAGGAAGTCTCCAAGCTGCTCCAAGAGAAGTCAGAAACATAGAGTCAAAATTTCCATGATGATCAGTAGTAGGATTGGGCTCATGAGTAGCTGCTACACTTCAAGTGTGGGCAAGATAGGGATACCCAGGTGAGACAAAAGAGAGGAACAGAGAGAGAGAGAGAGAGAGAGAGAGAGTGAGAGAGAGAGCGCTTTGGGCTAAAGTTAAGATGATTTCCACCTTGGAAAGAGGATTTAAATATTCATTGGTGTTATACAGAATCTCTGATGAGTGGATTAAAAAAGGACTTTTATTGGAGATAGGAGTGCACAAAACCAAGACCAAGCACAAAAGCAAAGATCTGTAATGTCAGGAAGACTTAAGTCCAAAATAGTCTAAGACCTGTAAGAAATGCTAAAGGGCAAATGTTTTACCTGCACTGGGGACAAGAGCAACAAGGAAGGAATAGGCCTGTGATGGGGCAATCTTAGCAGATAGCAGAGAAAAAGCAGAATTACTCAACTCCAATTTTTCTTGTTTTATCTATCAAGGAGAATGATCTCCAGACTGCAAAAGGCAGAATAAACGTCAAGAGAGAATTGAAATTTAAGACAAGTAAAGAGACGATAAAAGGGTACCACCTAGTTATTCTAAATATTGAATTCAAGTACCTAGCTTGGACAAATCATACCGCAAGGTAACTGCTGAACTACTCTCTACTGTCTCTCAACATACAACTGGAAATGGGCAAATAATATCCAGATAATCAAATATCTCAGCTTCTGCAACTGTGGATGGGTTAGTTTGATATCCACATTCAGCAAAATTTTATAAGAGAGGATCAAATGGATGATTTTAAAACTTAAGGAAGCAAAAGTCGCACTATAGGATGGCATAGGTCATGCCAAACTAACCTGGTTTCCTTTTTTAACAGAACTATTAGAATTATATAGAAATTATCAAAGACAATAATATGCATGGATGTCAGCATGAGATTTGACAAAGTCTCTCATGGTTGAAACATTTTAAAAATAGGCTATGATACTACAATTAGATGTATCTGAGATTGGTTGCCCAAAAACGTCAGCTTAAAAGACAATCTTTAGTAATGTGTGAATGGCTGTATCCCTAGCCTGTCTCTGGGGCTTATTAATAACTTAAGAAATAAACAGAATACATTAAAAATTGTAAATTACACTGGGTTGAGAAGGATGGCTAATATTTAGATAACAGAATTGGGATCCAAAAATATATGACAGGCTAGAACAATGAAGCAGACTTCAGAGGAAATTGCTTAAGGATGAATGTAAATTCTTATACAGTTTTAAAATACCCTTGCACAAGTACAGAATGCTGAAAATGTAGCTAGGCAGCAATTCATGTAAGAAGCGACTAGTGAGTTTAATGGACTTTAAGGTTAATATGAATCAGTGTGAGTGCTGGCAAAAAAAATGGAAATGGATTCTTGGGCTGCAATAACAGAAGTAGATAGTATCTAGAATAAGAGAGGTGACAGTATCATTGTGCTCTATGCTAGTCAGACCAATTGTGTTCATTTCTGGGCACAATTTTAAATAGTATGAAAAACTAGAGGCAGGTGACTCAAAACCATGTTATTTGAGTATCTATTTAAGGAACTAAGGATATTTGACTTAAAAGAGGAAATTTAAAGGAGACATGATAATCCTTCACATTTTCGAAAGATAGCTATCAATCTAAACATTTTAGTACATAGTAAGTGAAAGCAATATTACAAAGAAAAGGAATTAGTGTTATTCTGCTTGGCCCTAGAGGACAGAACTAAGTCCAACAGGTAGAAGTATGGAGAGACATTATCAGCTACAAATTGGTAAGAACTTCCTAACAATTAGAGCTGTTAAAAATGAAATATACTATCTCAGGGGGTAATAAGTTCTCCATCACCCCAGGAATTTGGGCAGTGGATGGATAACTACATGACAGAAATCTTAAAGAGAAGATTCATCCATCAGACAAAGAGTTAGATTAGATAGCTCTCTAAGGTCTCTTTAAGTATGATTCTATGAAGCAATTTGAGATTAGCTAATATGCGCAAATTCAGTGTGAAATCTGTAGAAAGATATTAATTGTAAGGATTTTGGGTACCAAATGAAACATACAAAGGGTGTTTTCTAAATTTGAAATTGAAAATCCAAAGCAAAGGTCCTATAAGGGCCCAACCAGGCAGATTTAAAAAAGATTAAAGGACCCAAGGGGAGAGGAGGATAAAGATGAAAAAAAGCCTATCAGCCCCTACTCTGACCTGTGCTGGTCAGAGAACACAGGAACCTTCAAAAGTAGTCATTCCTGGAACTAATCCCATCGTTAAAAGGCATACCACACCAAAATGATTAAAAACTTGCCAATACTCTATCAAGCTACTAGTCTTTACCAGTGTCAGCCCAAGGTTAAGAGGGGGCAATTTGGGGTGAGGTGGGCAGGAATAGGAAACTCAATGCCAAAAGCATGATCATCTCTGTCTCCAAAGTGGTTCCTATTTTAGCAGGGATGACAGGATCAGTATGACTTGCATTGATGGTTCAAAGTCTGGTTAAGGCATAGTTTCCTCTTTTCTAGCTTCAGTTTAAGAATGGTCAGATCAGTTTGTCCAAAGTCCTCAAAGATTACCAAGAGTTTCTGGCACTGTGCCCACATCTGGAAATAGCTAATAGTAAATATATAAGGGATGGAAGCAGAGTACCAAGATCGGTTAAGTCTGCTTTGTAGAAGTCATCTGCTCAGACAGGAAATTTCTCTAGATTCTAGCATCCAGAGACACCACTGATTTAAGTATGGGGTTCTCAAAATTCTCTCATCTCCTCTGACTAGCACCAGATCTATCCCCACTGAGAAGGCAGGGGAGAGAATAAAGCCAAAATAAAATATGGAAGTTAAATCAAGGAGCAACTCCTGATGCATGAGGCCTTCTAGTCCTACTGAGCACCCACAGTGTCAGCCTGCCTGAGATATGACTTTCACTGCTGTTGGTTTACCTAACTGGCTTTCTTTTTGCCACTTTGGAAGGCCTACCTACAATCACTTAGGGTTTTTATTTTAACCCTTCAGGTTTAATCTTGTTTCAGCTCTCATTTCCTTGCTCCAG
Organism: Phalanger gymnotis; assembly: GCA_028646595.1. Classification (NCBI taxonomy): domain Eukaryota; kingdom Metazoa; phylum Chordata; class Mammalia; order Diprotodontia; family Phalangeridae; genus Phalanger; species Phalanger gymnotis. The sequence goes on from CM053624.1 coordinate 282,153,157, forward strand.
ATCAAGGTATCTATTTCCTCAATCTCTCACTCAGCCCCAGGTTATCCTTTTATCTCTTTCAGGAGGCTATAAACATAAATCACTTGGGAGGGTCAGGAAGAGAGAGCACATCTACCCCACTTCTACTGAAACCAGAGCAATAAGTCCCTCCTTCTGAGCTTTGAAAAAAGGAACTCTCTTTGTAAGGGACCAGAAGATGGCTGACAACAGTTCTCAATTAATGAGGGGAACATTGGTCTCATTTAATGAAGGTGAGCTACTGCTTAGAACTGGCTCCTTGGAGCAAGCACTGGATACCAATCACATCGGCCATCTAAGGGGCCTCCCCACCTCCCAGTGAAGGAATTTGGTCTTCTCTTTTAAGGGCATCACAAGAATAAGCCCTACCCTGTGACTAATTCATAGAGGGCAGTTGGTCACACTGAGTGTCTGACCATTCATACTTGAATCAGCCTCTTTCTCGGGAGGTTCCTAGAGTTTAGAGAGACTCCCTGCTTTTTTTGTGACAACACCTAAATTTTCAGGGTCATGTGAATATCCAGAAGCTGCTGTCTTGAGGAAACAGCAAATGACCTGACCTGATAGGTTATCTGACTGTGCAGTTATTTAACTGCTCAAGCCTGTTGATTCAAAGCCTCTTTTCCCCTTCAGGCTATTGGACAAACACTCACAACACTCACCCAGAGCTCCTTGGATTAACCCGCACTTGTCACCCGTGTTTCCACAACAGACCCTGACTAAGCACAGGATTTGGTCGATGTCTGGCCCCATCTGACAGCTCTGCTCTGTTCTGCCATGGACTCTCCCGCCCCACACGGATGAAGAAGACCTCCCCATCTCTCTCCAGTCCCAATCCCTTGCTCCGTGGGGATCTGCCCCCCCCATCGACTCCCCCACCCCCACTCGAGCTGCCTGGTCACCTCTCCCCATCAAAGCCCCGATCTTCTCTCAAGCTTTCCCCGCACCACATGCTCCCCATATCCCCCTCCTCTCTTGCCAACACTCTTGCCCTCTGTGCCCCCCAACGTCCTGCTATGAACCCCTTCTTCCCTCACAGCTCTCAAGGCCTCCATATCCCCCCTCAGACCCCCTGAAGCCCCCAGCTCCCCTGAAGCGTCGCCACGCCTAGACAATCTGTCACCCATCAGGGCTACTTTCGCCTCTCCTCTGCCCTCCCACTGGCACCTGGAGCCTTAAATCCCCATTGTTGAGACCACCCATCCCCTAGTTCACCCAGTGCCTCACCCAGCTCCAAAGGTCCGCTTTCACCTCGGCTCCCGGACCAACAGCGGGCAGATGGAACGCGCAGGCGCCGTTTTAACTCGCCCCGCCCCCTCCCCGCCCCGTGTCGCGCACGCGCCGCCCACGGGCTCTCACAAAAAGAGCCTGAATACCTGGCCTCGAGCATGCGCATTACTAGAACTCTTCTCCACGTTGCGCGGAGAGAGCATGCGCGGCTCTGCGGGAGCCAGCCCTCGGGATGTGGCGGGTGGCGGGTGGCGGGTGGCGATGGAGTGGAAGTGTTAGGGCGTGGGGAGGGGGACCAACTGGGAGGAGCCAAGGAGACCCTGGGTGGAAGAGGATGCTGAGGGTATAGCTCTGTATCAGAGTTGTACCTCGCCTCGCCTCCAAAAGTTCCTGAAGATAATTACCATGGGGATCTTTGACTCTCCAGCTGGGGCTATACTGTATAGTAGGGGAGCCAGCACTGGTCATAGACCTGGAAAACTTGAGTCCGAGTGTGCTACATTTTAGCTGTGTAACATTTAGCAAGTCACGTAACCATTTCTGGTCTTCTGGTAACTCACAAAATGAGGTGGATTCTTCACCTATTTTTTGAGTTGTGGACCCCATTTGACAATCTGAGGAAGCCTATGGACTCCTCAGAATAATTTTTGAATGCATAAAATACATAGGATTACAAAGGGAAGTAATTATATTGAATTACAGTTATTAAATTTTTTTAAAGTGACATCTGTTCTCAAGGAACTTAGGTTTTGATTTTGTCTTTGTGTCTAGCTTTGTGTCTAGCTTTGTGTCTAGCACAATGTCTGGAACACATTAAGTGTTTAATAAATGTTGATTGATTAATAGAAGAAACAAAATTCACACAATTATAGTGCAAGGTTGAGTGTGGTAAGTGCAAAAAGAAAGGTATAGACAAAGTGCTAAAGGAAGTTTGAGGATAGTCAGCTGGGGATTAGCAGTGTAAGGGGAAGACTTCATGAAGGAGGTATTGCCTGAGTTCAATGTCAAAGTAGGAGAAGGATTTCAACAGATAGAATGGTAAAAGGACTCCATTCCAAGAATAGGAATACTGTGTATTATGCGAGCAAAGGCATGAGCCCAGGATGAGCAGGGCTAGAGCAGATGACATGAAATTTGCCTGAACCAGAGCATATGAAGGAAAAAATATAAGATAAAACTTAGAAAATTATGTTGAAGCCAGTCTGAGGAGGACCAGGATCTGGGATGGTGGAGCCATTGAAGATTTTATCACCTAGTCTGTTTCTCTGACTCCGTTATCCTTCTCTGGCTTTTCTTTCTTAATCATCTTAAAGGAATTTGCTGAAAATAATCACTGACCAGTGTCCACAGGGAACATTGTGTTTGAAGTAGGCAGTGTCTGTGGTGACTACTTCTACCAAGAAGAGAGTGTTTGTATGACCACAGTGCCCAGTATCCACAGTGCCCATAATGCTTATTGTGTTGGTAGTGACCAGTCTCAATTATAGCGTCTTCAGAGACCATAGTGACCTTGGACATGTGAAGGAGTGTTAGGCTGCTTTATGGGGAGCCATTTCTCATCACAAAATGAATGATGTGGACAAAGAGATATAAAAGAAGGAAGACACACACACACGTATATATATATATATATATATATATATATATATATATATATATATATATATATATATATATATATATATATATATATA
>CM053624.1:282164259-282233979 GCA_028646595.1 Phalanger gymnotis
TGTCTCTTGAGCTGGGTAGCGGGAGTGGGGGGGGGGGTTTGGAGGCAGCGCGAAAGGGGGAGCATCCTCTGGGAGATGGGGGAAGAAAGCTGGCTGAAACATCGGCTTGACAGGAAGGAATGGGGAGTGAAGGGGTGATCAGGTGTATGGAAGACAGGCTGGGGGGGGGGAAGGGGGCTTAGGTGGGGCTGGTAATGTCCCTGCCATCCATCAGTAGGACCAGAGGTAGAATCCTGACCCCCACCTCTCTACAAGATTAAGAGAAAATCTCAGTGGTTGAAAGTGGCCGAGTGGTCCCAGCTCACCTACCCACCTGACCCCTTAGACCTGACACTTAGAGATTCTAACCCCTGACTCCAAAGGGATTTTCCCTGTCCAAACTTAATGTATCCAGTTTCCTTCAGTTCATTCCGGAGCCTCATGGCTCAGCCCCACATGCCTAGATCCCTGTGAACTAGTCTCAGAGTGCTCCTGTCCAGTGCCCTGTGTATCCTGGCTCTGCCAACTCAGAGAAATCTTCTAACTCCTGACATCCAATCCCCAATTAAGTTCTACTCATTTTTACCCCTAAAATACCTTTTCCATCTTTACCTGATTTAAATTCAGCAAATATTTAAATCCTACCGTGTGTGGCAATTTTCTTCATGATGAGTAAGCAAAGATAAGAAATGAATCCCTGACCTACAAGAGTTGACAGGGGATGAGGCCATGAGAGGTATATAAATTAATATAATAATACAATAAGAGGTTGGGAGTGAAAGGGACAAAGGAGAGGCAAGATTAGGAAAATTTGGAAAATGAGAGAAAATCCCTGGGGGCCAGGGTGGGCTTCCTGGAAGATGTGAGCTGAGCATTGAAAGAAGAAGTAGACATTTGGACATGTAGGTGAAAAGGTACTATATTACAGGCCTGAAGGATAGATAAGGTGGGTTGAATTTGGTTGGAAAAAAACCAACCCACTCAGACAGTTATGTAGTTCTTTAAAGTTTCCACTCCAACTGCAACTATTCTAGTTTATGCCCTAATGACATTTAGAGTATTATAATTTTTCCAATATATTGAAATATTTTGTTTTGATATAAGAGATACTTCCCTCCAAAACACCCAAAGTGCCCTACAAAGCAACTGCCCTCAAACGATCTATTGATTGTTAACAGAAAGGAGGAATATGTCTTTTAGCATTGATGATCTTATTGACCATTGTATTTGACCAGACCTTGTCTTCCAATGTTATGACTATAGTAATTTGTATATTGTTCTCTTGGTTCTTCTTTGGTCTTTCTCTTCATTTGAGTCTTCTCAAGTTTCTCCAAGTTCTTATTCATCACTCTTTATAGCACAAGAATATTCTATAATATCTCTGCATGGCAGTTTGTTCAACCATAATGGTTGCCTACCAACTGGACTCTGCCTCCTCTAGAGCAGAGGCTCTGTAATCCAGCTTTCACATCACTTACAAAGTCAGCTCCCTAACTACATCCCTTCCCTGCTCTAATGCATCCAATGGCTCCCCACTGTCTTCAAAATAAAATATCAAATTCAAGGCCCTCCACCGACTACCTTTAACCCACCTTAACAGGCTAGTTCATGTATTCTCTATTAATATTTACACACTCTGCTCTCCAGCTAAACTATTTTCTGTTCGTACATCTGGTCCTATCTTTGATGATGTCTTTGTACACCACATTCTCTTGCCTGGAGTAGACTCTGTCCTCTCTCCATCTCCAGGCTCTACCTACTAAAATCCTTTTCCTCCAAGTCCTAGCTCAGGAGCTACTTTGTCCATAGCAGTGTTCATGTTCTTCCTTGACTTCCTCCTCAATCCCCCAAACTAAGAGATTTCTTCTTCATTTAACTTCCCAGGCCACTGTTTGGTTGGTCACTTCTAGGAACTTAGTCATTTTCCATTAGAGTCATCTATGTACATGTCTCATTCCTCTACGGGATCATAAACTCTTTGATGGTAGGGATTGTTCCCTTTTTCAATTCTGTGTCTTCCCCAGAACCTAGTACTGTTCCTAGCACAAAGTAGACAGTACTAGATCTTTACTGAATTGCTCAGTACCCCAAATACCCCAGTGCTCCTCAAGCCTAGTTCTATTGGCCTAGTGCCCTATCTGCCCTATCTGTGTGGGTCTCAACTTGTTGCTGTAGCCCTGCATATTGCTCCCTAATCCCACCAGGTTCAGACTTCAGCTTTCCCCCGTAGCATTCTAGGAATAATAGGAGAGGACACACGAGAGGTGAAGCTTATGACACTGGCCAGAGAACACTTGGTATTTGGGCATAACTAGAATGGGACTAGTGTATTCTGGTCAAAAACTCTTCTTTTTCCTGGACACAGAATCATAGAGTTTCAGAATTAGAAGAGATTTCAAAGGCCAACTTATCCAAACCATATCTGACCATATCCTCTACAAATATCATGAGATAAGTCATGCATCCTTTGCTTAAAGACTTCTAGTGAGAGTGGACTTACTACTTCTCAGCCCTGGCATTCCATTTTGAGATAGCTTTAACTGATAGGAATCCAATCCAACTCAAAGACATTGATTAAATGCTGACTAGGTGCAAAATACCGTGTTAGGAGATTACAAAGAGACACTCTCAAAGAGCTTACATATTGCTGCTGTAGGGAGAGAGGGGTATAAAAATATACAAAAAGTAAATACAAGGTTTTTTGAGGAGATGGAGAGCAGTAACAACAGAAGGATGAAGGCTGATGGGGAAGTAGCATTTTAGTCAAGTCTCAAAAAATATAAGTATTAAAAAAGGTAGAATTGAAGAGGATTCTAGTCCAGGCATTAAAATCAACTTGTACAAATTCATAGGATCTTAGGGAAGGGATGTTAGAGGGCATGTAGTCCAATTCATTTTACAGATGAAGAAACTGAAACACGGAGAAGTTAAGTGATTTGTCCAGTCATGCAAGGTCAGGATTCGAACACAGCTCATCTGGGCTCTAATTACAATACTTCTATTCTACTGTGATTCTTCTCAATGCATAGAAACAAGTGGGAGATGCAAAAGGAAGCACTAGAAATCCAGTTCACTGGACTTTAGAGTGTGTGGAGAAGAGAATGTAAAATAAGATTGGATAAATAGGTTGGAGGCATTGTGGAGGGCCTTTAATGCCAGGCTGTAAGGTTTGCCTTTTGTGCTAAAGCCAATAAGGAGCTAGTGAAGATTACTGAGGATTGATATGCTTAGTATAGCTATATGATTCTTTAAGGTTTACAAAGTGCTTTATATGTGTTATCTCACTTGATCTTCACAACAATGCTGTGTGGCAAGTGCTATTATTAGACCCGTTTTATAGATAAGGAAACTGAGGCTGAGAGAGGTTAAGTGACTTACTCAGGGCCATATAGCTAGTTAAGCATCTGAGGCTAGATTTGAACTCAAGTCTTCTTGACTCCAAGGCTAACACTCTAATCACTATACCACCGAGATGTCTGATATGTTAGGCTTTTGCTTTAAGAAGATTATTTTGGCAGTTGTAGGAAGGATTGATTGGAGACAGGAAAGATGCGAAGGAAGTGGTAACCTGGCATTTGTCAAGAACTTGAGTGAGGAAGAACCTCCTACTACTCTAGGAGGCAGTCTGTTTTATTTTTGAAGGGAACTAAATAGCTTTTCTTTTCTACTTCTGCAATTTCTACTCATTTTCCCTAAGCAAAACAAATATAATTTCTCCTTCACACATGAAGGCAGCTATCATGTCTGCTTGAAGTCTGGTTATCTCCAGGCTACACACCGTCAATTTCTTCAGTTGATACTTGTATGTCATGCTTCGAAGATCTCTCACCACTGCTATGTATCACTGTCTTCCTAGATCAACTCTAGTTTCCCAATATCCTCTCAAGTATGTGGTGCCTACAACTGAATATAGTTTTCTAGACATGGACTAACCAGGACAGAGTAAAGCAGCATGATCATTTCACCCTTCTTTTTTGTTTACTCAGCCTCTCTTAGAGAAATTTAGGATAGCATTAGCATTTTCAGCTCTCATGGCAAACTGTTGAAGCATACTGAGTTTACGATCCACTAAAACTTCCAAATATTTTTAAAAAGTCTACTAATTCAGAATGTCCCTTTTACCTAAATTACTCAGGCTTTACTGAATAAGTAAGTTTCCAAACAATCATTCGAAAACTCCAAAAGGGAAATGGAGATATTCTGTTCTTAAAAAAAGCCCTTATTCAATCTGTCTAAAAGGGGGGTTGGAAGAGACACCCCACCGATCTACCAAATGCAAACACAGAGCAAGACTAAGGTGGCCACCTCTATGAAACCGAATCCCTATACTATCAGATTTTAATCTTGGTTTTATAGTTTAGGGGTAAACTAGGGGGATGAATGGGAAGTGACCAACAAAGAACAAGGTTGTATTTCCCTTCCTTGATGTCCCATTGCATTCCCACCTGCACCCCAGAAGCCAGGTCTAGAATTCAGGAAGCTTTTTTATTTCAAGTTGATGCTTTCCTCCATTGCCTGGTCCTACCTCTTTCCCTTCAATAGAAGAGAAGACTTTATTTTAAAAAATTATGTATTTTTTCCCATTGTATTCCTCCCCCAGCCCCCTTTGTAGAAGCCATCCTTTATAATAAAGTGCGAAGAAACAAAGAAAAAATAATCTGCAAAACTAGTAAACACATCAAAAAGATTAAGTATATGTGGTATCTCAGCCCCATGGTCCCCTACTTCTTCAAAGGAACAGGGAAAGATGATGTCCTCTCGCATTTCTTTTGTAGGGCCAAGGTTGGGCATTAGAATTTCACAGCATTCAATAGCGATTGTTTTCTTGTTTTTTTTTTTCATTTATTTTGTTGTAGCCTGTGTCTATGCTGTTTACCTGATCCTGCTTATTTTACTTTGTGTCAGTTCATATAATTCTATGATTCTCTACATTACATTCATAATTTTTTACAGCACAGAAATATTCTATTATGTTCATATACCACGATTTAACTGTTCTCCAATCTATGTATCTGCTTTGCTTCCAGTTTTTTGCTACTACAAAAGTGCTGATGTAAATATTTTGATTTAGATGGGGCCTTTATTTTTGTTATTGGGGAAGGGGCTTTAAATCCTGCCTTAGTGTGTCTGAACAGAAATCCTCTTTGAAGAGGTCTTGAAAAATCTTGTGATGGAGAGGTCAGTAAGAGTCAAGGTAAACAATAAAAGGAGCTGCCTAGAGTTCAGAACTTGTCTGTGCAAGGTGAAAATGTGGTATATTCGGGTCCAAAGGTCAGTCCAAGAAGAAAGTATCCAAAGTCCAAGGTCAAAAGTTCACATGTAAAGGAATCGAGTCATGATGGCAGCTTCTCGGGGGCTGGGGGGGTGGGGAGGTGAGTTCAGGGTAGTCCCTAAAACCAAGTGTCCAAAGCATCCAGTGACTATAGCTAGATCTCTTATTATCTCCACTACTGCTATCCCTATACACCCAGGATTTTAACTCTCAGACATAAAATATCAGAGCAGGAGGGATCTTTGAGATCATTTAGCCCAACTTCTACCCACAAAGAAACGCATTTTATAGATGAAGAAAATGAAACTCAGAGAGGGGAAAAGTGACTTGCTCAAGGTTCTGCAGCAAGTAAGTGAAAAAAACTAAGACTAGAATTCAGGTTTTCTCATTCTCGGACCAAGCAAGGCTTATTTTTCTAGTTATATGTCTATTTGGATAATTTTCAGTGGCCTTATGGGATATGTGGAAAGAAGAAAGTGGAACAGTGCTTAGGATATATGGGGTTGTGGGGAACATATTTATATGACAGAAGGGTGGGGAGAGAAGAGCAGAAGCCAGAGAAGGAAGCTGGAGGGAGGACGATTCAGGATTTTCCAGCATGGTCAGCAAAGGGATGTGGGACTCCATCCAGTCAAGGTATGTAGCTTCTAGGTGCCCCCTAGTGGTCATCAGGACAGTTTGTCGCTGTCCATGGACTGGTCCTCCAGAATCCCCCACATACATCTGTGGGGGTCTATGACAGATGCCACCTTTTGCAGGGACCACCCACATGCTCATTATAGCCGTCTAAAATCCTATTGTCTTATTCCTTCCCCCATGGGCTTTGTAGACTCTGCCCTGGCCTTTTGTTTTGGTCACCCCCAAACCAATCTCTGAACCAAGCTTGAGAAAATGATTACCCCACAAGTGGCTTGAGAGGTTCTACAAGCATTTATTAAGTGCTACTATTTATGAGGCATTATGTTAGATCCTGGGAACACAAAGACAATATGAAAAATAGCTTTCTCAAGTTGCTTAAATATCTACTGGGGATAAATACAAATAAGTGAATGCAACCCCTATCCTAAGGGCCATTGTTACAGAACTTTCTTCTATTCTGCCTGCCCTCGAGCTAAGCCCCTTGATGCAAGTGGGGAGGGGAGAAATCAGACCTTGCTAATACACAGGGCTTTACAACTGGTGAGGTCTCATGACATTCTAACTTAATGCTTAACATAATATTTAATTGGGACATAGATGTCATAGGTGTCCTTCATTTTGTCTCTTTGCTTCTCATGACATCTAGGGCCTTCTTCTGTTCTATGAGCACTATATGTGTATATATATATATATATATATACATATAGAAATATATATACATATAGAAATATATAGATATATATACACACACACAAAATAATTTTGGTTGTCGCAAGGATGACGGTAAGGGTGGTAGCAACTAGGGCTAGGGGCTAGGGATTAGGACAGGCCTCCCAGTCTGCATGTGTCTAGAGGTACAGTGAGCCTTGGAGCAGATGGTCTATTGACTCCCTGTGGGATCTTGGGCAAGTCACTTAACTCCTTTAGGAAACTCAGCTTATTCATCCATAAAATGAAGAAGATGGATTGGAGGACCTCTAAGGTCCCTTACATTTTTATTTCCACCTCTGGGCTTCTGCACAAGCTTTTTCCATTTTTGGAATTCTCTTCTTTCTTACCTCTGCCTCTGGGTACTCCTGACTTCCCTCAAGGTTTCACTCAAGTAAAACATCCTATCAGAGAGGCTTTTAGGGATTCTCCCAATAGTTAGTGCTGCCAACACCCATTTGTGTTTATTTTGTAAATATTTTATGTATTCTGGGTAGGTGTGGCTGCATACTGACTCTCTTTCCCTCTTCCTTCACTCATAATCCCTACCTCTTCGGGAGGGAAATCAGAGTCCTCATTTTGCTCCAACCACTCCCTTCTTCAGTTATTAGTTGGGATAGTCCCCTCAACCCTGACTATTATCAGGGATTCACCAACTACATTTCTTTTGGTAAAATAAAAGACCACTAAATTGTGAATCGATCCAATGATTATGGGAAGCAATTTGGAACCATTCCCCCAAAGCTATTAAACTGTGCATGCCCTTCGTCCTAGAGATACCGCTAGTAAATCTATAAATCCAAAGAAATCAAGGAAGGGGGGAAAAGGCCCATATGTACAAAAAGTTTTATAGTAGTTCCTTCTGTGGTGGAAAGAACTGGAATTTGAGGAGCTACCCATCATTTGGGGAATGGTTGAGCAACTCGTGATATAGGAATATTATAGAATAATATTGTAAGAAATAATAAAGGGGGATAGTTTCATAAAAAACTGAGAAGACTTGTATGTGCTGACATAAAGTGAAGATAGAAGAACCAGGGGAATAATTTATATAATAATAACAATGCCGTAAAGATAAATCATTTTGAAAAACTTAGAAACTATGATCAACGCAATGATCAGCAGCAATTCCAGAGGACTTAGGATGAGCCATGCTATTTACTTCCAGAGAGACCCAGAATATAGATTGAGGCGTGTGATTTTTTTCTGGACTTGGCCATTATGGGGTTAATTTTGTTCAACTATACATGCTTTTATTTTTGTTGCTTTCTTAATTGAGGGTGGGGGTGGGAGGAGAAAATTTGGACCTGAAAATAAAATAAATTGAATTCTAAGAAAAAATAGAGGACGATCAGACCTTTCCATCTGCTCTGTGAGCCACTAGCTCTTACCATCTGTTTTGTCACTATGGCATCCAAACCCCCAGGCATTGCAATCTGACCTGCTAATGCACCCTAGGGACCCTAGGCCTTTCCAGTCACCCTATAGCTGAACCCTTCTATATGTATTATCTCCCTCAGTTAGAATATGAGCTTCTAGAGAGTTCCTGGCACATAGTAGGTACTTTCTATTTCCATTCCTGTAGCTTAATAAATGCTTTTTTATTCATTTATTCACTATGATATATGAATGTAGGAATACTAATCAACCAAAGATATTATATACAACATAAACTTGTCATTCTAACTTAATGCTTAACATAATATTTAATTGGGACATAGATGTCATAGGTGTCCTTCATTTTGTCTCTTTGCTTCTCTATTATTATACCTAGTAATCAAAGGTGCCAGCAACAATATACCATTCCTCCTTTGCCCATGTCTTATATGACATCATACACAATGCATTACAATATTTCTACAACAATATATGTTAATAGTACCAATAATACTTTCTCTCAAAGTTTGCTGGATGTCTCATACCCCCAGAGCCATCAAAAAGCTCCACTGATATTACAAGGCATAAAACAGCTCCCCTATCCTTTCCCTTTTGTATGACTACCTGTCCCCAATCCCAAATTGCTAATTAACAAGGGTCTGCAACTCTGTCTTAAAGGTCTTCCAATTTGTCTCAATTCATTGCACTTGGAAAGACATCTCATTGAGAGGGCATAGATGCATATCATAATTATGTTGTGCATTATAGGGGTTAATCTTGTGAGTCTTACTGTTCTTAAGAAGCTAGGATGCTAAATCTTGGAAGGAATGTGGAGCAGAAGCCAGAGAACTCACTTGTTCACCAATATGACCTAGGTTCAAATCTCACATTTGACACATTACCTATATGACCGGACAAGTTAATTATTTAACCTCCCTGAGTCTCAATTTCCTTATGGGTAAAATGAGTGGGTTGGATTAGCTGGTCTCCAAGGACCTTTTCAGCTCTAAATCTGTGAATGTGAAATAAAAATGTGCCAACAGTCACATTTCATGGCCCAGACTATAACATTTCCTCCCAAACATGGTCAATGCTCAGCTTTTGTAGGGGTGAGGGTAACGTTTATAGAAAACAGTGTAAAAGTCAAGAATATGAATGATGATACGTTGAACCTATGGAAAATATGGGATTAGATTCTTGTTGCCACCCAAAACTATAATCTTTTGCTAGAGACTGCTGAGGATGCACTTTTCTGCATACAATTCTTTATAACAAAACATTAATTCTGATTGCCACCCCCCCATCTCTGCTTTTTTTGAGGCATAGGGGCTTGCATAGCTTGATGAAACTATGAGCTATGCCATGTAGGGTTACCCAAAATGGACAGGTTATAGTGGAGACAAAAGGTGATGCACTGGAGAAGGAAATGGCAAACCACTCTAGTATCTTTGCCAAGAAAACCACATGAACAGTACTAAAATGATGAAAGAGATGACATTGGAAGATGAGCCCCTCAGGTCAAGAGGTAACCAATATAATGTGAGCTTGGACAGAATTAGAAAGATAGTGGAGGATAAAAGGGCCCGGTGCGCTCTGATCCATAGGGTCATGAAGAGTCAGACAGGACTGAACTACTGAACAACAACAATTCCGATACTATGCATTGTTTCCTAACATGGTAACCATGAAATAACCCATAAAATGCAGTATGCAAAATAAAATTGGTAATATGCAAAAGTTTTTCTCCCTAGGTATTCCCTGGAATTCTGTGACCTTTTGTGGTAACATCTCAATGAAAAAGAACAACAAACCAGCGATTTCAGACACTACTATATTGCTGTGACCCTCTCTGCCTTGGCTGCCCTCTTAAAACCAAGGGAGAGTTTGCTGGGACTTTAGTGGCTGCTGTCGGAAGATACTGAGACCGGTGAGCTCCTAACATCACCTCCAACACGCTGAATGCACCTGGAGCTCTTTACTTTGCAACAGGAGGGTTAACAAGACCCATGAAGCACCTAGTAGGATACAGCCACTCCACAAACATGCCTCTCATTTTTTTCTCTACTGCATATAGATGTGAATGTGTGTGGTTGCCGATATGAAAGTGAAAATGAGGTTACTAATAAAATCGTGAGAATGCTTGAAGTTGTGAATTGATCTGTACTACTTGTAATAACTACGATATGGTATTTCTCTGAATAGAATACAAGCTCCTTGAGGGCAGGAATTATTTAACTTTTGTCTTTGTGTCCCCAGTACCTAGCACAGTGCCTGGAATATAATAGACACTTATATTATAAAGTGGGATTCCTAATCAGAAACTCTAGAATATGGAATTTTATGGTAGCATATCAGAGACTCAACCCCTTAGTGACTGTTTTTGCAATGGCTTAGTATCTCAGCAACACACAGCCAAATTTAAAGTAAATGTCCATAGCAATTAGTGCAAATCTTTACTCCCTCTCCAAAGAAATGGGCCTTGTGCAAGGTGCTGATGGTTTTCCTCTGATACTCTGGCCAGAGCTGGAATTCAAGGTGGATCATGTGCTTGATGAAAGATGTGTCAGTTGGCTCTCATGCATCTCCTCTGAACCTTCCTCCATATCCACTCTGCTGATGGGACCACTGGGCAAGGGACAGAGAGGCTTCTTGGAGTAGCTTCTGTTAGAGGTCTACTCCACTGTCTGTGTCTGACATTATGTGCTCCTCTTTGAGAAGGGGCCATTAACATAAGATACATAAATGGCTGAATGGCAACCTCATCCTTCCAAAGAGTCTTGTCCCTTTGTGCCATTGGTTAGATGTGGTCCCTTAATTAGTATAAATACCACCTCCCAGGTCTCCTCCTTGACATGTCTTATTACTGGTACACGACTTGCTCCAAACTCAGCCCTCTGGACTGATTTCCCTACTTTTCATCTCATATAAACCCGTCACTGGTTAGAGGGTGGCAGTGACTGGTTCTGAATGACTGTTCTTGTTCCTCTTACTTCTTCAGGGAGGTGACAGTACTTTTGGTTTACAATTTTAGAAAGCACCAGAAACTTCATTGGCTTTTATTTAATAACTATAATAGCACCTTATGTTTCCATAGACTTTAAGGTTTATAACGTGCTTTACAAATATTATCTCATTTTATCCTCACAACAATACTGGAAGGTAAGTGCTATTATTATCCCCATTTTACAGATAAGGAAACTCAGGCTGACAAAGGTTAAATGACTTGCCCAGAGTCATACGGCTACTAAGCGTCTGAGGCCAGATCTGAACTTGGGCCTTCCCAACTCCAAGTCCAGAGCTCCGTCCATCTGGCTTTCATTTTACCTATATAATCAGAATGGCTAACATTCTGGATCTGAGAACCAATATGGGGGTTGGGCTAGTTAGCCAATATAGCTTTTCTTATAAAAAACCATTTAAGGGTGGGTAAAGCCACTACAGGGTACAATCTGGGCCTCACTGAGAGGCAGATCACGATGGTTCTTTCAGGTATGGACCCCCATATGCTCTCAAAAAGGGGCTCAGGTGCCCACTTGGGTCCTTTCGAATCACTGTCATCTTTGCATCAGTCTGGGAGCCTCTTGAACATTAGGTCGTTCCCCTTGGCCCTGTCAACTGTGACAACCTTAAATAGCCTCAGGTCCCTGGGAGAGTGGGTAGCTTAGGCTCTAAGGTTTAGATTTTGCCTCTGAAGCTTCTTTCATGTGTGGTCTTGGGCAAGTCACTTCACTTCCTTGAGCCATTTGTAAAATGTGGGGATTGGATTAGATGTCCTCTGAAATCTCTTCCGTTCTAGATCCTGTGATCTAGGATCTTGTGAACAGCTTTGCTCTAAATGAGCATGAAGAGCCCTGCCTTCATTTGCCAGTAGCTCTGGGCTCTTAATTCAGCTAACATCAGGGTACAGGTGAGGGGTAGAGGGAGTGGAGCCAGCCAGCTGGCATTGTTTCTGTTTTGTTGGCAGTGCTCTTCCTCCTCTCCATGTGGGCTTTCTGCCTGTTCTGTTTTAGAAGCACCCTTGTGGGTTGTTGATTGATTTTCTCCTCAGGGAGCCTTTGATTAGGAAGCCAAACCCACAGCTTCAGGTAGATCGATCTTGACTCGCACTCTGACTTCTTGGTCACGCTCCAGTTTTTATACGGCTGATGCATGGGTTCTACTCTCACCCCAAATGCTACATTGGAAAGTAGATCACTTCCCCTGACCCCACTTCCACAGTTATCTTGATCTAGGCCAGCATGTCCATTAGAGGTTCCCTTCAGTCCTCAAGAGAAGCCCTTTAACTGTTGGTTCATTATAGACTGGAAGCGATGCTCCTAGGGGTATAATATAATGGTATGTGTGTCTATGCATTTTTGCACATGTATATGTGCATGTGTATATACATGCATGTGTGTGCATAACATGTACGTGGGCCAGACTTATAGGGCATAACTCACCTAATATTCCTAGTTCTCTTAACCATGGTATTTTCTCTTCCTCTGTTTTCCTGGGAAGGACAGGCTATCCAAATGGCCATCATTGGTCACTGTTTAGTCCAGGCCTAGAATCTCCTAGACAAACCAGTGGATAAGAAGGGTATACACTTACACAATCATAGTCACAGAATGTGAAAATTGGAAGGGTCCTCAGCTACCATTTAGACCAATTCATGAAAAGAATCCCTGCTCTAATATACTTGACAACTAATATACCTGCTTGAAAACTTTCCAGGACAGGGAGCTCAAAATCTCTCCAAACTGCCCATTGCACTTTGAGATAGCACTAAGTGTTTAAAAATTTTTCCTGACATCATTCCAAGTCCATTGTTCCTGATTTTATCCTTTAAACCGAGGAAAGTCCCTGTAGTCAAGTCTGGTCAAGTCTGCATGGCAGCCCTTCAAGCACTTGACCACAGCCATCATTCTCCCCCTGAATCTTCTTGAGTCCAGGCTAAGTATCTCAAATTCCTTCCAGCGATTCTCATATGGTATGGACTCAAGGCCTTTTACTATCCTGGTTGCTTCCTATGAATATTCTCTAACATCAATTTACTTCTCACAATACTCCAGATGAGGACAGAGTTCAGTGGTACTATCACCTCTATCTTTCTGGGAGTGACGTGCCTCTTAATGTAACCCAGAAACGTGTTAGCTTTTTTGGCTGTGTAGTCCACTGAAACCACCAGATCTTTTTCAGAACTGCTGTCCAACCATGCCTTCCTTATCTTGTGAAATTAATTTTTTTGTACCCAAGTTAGAAACCTTACATATATCCCTAATGAATTTCATCTAATTAGATTCATCTCAATGCCTGTCAAGAGCCTTTTGGATTCTATCATCCTGTGTGTGTCACCAATGACTCCCATTGTGTGGCATCTACGAATGTGATGAATATATCATCTATGTCTTTATCCAGGCACTGATGAAAATGTTAAATATCCTGGGGCTAAATGCACATCATTAGGATATTACACAGGAGACCACCTGCCACCGCACTGATGTTCAACCATCAACAACTACTCTTTGAATTTGTCTATTCGACCAGTTCTGAATCAACCGACGTGGGGAAGAGTCCATCGAAAGACACAGAGATAGGAGCTAGAGCGCTGTATCTGAGGACCAGCAAGAAAGCCAGTCTGTCTATAGGATAGAATGAAGGAAGGGGAGTGATGTCTAGCAAACTTAGAAATGTTAGGTTTGGGCCAGGATGTGAAGAGTCAAACGGAGGAGTTTATACTTGATCCTAAAGGCAGTAGGGAGCCATTGGCGTCTGCTATCAGGGCAATGACATGATCAGACTTGTCCTCTAGAAAAATCACTTTAAAAGTCATGTGGAGGATAGATCAGAATGGAGTTAGAGGTAAGGAAACCAACTGGAGGAATATTGCAATATTCCAGTTGAGAAGTGCCTGAACTAGGGTAGTGGGCATGTGGACAGAGAGAAGGTGATGGATCGCTCTCCCAACCCTGGGCATTTTCACTGGTTGTTTCCCAAGCTAGGGACTCTCTCCTTCCTTATCTTGGCTTCCTGGCTTCCTTCAAGTCTTAGCTAAAGTCCTACCTTATGCAAGAAGCTTTTCCCCAGTACTTCTTAACCTTAGTGTCTTTTCTCTGTTGATTATCTCCAATGTATCCTGTATATGTCCTATTTACATAGCTATTTACATGTTCTCTCCCCCATTAGACTATAAGCTCTTTGAGAGCAGAGGATTTTACTTTTTGCCTTTCTTTGTATTCCCAATGCTTATCATGGTGTCTGTTACATAGTGGATGCTTAATAAATATTTATTGACAGATGTCATGGAGGTAGAAATAAAATTTAGCAACTCATTAGATATGAGGGAGATTGAGGAGCTGATAACACCAAGTAACTAACTGAAAGGAAGGCAGGATTCTTGATAGAAATAGAGAAGTTTAGGAGAAGAGTGTGTTTTGTGGGGAAAGAACTCATGTTCAATTTAAGATTACTATGGGAGATCCAGTTAAAAATGTCCAAGAGACAGTTGGAGATGCTCAGCTGTTGTTCAGGAGAGAGAATAGGGCTTTGGAGAATATATACATATATATATGTATATATATATATGTACACACACATACATACATACATATATATACAGGAGAGAGATTATTTATGTAGCTAGACAGATATATATATCTGGGTATCATCTGCATATAAGGGGATAATTAAGCCCATGGGAACTGATGAGGTAACCAAGTGAGAAGGTGTAGAGAGAGAAAGAAGAGAAGAGGCCCCAGGACAGAGCTTCATATTATACACACAGTTAAGGGGATTGACATGAAAGATGAACCTGCAAAGAGGACAAGAAAAAATGGCCAGACATGTAGGAGAAGAGCCAGGAGAAAGCAGTGTCAAGAAAATCCAGAGATATGTCAGTTGACTATAATCTCCCTGAGGCCAGGAACAGTTTCACTTTTGTCTTTCTATTTTTGTCACCTAGCAGTGTCTTTTTGCACATAATAGGTCCATCAAAACCATGTGTTTAACTGAACTGGCATTATTACTACACCCTTAGGAAGCAGCAGTGGTGGTATTAGGTAGCAAGAATTCTGTTCTAGGAGATTTGGAGTTACTAGGCAGAACATCATAGATTTAGAGTTAGAAGGGACCTTAAAGATCACCTCATCTAACTCCTATTTCACAGAATTGTTGAGAAATAGGAGACAGGAATGTCTGTGTCAGCCCAGAATCTGGAAATTGAAAACTCCCCTCTGTTATCCTGTCTTTCTACTTCCTGGATCACTCTTGCCAATCAGGTTATTTGTCTTTTGTTCTTTGTTTTACTCTTGTCCTCTATCCTTCTTCCATTTTCTTAGTCCATTATCCCTGTTCTGGTCCCACTTCCTTTGCTCCCTAGAACCTATATTTGAAAAGGTCAACTAGGAGCTGTCCTACTCTCTCACTCTTTTGCCCTCTGCTAGTCCCTAACCTTCCACCTCCAGGCCTACTTAACTCCTACATAACCATAACAACTGAGTCCATTACAAGTGTATATTGTCTAATCTCACTTTTAGTCAGATTAAACTCCTTATTATCATCCCTGAAGTTGCTATTCAAAACCTTTACCTCGGTCCAACAGCTCCTAAGGTCACCTAAACAAATCAGAAGATTATAGCTTTAGGAGTGAGAACGATATTAGAGATCTTTTTATAGCTGAAGAAACTGAGGACTACAAGAGATTAAAATGCCCAAAGTGACACTGACTGTTAGCAGCTAGACTAGGAGTCAAATTGAGGTCCTTTGAATCCAAATCTAGTTCTCTTTCTACTACACCACGCTGCCTCTACTGACAGGTAAAGGACCAAAGAGGCTGCTTGTATGATCTCCTCCATCTTCTCAAAACCCCTCCACATCCTCAGCAATTCTCTCCTCCTTTGCTCAAGTTTGTGATGCAGAGGTGCCAAAGCGAAGTCCTTTACACATGTCCTTAATTCTGTCCTCCTATCTCCTCGGGTACCTTGCTTCAAAATCTTTCTTTTCTTCCTTCCTCTTCCTTTTTCTTTCTTCCTTCCTTCCCCTCTCTATCCTCCCTTTTCCCTCCCCCAGTCCTTAATGTTTTCATTATATAGAAACACTGGTAATTGCTGTGTTTGGGAGGCTCCAAAGAAAAGTATGGGAGAGAAAAGGTATTAGACTGCCTACCAAACTGAAGGTCTACTGAGCCCTTGTGCTGAGCTCATTGTTGTATGCCTGTGAAACCTGGACAGTCTACCAGTGCCAAACGGGGAACCTGAATCACTTGCATTTGAATTAGGAAGATTCTGAAGATTGCCTGGCAGGATAAGGCACCAGACACTAAGGTCCTTACTTGAACTAAACTGTCAAGCATTCAAACTCTGCTTCAGAGAGTGCAACTCCGATGGGCTGGTCACGTTGTTCGAAAGCAAAATGTACACTTGCCAAAAAGACTATTTTATGGAGAACTCACACAGGGCAAGTGTTCACATGGTGGTAGAAGAAGCAATACAAGGATATGCTTGAGTTCTCTTAAGAACTTTGGAATTGATTGTGTGACATGGGAGACATTGGCACAGGACCACTCAGCATGGAGTGCCCACATCAGAGAATGTACTATGCTCTATGAGCAAAGCAGAAATGAAACAGCTCAAAAGAAATGTAGAATGTGCAAATTTAGAGTATCCACTCCAAATGCTCGCACGGAGTATTTGTGCCTGACCTGTGGAAGAGCATTCCAAACTCATACTGGTCTGATCAGCCAGTCAGACACACTGGAACTTGACTCTGGCATAGTGATGTCATTTTGGTCCTCTTCGAGAATGAAGGACAACAATCAACCAACCAAGCCAATATAATAAAAATGACAATGATACCTAAATTAATTATAAATATTTATAAGTAAATATCAATTGACTTATTCAGTACTGTGCCAATTGGATTACCAAAGGAATATTTTATACATCTAGGAAAATAATAACAGATTCATCTGGGAGAGCAAAAGGTCACAATTTCTAGGGTAGTCATTTTAAAATAGTGAGAACAAAGGGAATTTATCAGTACCAGATCTCAAACTGTACTACAAAGAAATAATGATGAAAAGGATTTGGTACTGGTTTTAAAAAGAGAGAGGTCAATCAGTAGAACTGATTAAGTATACAACATGCAGAAGCAAACAGCATAATAGTTTAATAAACTGAAGACTACAGTTCCTGGGAGAAGGACTTATTATTTGACAAAAACTGCTGGGAAAACTGAATGGCAGATGGTCAGAAATTCACAACATACACCAAGATAAGCTCCAAATGAATATATGGTCTAGATATAAAAGGTCACACCATAAACAAATTCAAAGAACAAAGAAGTTATTTTTTAGATTTACAAATAGGAGAAGAGTTCGTGGGGAAAAAAAAAAGTGACAGAGGGGATCACACAAAATAAATTGGACAATTTTTGGTTAAATAAAATTAAAAATCTTTTGCACAGACAAATTTAATGTTATAAAAATTAGAAGGGAAACAGGCAACTGGGGAAAATATTTGCAGCAATTTTTTTCTAATAAAAGTCTCATTTAAGATATGTAAAGGATTAGTTCAAATTTATAAGATTAAGAACCATTTCCCAAAAGATAAATGGTTAAAGGATACAAACAATTAGTTTCCTTAAAAAAAATTTTTTTTTGAGACTAGGTCTTCCCATGTTCTTTGTTTGGAAGGACAGTGGCCACTAACATAGGCCCTATCCCACTTCTGATCAGCACTGGGGCTTTGGTCTGCTCCATTTCTAACCTGGGCTGCTTCACCTTCTCCTTAGGCAGTCTGGTGGCTCCCCATTCCCAGGGAGGGATCACCACATTGGGGACATTCTTTAGTGAAGAAACCTCATTGGCTTAGCTCACTGCAGCTCAAAGGATCCACTAAAGGATCCACTGGCCTCATCCTCCTCAGAAGTAGGATAACAGGGTTTCACCACCACATCTGGCAACAAGCAGTTTTCAAAGGAAGAAATCCAAGCTATCAACAATCACATGAAGAAATGCTCTAAATTGCTAATAATTAGAGACCTAAAAATTAAAGGAACTTTGAGGTCCCCTTTCACACTTATCAGGCTGACAAAGGTGACAAAAAAGAAAAATGATAAATATTGGAGGAGTTATGGGAAAATAGTTACATTAATGCATGGTTGTTTGGGCTCTGAATTTGCCCAGTCATTCTGGAAAATTATTTGGAACTATTGCCCCAACGTGACTAAAATGTGCATGCTCTTTGACCCTGATATATCACTACTATGTCAGTACCTCCAAAAGAAGAATAGAAAGATGTATACATACAAAAAGAAATCATAGCAGTTCTTTTTCTGTTGGCCAAAAATTAGATGTCCTCCTAGTGGAGAATGGCTAAACAAATTGTGGTAATATGAATGCAATAGAATATTATTGTGCCATAAGAAATTATGAAATGGACAGAATGGCTAAACAAATTGTGATAATATGAATGTAATAGAATATTATTGTACCATAAGTAATTATGAAATGGACAGTTTCAGAAGAAATTGGAAAGACCTCTCTAAATTGATAGGGTGAAGTGAGGAAAACTAGGAGAATAATTTATACTGTAATAACGTTATAGAGAAAAACAACTTTGAAAGACTTCAGAACTGATCAATGCAATGATAAATCACCAATCCAAAGGATGAAATGTGCTGCTGCTCACCCTACCAGAGAGCCGATGAACTTAAATGAAAGTTCATGTTTTTGAATATGGCCAATATGGGAATTTGTTTTGTTAGACTTTATAGCTATGTACTGAGGGCTTTATTTTTTTTTTTTCATTTAAAAAATTGCTTCGGAGTAGTAAACAGAGTAATAAAAAAAAAGAGAAAAACATTTTTAATGAACTAGGTGTGAATGAGGCCTATACATTTCCACTGGATCAATCAATTAAAGCCTTTGGATTAGGTTCAAAAAGTCCTTGGTCAATTTAGAAATCTTTGAGAGGGGCAGCTAGGTGGTGAAGTGAGTAGAGCACCAGCCCTGGAGTCAGGAGAACCTGAGTTCAAATGCAGCCTCAGACACTTGACCCATTTACTAGCTATGTGACTTTGGGCAAGTCACTTAACCCCAATTGCCCTGCCAAACCCTCCATCCCCCCCCCCAAAAAAAAAGAAAGAAATCTCTGAGAGCCATTGGATGAAATGGAATGATGTTGCACAGGAAGTGTATTTCAATTAGTTGAGGAGACTTCGGTCACACTCTGTGGGGTAGGTTGTGAAGGCCTGCTCTACGAGGATTAAAGATACACCATTCCTAAAGAAAACTTCATGAGTACCCCATGAAGGGGAGAAAAAGACCTCTAGCAAGCAACCAGGGCCCATGGAGGTCTTTTTTGATTTGTGTTTCTTCTAATGTATTCCTTTCAATATCCTCACCAGGAATCTTCTTCCGAATAACAATCAACATTTAGTATCTTCCCAAATCAGTTCACCTAGGATAAGTGATCAAACAGGTATCCTGAGATCGTATACCTATTCTTGGAAGCAACCATGTGAGTTTAAGAGATTGAGAATTCCTGACTCCTCATCCTCAGTTGATGCAGGCTTCACCTATTCCCAATTTGTGGAAAAGATAACTATTGTCAGAAGGATGAATCCAAACTGTGGCTTGCGTTGCCAGAAGATATGAATGGGATTTGTTTGGCAGTACAGAGCTGAGGTAAAATGTCAATTCAGTGGTCCCACAGAATATTTCATATTTTAATATTTTACGTATCAGCTTCTCGGGAGAGTATAACCATAGTTAGAAGTGATTTTTGTTGCTTGTTTAAATCTTTGCTAATATAGTTCTTGAGGGTTTTTTTAACTTTCTTTTGTGTAAAGGAAACAAATAGCTACCCTATACCTGATTTACATTATACACTGAATACCTTTTTATTTCTCCTTGCCTCTTTTTGAGGAGGTAGTAGACTTGAGCCAAACCCTAACCTTTAAGTAATTTTCCATGGAGCTCTAAGTTGAGGCGTGTAAAGAGCCAGAGAGTTTGAGAAGGAACCTAATCCCTCATTTTAGAGGCTAGGCTCTCCCAGGACTGAACCTGGTCCACATATGCATGAGTCGGGGGCTGAAAGGGGCCTTTTAGTGGAGAGAAAGAGAGCAAGTGCTTTGGTTCTCTTGAGCTCAGCAGCAGATTTGTCACATCACTCTGGGAGCTAAGGAGCCTTCAAATATTACCAAAGGGAGAAATGAAATTGTGAAACCCTGGGCAGTGGCAAGATTTATGCATGGATACACAAGGATTGAGGTTACCAGTTTTTTTTTTCTTTGCCCTTCAGAGAGACTTTTAGTGGCCCTTCAGGTGCAAGAAACAGCTTTTTTGCAGTTGGACTGAAGCTCGCTGGGCTCATGCTACCATGTGGGTTGGTGGGAGGTACTTTGCGAATTAGGTTGCTAAAATCTAAGCCTTTCTCTGTGGACAGAAGACCAGTGTTGTAGAATAGCTTAGTCAGGGAGCAAAAGGGAAACCAAAAGGAGAAGAGAAACCCAGTGTTAGAGACTGTCAGCTATTGGGAAGCCAAATTGATCGGTCAGCCAAGGATGAGAAGACCAACATCTCTCCTCATGTTTCCCCAGCCCTCCCTATTTATAATCTGAGTTGTTAATAATATAAGCTATTCACAGTTCCCACTAATTGCATCTCCATGATCTGTGAACATGTACAGTTCAGAAAGCCTCTTTGCCACTTTTAAAAACAGAGTAGTCTGGAAGAATTTGGAGCAATGGATGGGTAGAGGGGTCCACATGGGAATGCTCTGCTTTAATTTTTGCACTTTCTGACAATGTGCCTATAGTATATTGATTGCTTGTATCCTGTGAATAAAATTTGGCAGACTGGGGAAATTCTAGATGCAGGGTGGGGTTAGAGCTATAGACCTCCTATTTTAAAAAATAATTTTGAGTGGAGGAGTCCTGGTCCTGTTTCCCAGAAGACATGGACTTTGAGGAAATTGTTTGAACAGTGTAAAGTCGAAGTGAAAGTGAAATGCCTATTTAAATGTTCTACCAACTGCTTTATATGTATTGGGGGACTGACCAATGAGGGCCCATTCCCTAGAGCATATTCAGATTTGCCCCTCCTGTTGGGATGTAGATAGCGCACTTGGTTTCTTTTCTTTTTTAAAAAAATATTGTTAATTAAATTTAATTTTTTTCAATGTTCAAACATTTATTTTTCTTCCCACTAGGGAGAAAAAAAGCAAAAGCAAAACCTTTCTAACAAGCATAGTCCAACAAAACTAATTCCTATATTGGCCATGACCAAAAATATGGCTCATTCAACATATTAGTCCATTACCTCTCTATCAGGAGGTGAGTGGTATTCCTTATCAGTGGTCCTCTATAATCATCATTGCATTGGTCACAGTTCTTAAATCTTTCAAAATTGTTCATTTTTACAATGTTGATGTTATGGTATATATTATCCCTGTCTAAATTCAATCTAATACATGTAGGCTTGGCAAGCAAATGTAGGAATAATGTGTAATTTTGTCCTATACTCATTCTCCTCCCCAATGCATTCAGTACCTTCCAAAGATGTACATGAGTAAGTATAACTTATGTGCCTGGGATAACATAACTCTGGAACTATAAACTTCTTTATCCCCTTTCTGTCTCAGGGACTGTCCATTAAAATTCCTTGAGCAACACGGCTTCTTTGGTGAACAGATACTTCTGTCTAGGCTGAGGTGATCCACACCTGACTAAAATCTCACTAGGCAAGACTCAGACAAACTAGCAGATAATCTAGTTGTCTTCTTGGATTCTCTCCTTTCAGGCTGTTCCTCTCCTCAACTGGATTTACTATTTAACAGCAATTATTGCCTCCATCATTTCCGGCTTCAAGCTTAGCTAATACAGTTCTGAAATCCATCCTTTCATTTACCTCTCTTACCTTTCTGGGTTCAGACACTGAACCTTCTCACCTTGGCCAATGGTTAGTACCCCGAATTTTTATCTTCTATTTAATAATTAGATTAATTGGTCCCATAGTCAGAGAACACTTCTGGTATCTGTGTTGTTGTTACCCAATAGTGTCCAGCTCTTCATGACCCCGTTTGGTGTTTTCTTGACAAAGATACTGCTGTGGAGGCCATTGCCTTTGCTCGTTTTACAAATAAGGAAATTGAGGTAAACAGGGTTAAGTGACTTGCCCAGGGTCACACACTTGGTAAATGTCTGAGGTCTGGATTTGAGTTCAGGTCCAACCGACTCCGGGCCGGTACTCTATTCCCTGTGCCACCTAGCTGCCCTGGCATCCTGTATAATACCAACTATGTACTTCTTCCTCTAGAATCACTAACTTCTCTTAAGTCAGAGCTCAGGTGCCACCTCCATTGTGAAGACCTCCCTTATGTCCCTAGTTGTTTGTGGTCTCCTGATCAAATTATCTAACAGAGGAAAAAATAAATGGAAAACCGGTAGTTTAGCGAATGACACTAACATATCAAGCCCAAGAGAGTAGATGCAATCTTCCGCGCCCCAGCCCCACACCTGTCATTATTAATGTATCATAGATTAAAATTAGAGTTGTCGTTACATATGCATGTGCCTCAGCCCCTCCTTACTAAATTGTAACCTCATTAGTCATATTAGTAATAATTACACGTATAACATTTCTGTAGCGCTTTCTTCGCGCTAAAGTATGTAGCTTGTTATCCTTCCTGTTTTACAGATAAGCCGAGACCTAAAGCAAATTACCTGGTGACAGAGTTGTTAAGTGTAGTTAAGGTCATTTTTCCCCCCTCCCATTTTTGCACCCCACTCCCAGCCCGGGGGCCAGCGGGCTGAGCCAAGTCCTGGCAGGGGTGTACAAGACAGAGCTGACTGTTGGGGCTCGCCGGCGCCCCTGACTCCAGAGACGCCCTCTGTCTCTCTGCCTCTGGGCTCTGATCCCCAGCCTGCTAGCTTGCACCATTTTCCTCCCCGTCCCCCTAGCCTTCGGTATCGATCGGGGGACGCCAGCCAGCCTCAGCTAAGCAGCAGGACCTGGAGGGGGCGGGACCAGGAGGTGGGGGCGGGGCTCCCCCGGGGCCGCGGCTGTTTTCCCGCCGAACTAGGGCTGCAGGTGTGTGCTAGGGTCCCTGTTACGGCGGACCCCAGCCCCACCCCGCCCCTCTACCGGGTGCAGCCGCCATGCTGCCCGCCGCCTGCTCCCACAGGTAAGGGTCCCCGCGTTGGACACACCGCCGTGCACACATTCTTTGGGGTTCTCTGGTGCTGGTAGCATTCTATGTTCTGGGAACCCTGGAGCCTTCCAAGGCGCAGTCTGCGCGCGCAGGCGGGAGAGGGGGATGAGGAAGAGGGGGCTCGTGGGAAAGGGGGAGGAGAACTGGGGAAAGCAAAAGGGGAATGGCGAGGGGAAAGTGGGAGACTTGGGGAAAGTGGGAGACTTGGAAAAAAGGGGGAGGGAAATGGGGGAGCGCGGAAGAGAGGAAGGGTGGAAAGAAAGGGAGGGAAAGAAGGGGGCAGAGAAAAGGGAGAGAGGAAGAGGGAGGTACATGGGGGACGAGGAAGGGGCAGGGAAGTTGGAGGAAGGAAAGGGAGGGTCAGAGGGGAGAGCACTGACAGCTGAACGTTTGCTGGGGTGGGGGTGGGGGGACTTGGCGCTGTGTTTCCAGGCTGGTCGCTGAGCTCCAAGGAGCCCTGGCAGCCTGCCAGAGGAAGGAGAAGGAGTTGGAAGAGTCCATTGCCCGCTGCCGAGTGTTACTTCAACCCTGGTATCCCTGGGGAAGGGCATGGTTGGCCTGGGTCTGATCATCCGCAGAGAGCCCCCGCCCCTGCCCAGACACCGACTGAGCTGGGATCCTTTGAGGACTGGCTGCCTGTTGGGGTCCGGCATTGCAGCATCTGCACGGGTCGAGTCTTTAGTTCGTCCACAGACACTCCCAGATCAAGGGTATCTCCCCCAGAAGGGCCCCCCCAGAGGAAGAGGGCTCCCAAGTTTTGCCCTTCTAAGGGGAGAGAGTTAACAAAATCATAGGCTTTTCGAGTCAGAAGACACCTTAGAGGCCATCTAGTTCAACCCTGTTTTTACAGATGAGGCCCTGAGGCAGAAAGGTTACTCTAAAGTCCCATAGGATAGTAAATAGCAGAGGCAGTATTTGAACCCAAACCTGACTCCAGATACAACTCTTTTTTCATTACTGTGCTGAGCCTTCTCTAGTGATAAAGATTTGTTTGTAGGGACAGAAGGGGGACAAGAAGTGTGTGTGCGTGTGTGTGTGTGTGTGTGTGTTAGGTATGGGGTGGAAAGGTCGCTAATCTTACAGTAACAAGATCTGGGTTCAAATTCCAACTCTGACATACTAAGCAAATTGTATACTCTCTTAGAGTTTTGGTTTCCTTGTTTGTCACAATGTTAAGAATAATTTTTATAGCAGCCACTTACCTCACCAAGGTGGTTGTGAAGAAAGCTCTTCATAAATTGTAAATGGTGAGGTATTACGGATTTTGTCTCTTCCTCCCAGGGAAGCGCCCTCTCCCCCAAGCCCTGAGCCAGCCCGGAGCACAGAGACTAAAACTGGTGAGCCTTGGTCTGGGGCTCTGAGCAGAGGTAGCCTCCCTAGGGTGGGCGCTGGTCTAGGTGGGGGTTGGACTTTGGGTGGGAAGGGGAGAGCCTCAGTTGGCCTAGCTGGTAGTGAACTGGGGCCATTCCTGGAAAGCAACAAATTGGATGGGAAAGACAGGTTGCTTCTTTGTAACAGTCCAAGTCTGTAGGCATTAGAAGAGGGGAGCAGGAAAGATGGAGGGGAGGGGTTGAGTGTGGTGGGGGGGGCGGATAGCCTTAGGAAGAACTCTTCCCTGACTTATAGCTTTCACAGCACATGAACCAACTCCCAAAGACCTCAAGGAATTGGAGCTGCTGACCCAGGCCCTGGATAAAGCGCTTCGGGTCCGGAAAGGCATCTCCCAGGTCCAGTCAGAGCAGAGTGCCTACAGTGGGAAAACTGTTCCTCCTCCCATCACTGCCCAAGCAGGCCCTGGGGCCAGGCCCAGAACTTCAAATCCAAAAGCCTATGCTCCAGCCAAGCTTCCAACTACCTCTCAAAGGGCCAGCAGTAGGCTGAAAAAGGCTGTCAGAGCCTCCTCCCATAGGGGCAAGGCCCCTGGAAATGCTCTCACATATGCCAAGCAGCCAGACAACTCAGCGCCCATCAAGGGGCCAGCTCAGCTCTGCCCTCAGCCTTCCAAGGGCCAGGTCCCAGGGCTGCCAACTTCCACTCCAGTTTCAGTCTTAAAAGAAGCAGGTGCTACTGGACCAGAAGAAGTAAAGACCCAACCAGGTCCTACATCTGAGACATTCACACTCAAGGAGAAGGGGTGGGTTTCCTGAACCTGCAGTGTATGATTGAAGTTTTGGCAAAGGTGCCTGAGCTCTTATGTGCTTTCGCCCACTAGACTTAGACCTTCTCTGGGGCCCACAGAATGAAGGGGGAACAGAGCTCTTGAGGAAAAGTTGAAACATACCTTTGGATAACATGTAAAGGTTAACAAGGACTTTGGAGGACCACACTTCCCAGGCCTAGTCCTATGCTCTCAGAGTACCTTCCAAGTGCTGTAGACTTGACTGCCTGACAATCTAAGGGGATCCTTTTGGGGTATTTCCCTGCATATCCTGGAACAGAGATTTAGCTAGATCCAGAGGTGCCAGGCTCTGAGCCATTATCTTCAGGCCACGCAGATTAAGTCATAAGATCCAGAGGCTCCCTGTTTACCATGAACCTTGATAAATTGGCACCAGTGAGGTTGAACCCTTACTACCCTTAGGGCCAGGTCCACCTCGAGTTTTGCCTTGCTTCAATGGCTCTAGCTAGAATCTTATGAAGTTGTCAGGTACTACAGGTCCTGACTTCCTGCCACTGAGACACCTCTTCTCCCTAACTAGTCCAGTCTTGGCCTTTTGTTCATTTCTGCAGTCTAACCCAGGGTGGCCTGGTCAATGGGCCCCTACCTCCTCAGGGCTCTGTAGAGCTGCACTGATGACAGGAGTTTAGGGGGATGAAAATAGAGCTGCTCTCCCTAGGCTCTTGGCTAGAGGAGAACTCAGGTCTTGAGCATGGCAGGGAGCCCTGAGTGGTGATTGCTTTTTGCAGGACACAGCTGCAGCTGCCTCTGTTCTATAAGAAAATTGCTTCCAGGAATTCCAGGTGAGGTTTGCTCATTAGGCAGAAAGATTCGAGGCCTCTTAAGGATATCCACTGCCAGATGGGTAGCAGTGAGGCTCTCAGAAGCCTCAGGCCAAGTTCTAGTACTTTTCCTTCAGAAGATCTGAACCAGGGACACCCACTCCCATACCCTCTTAATTTCTCCCTTTTAGTGACCTTTTCCATAACTTTGTCCTTTGAAGAGGAAGCAGGCTCAGAAAAGGGGAATGACTGATTAAGGTCACATAATGAATTGTTAGCAGACTTGGCACTTCAAACCCAGGACTCCCAATTTCCCAGATCACAGCTTTTGCCAGTATTATACTGTGATTAAGAAGGTGTGTGTGGGTGGAGCCCCGATATTCCTTTTGTTCTTCTCTTGGGTCACTGGTGTCAAACTCTTCTCCAAAACTCCCTAGTGCTAGATTAAAACCTAATTGGGAAACATTTAACAAAATAAATACAGTACAACATAGACAATGTTAATTTTCATGATTTTTGAAGTCAGTAGTAGCCAGCAGCAACTCATTCCTTTTTTTAATTAAGAGATTTTAAAGTTTAATTTCTACTTTCATGTGAGGAATTTGCATACAATTTAAATTTTCACTAGACTCATTTAATGATAAAGATAACTTCAGGATAGGTTTTTTCCTTAGATTTTTTATTTTTGTTTTACATGTATAGATAGTTTTCAATGTTCACTTTTATGAGATTTTGAGTTCTAAGTTTTTTTTCCTCCCTCTTTCCCATCCTCCCTTTCCAAGACAGCAAGCAATCTGATATAGGCTATAAATGTACAATCATATTAAACATATTTCCACATTGGTCATGTTGTGAAAGAATCAGAACAAAAGTGAAAAATCACAAGAAAGGAAAAAAAGTAAATAGTATGCTTTGATCTGCATTTAGATTCTTTCCCTAGATGTGGACAGCATTTTCCATCATGAGTCTTTTGGAATTGTCTTAGGTCATTGCGTTGATGAGAAGAGCTAAGTCTATCAAATTGGTCATCAAACCATGTTGCTGCTACTGTGTACAATGTTCTGGTTCTGCTCATTTCACTCAGCATCGGTTCAAGCAGTGACCCATTTCTATTTGAGTTTAACCCAGACTTGCAATTTTTTACTGAAAATCTCCAGAATAGATTGTTCAACTTTCTATTTTAGCACAGATCCCTTTGACTTCTTGCCGTTTTTCCTATTCTCTGAGCAAGTTAGCCTACGTAGGGAGAAGGTATAGTCTTCAACAGTGGACTCCTTGTGATCATCAGTAGATAATTCCCCCCCCCCCCCGCCACAAAACCATCACCCCTTCAAAGCCATTGTCCTTGCCCAATAGCTCTTTTTTCTAATTAGTCCTTTTCCCTTAATCAGAGGACCTTCAGGCTCCAAACCCATCTCATGGCTTAGAGGAAGTACCAAGAATTATTAATGGAGACCCCAAACTGGACCCTTTCTCATTAATCAGGAGATTGCTTGAACCCAGCTGACTCCGGTTCAGTGGAGCTGGTTGTTAAATTTTCGTTCTATTTACAGCTCAGAAATCAGCAAAGTTTACAAATTAGGGTTTGATTTCTCTTCTAGATTTAAGAAGGTGATGGAGATTAAGATTAATAATGCAGATTAAACTTAAAATTATGATGTGCATTTTTGGAGAGCTACTTGTTAAATATTTGTCCATGCACTCCTATGCACCTATCACGTACAACAGAAACGGGAAAGGCTAATTGAAATGATCTGAGTTTCAGCAATGTCTGTGCCTATGTTGTTCAGTCATTTCAGTTGTGTTTGGCTCCATGATCCATGTGACTCCCATTTTGGGGGTTTTCTTGGCAAAGATACCGAAGTGATTTGCCATTTCCTTCTGTTGTACATTTTACAGATGAGGAAACTGAGGCAAACAGGGATAAGTGACTTGCCCAAGGTCACTTAGCTAGTAAGTGTCTAAGACTGGATTTGAATTCAGGAAGATGGTTCTTGACTCTAGGCCTGGCACTCTATGCATGGTGGCACCACCTAGTGGCCATGCCTGCTGTCTGTGCCTGTACTGGTCTGCATTTTGGGGTGTGTGTGTGTGTGTGTGTGTGTGTGTGTGTGTGTGTATGTATGTGTGTATGTGTATCCGTATCCGTATCCTAGCCTGTGGGCCCAGGTCCAACACTCCCAGTCCAGTCCTGATCCTGATGTTGCTGCTGCCAAAGCCCGTTTCCTGGAGAGAATGAAGGCAACTGTATCCTTACCAGGTGCATGGTGTTTGGGCTGTGGGACATGTGCTGAGGGAGTGGACAGGGAATGCCACTGGCTCCCAGGCTCTTTAGCTTGAGGCAGGGAGAGTAGAAACCAAAGGGAAGAGCTCTTTGGTTAATGGGAGATTTGGCTAAAAGCCATAGCTACTGATATCATTCTCCCTTGGGATGATGTGAGACCCTAGCTGGCTCTTAATGGAGCCAGAGGGGCCCCATCTCTCACACAACACTACTCACTGGGCCTCTTAGCAGAAGTTGTTTGCCAGTGGATTGCTCACTGCTATCTTGGGGAGATTGAGGGGAAGGGACCAAATTAGCCATCTGCCAAAGACTCTTCCTCTCCCTGGAGCACCACCTGCTGGGATCTGTAAGGGATAGATGTAGACCCCTGGAAGTGAGATGAAAGGGAAGAAGAAGCCTCAAAAACTTTCCCTGACTTGCTCTGAGTTTGACTTGCCCGGCCCAGCAATCGGTCTTGCTGAGATCCAGGAGGAGGTGCATCGCCTGGACCAGGCTTGCTACCTACTGACCCAGCATCTGGAAGAGACACTGGACATGAATGGGGAAGCAGCTACAGGTGAGGAACACAGAACTACATGGACCCTACTTTGTTGAAGGGAAAAGGGGAAGCCTGAGCAGGTGTTGGGAGGGTCCTAGGGGGGCAGGTGGAGTTAATGGCTTCTGAAGCCATGTCCTTCCCCTCTCCTTCAGCCTCTCTGAGCTGGGAGCAGGAATACCGCTGTCTGGTCACCTTGGAAGGACTGCAAGCTGCTGTAGAACGGCATTTGCTTAGACTACAAGAGCTTCGAGAAGGTGAGGCTCCCTAGCTGGCCATCAGAGGCAGGCTAGACTGAGGTCTGCATTAGGATTGACTCTTGAGCCTTGGTCTTCGGTCCAGGGCCAGTGGTGGTTGGGCAGAATTGGGGGAAGGAGTGGACAACACTGCTAGGTCTCTTGGCCTTCATCTGCTGCCCGGGGCGGGGGTCAGTAGGAGTGGGAGCATTAATTGTCCCACCCAGTGCTTTTGAGAGTGAGACTAGGTTCTGTAATCCCAGGAAGGAGGGGGCAAATTCACCTTGAGATTTTCATTCCCTTAGAGAGAATGCCGTGTCTTGTTGTCATAGTGTTTGTATTTTTAAAAAATCTTAGGTCTTTTGCCCCCTAGAGAGTCATCCCTATAGTAAAGAATAAAAAATAGGGCAAAAACCAGTAAGCCATAGAGCTGAGTTTTGACCGTAGGTCTTCACAGTCCCACATTCTTTCCACTGTAGCAGAGTACCTCCTTCCAGCACAGCAGCTTGCAAATACCAGGAAGATACTTCAGAATACCTGATAGCAATCTTGCCATCTGATAAGCTACTGTTTGGAGAAGTCTGTAATCTTAAAAAGGAGTCCTGTTGCAGATTAATGAGTAGATACATATTAATGAGTAGGTGATTTAAAAGAATCAAGTGAAAAAGTCTTTGCATCTTACATTTTCCTCTACCACAAATTACATCTCATTGATCAATGATTCTGAACTCAAGTGGAAGAAGAAAATTACTATTTTCCTTGCTCTGATTAATATACTCGTAGACATTGATTTCCTGTGGGTTTTATTTTTTTTATAATGTAAAATCTACTGTATCTCTTCTTAATAAATAGAAATTTTTTGCAAAAAAAAATAGGGCAAAAAAGTTTGGCAAAGCTAATCAGTTGTAACGGCCTGACATTATATCTAGGATTCTCCCTCGTTTGCACAGAGTCTTATTTCTTTGGGGCCAAGATTAGTGTGCTTGTGCTTCTTAACAGCTGTTCAGGGACTGGTGGGTGCTGGCTTCTCAGCTCCAGCCAGGGCCAGGGTTCTTCCTCCATCCTGCTGGTGACTCCTTGGCTCCTTCTAGGTCTGTTAGTGCTGAGTGACTAGGCACTCTTCACTGCTCTTGTCTGAAGAACTGACCCTTTGTCTTCCTCATGAACTTAGCTATTCTACTGAAGGGATTTCTAACCCAGAAATTGGTATGTAGCAACAGACCAGACAGCAGGAAATGGAATACTTCGCCCCTTGCAGTGGAGAATGCTACTGAGGGGGAAGGGAAGAAGGGTTTATTTAGTGCCTATAATGTGCTAGGCACTTTACAAACATTACGTCATTTGGTCCTAAAAAACAACCTGTTGGGTAGACGCTGTTATAATTCCTTTTTGTAGTTGAGGAAACTGAGGCAGAAGGCAGACAGAGGTTAAGTGACTTGACCAAGATCACACAACTGGTGTCTTAGGCTAGACTTGAACTTGCCTTTTCCTGATCCCAGGCCCAGCATTCTACCCATGGTGCCATCTAGCTGCCTAGGTGGTTCAATAGATAGATCTACCAAGGTGGCAGGGCTTCTGCCTTCACTATAGGTTGCTCCACCTGGCTACAGAGACACCCCATAATCAGTTAAGGTTGATTGTAGCTACTTTGGTGTGGTCAAAAAAGTCATCAATTTCACATCCTCTTTTAAAGTTACACCTTAAAGCACCATCCTGTAGAAGTGTGAGCGGTAGCTGTTATCCTACTCTAGTGCTTTGGAAGGGGAGATTGTAGTGGCTTACTTGCTGTAATAGTGAGGTGAGCTAACTGTCCCAACCACTGCTGGTAGTGAGGCTCTGAGTCCCTCTTTTCTTTCTCCCATTCCTCTTCCTTTCCCTCACTGATAACAGCGGAGGAGCAGTGGTTGCACTCCAGGCCTGTAGAGAGCTCTCCTTGGGCCCCAGCCCTGTGTTTAGGAGGAAGGGGGTCCAGCAGTTCCACCAACCACCTTGTCTACTCCAGTGTGCAAGAGCTGCAGACCATGACAGCTCTCAATCTTCGCGTGGCAATGTTGAAGCAGCAGATCCACCTCCAGAAGGTACAGACCTGTCCTGTTCTGACATGGTGGCAAAATTCCCATTGAGCAAGCCATCTGCTTACTTGATTTCCTTTTTTGTGGACTCTTATCTCCGTGGACTTAATAGTTGTGTATCTGGGAGGTCAGACAAAGGGAGTGTGTGGGGGTGTGGGTGGGGTGGAGAACTTCTTTCCTCTGGAGGAAGAAATAGTTGAGGGATGTGGGACTAGATCTTTTGCATGTGGCTTCTTTTTGTTCTGTCTGGCAGCATCTGCCCTCACCAAGATTCCAAGAAGGGCTTGTTATCAGAATCTGGCAGTCTTAGGGGTTTTTCAAACCAGTGTACATTGAGTCTTGTATGTAATAGAAACATGTTCATATCTGGTGTCTGCATTTTTGTTGTGCAGTCACTAGATTTTTTTTTTATCTGGGGGGGTGACTTTTTTTTTTGACACTCAGGGTATAAGGTGTGTGTGTGTGTGTGTGTGTGTGTGTGTGTGTTTACATACGTGGGTACAGTCCCCATGATGAGAGGCTGGAGTATTTAGAACCTTTGTTGTCTCTGAAAGTCTTTTTCTGTGACACCCCCAGGTTCTGATGGAAGAACTTCTCCCCCTGGTGAGATCTGAGAGCCCTGCTGGCCCAGCTCAGTTGGCACTGTACCGGGCTATCCATAGCCAACTCTGTGAGGCTGGGGAGTGCTTCTCCATACTGGTGAAAGATGAGCCATCTGTCTGAATGTGGCATGGGCCCTGTCATCCATCGCTCCAATCTGGGGCCTCCTTCCACTGAATTTATGTTCCTCTTGCCGCTTGTCATTTATTAGCCAGCAACCTTTGCTTTCTGTCCCCTAGGAAGTCTTGAAAACCATATGGGAACATTAAACATCATAGCTGATCTCTGCCTTCCTCCACCCCCAGTTCCTTGCCCATCTGTCTTTCCGCCTAGTCCAGGACTATAGGACTCAGTAACCTAGGCCAAGGACAGGGAAGGGCTTATTGTTTGTACTAGGATATGACTCCTTGGGGAGAGGAGAGGATGTAGAGGGACTGAAGGCTGTAAGGGGACTGTATTGACTAATAATAGTGATAATCTAAGCTGGAAGAACAAGGGGAAGTGTACCCTAGAAATGAACATGGGCTCTTATAGTACTGCTGGGGGCCTTAGCAATAGAAAAAGATTGAAATTGCCCTAAGACCAGAGCCCCCTTCAGGGATGTTCCACTTCACGCTTGGCCAGCACAGCACAAGACATTTGTTCAATGGTAAGAGAGTGATCATAAAATTTACTGAAAGGCACAGTCACTATTCAGGCTAGGACAGTTGAGGGAGCCTTCTAGGAGGAGGTAGACTTAAGTTAGGCCTTGAAGAACAGATGGGAGTTGGTCAGGGTGCGGGAATATTCTAGATAGGGGACAGAACTAGCAAAAGAGAAGAAATGCGAAGGCCTGACGATTTGGAGAGAGGTGAACAAGGATGGAAAAGTAGATGGCAGGGCCAGAGGAAAGGGCCTCGAAGGCCAGGCTAAGGAGTATGGACTTGATTTTGTAGGCAATGAGGAAGCTATGGAAGGGTCTATCAAGAAGTCATAAGTTGGGCTCTAGTCCCAGCTCTGTGCCTTACTTTCTAGGTGACAGTTTCTTCATCTGTACAATGGGAAGAATGATATTTGTATAATTTACATAAAGTACTTTGGAAATGTGAGTTTTGGCAACATTTAACAAAGGCGTGTGACATCTAACTTCCTGAAACATGCATGGATTTCAGTTCAGATTGGCACAGTTGTACTCACTTTTTATGTAGAGACAGTTGTATAGGATCTACTTTTATTTATTCTTAAATATATTTTTATTCCAAACTTCAAACACCAAATTCCAAACACCAAATATCGAACATTTCCCTACACATAGGTGAATCCAAAAAGAGGATTGTATACAACACCCCCCTTTTTTAAAGTATATAATAAAGTCAACTCATTAATTTCAAAACCATCCTGCTTGTCTTTGCTTCCTTCTGAACTTCTGGACTCCTAGGCATATTAAAAAGGTTTCATTGGCCCTTCTTTTTGGGCATCATCAATATCATTACTCCCTTGTTTTCCCTCTCCACACACACACACACCTCCCAAGTTAAGAACAGAAAGAAAAAAATTATAACAAGCATCATCGAGCAAAATAGATCTACGCAATCCAAAAAATATAACCCCCTTCTTCCACACCTTGGGGCTATCACCTCTGTCAGGAGATGGATAACATGCTTGTTTTAAGTCCTTGGGAAACATGATTGGTTGTTGCTTTGATTAGAGTTCTTAAGTTCTTTTAAAGATGTTTTCTGTAACAGTGTTTTGTCATTGTACAGATTGTACTTCAGGTTTCTCTCCATCCATTTCAACATTTCTTATGGCAGGATCATATTCCATTATATTCATATACCATAATTTGTTTAGCCATTCCCTAATTTATTGGCACTACCTTTGCTTACCATTCTTTGATACAACAAAAAGTTCTGCTATAAGTATTTTTGTATGTATCTGCCCATTCCCTCTTTCTTTTATCTATTTGGGGGTATATGCCTAATAGTGATATGACAAGGTTAAAGGATTGTATGATTTAGTGACCTTGTTTATAGTTCCAAATTGCTTTTCATAATGGTGGGATCAGAGCATAACTTCACCAATAGTACATTGGTATACCTGTCTTCTCACCCCTCTCCACTTGTCTTTTTCCATTTTTGTCATTTGCTCTAATTTTAATTTCTATTACTATTAGTTGTTTGGAGTATTTTTTTTTCATATGGTTATTGTTAGTTTGCCTTTTATCTTTTGAATGGCCTGTTCATGCCTTCTGGCCACTTACCTATTAGCAAATGGCTCTTCTTCTTATCTATTTGTATCAATTACCCATGCCACTGAGCTTTATGCTTATAGCATTAGTGACCTCCCAAAAGTAACCACAATGGATTGGAGTAGCTTCATTTTACTAGATGGGGAACCTGGAGCACATGGAGAGGAAATGATATTCAGGTAATAATCTCAGCTAGGATTTGAATCCGAGGCTGCATTTACCAGTTCCCTTTCCATCATACCCTGTGTCTCTGCCCTCGAAAACATTTGTTTCCCTCTTGCCCATCTGCTTGGATTTGCAGAACATCCCCCACGTCTACCAGCGACAAAGCCCTTTATTCACAACTGTCTAGGAACTCAATTGGCAGGCTGTAGGCTTTCGACTTGGTTTTCTTTCTACACGAAAAGGGAGCTGGGTGCACAAAGGATCATTATAGATCCCTGTGTTCAAAGAATGAGATTCACTCCCGAAGGGAGAGAGAAAACTGGAGAAATGGACCCACCCTTACTGTCGGAAAGGATTGTATATTGGTGTACTGTAACCGTATTTGTCGTGTACTGTCGGAGGGAATCATACATTGTCAGTATAATTGTGTAATATATTGTTGGAGAGAATTGCATAGGTATAACTATAATATACTCTTGGAAGGAATTGTATGTCAGTATAACTGTGTGTAATGTACTATTGGAGGGAATTTATATCAGTATATCTATATGTAATTTACTGTTGGAAGGAATTGTATGTCAATATAGCTACATATGTAATGTATTTATATTTTAATCGAATGGATGAAATGTATTTTCAACCTGTGAGGGGCTCCAGTTAGTAGCCTTGTTGGTGAGCGTATGAACCATGAGGCATCTTAGTAGGTGGAACCTTGCCAAAATGGGGGATGGATGGTGAGGTGGGCCCTGGAAGTTCATAAGAGGGGCCTGAATGGGGACCCCCTTTGAAGCAGAAAGAAAGCTAAATTTGTCCTAGAAACGGGTGGGGGAAAGTTCTCTTCTAAGGCAGCATGGTGGGTGGCCCCCGGGCAGAGATAGGCCTAGAGACTATCAGATGGGAGCTCAGCTAGCCCAGGAAGCTGTGCTGGCCAGTTTGACCAGATTTTGGGATAAAATTATCCAGCAGGGAAGTGATAGCATAGACCTGTGTAGCAATTTCATTAGGGTGTACACTCGGAATTTTATGCATTTTTTAGGATGAACCTTAAATAATCATCACAGACATTTTTATTTATAAAACTAAGGAAATTAAAACTTAAGTTTTGAAATTTTATAGCAATAGTTTAAAAATACAAACTTAAGAATGAGGTAAAATGATAGGTTTTAGTTATAGAACTAACCAGATGTATGTAAAAATAGTCAATTTTCATAATCTTTATCTCTTACCTGATAATAAACTAACCTAAGCTGACTTAAATAGATTAAGGTTTTTTTCTTTTCCTTCACCGGAGAATAAGACAATAGGGATTCAAATTCCCCAATCACATCATTTTCACCTTTGTAATTAACGGAGGAAGCCAATTATTATTCAATGTACAAAATCACCAGTGAGTTGAGGCATTGGTGGGACATTATACTTTTTTAATTTTTGCGTATGTTAGCTTCCAAAAACCTCTTTAATACGAGGTAGTAATAAGTAAGGTTGCAAAGCACTGGATAGATTTGTAAACTGCCTAGAAAGTTGAAAAAGATCAATCTGATTCCTTTTCGGATCAAACCAATATCAACTAGCATTCATAGCACTAACTTTAGGAATGGATACATCATAACCAAAGCAACCTCACTTTAAGTTCCCAGTGAATATTTTACTTTATATTACTTTAAATTTAAAATACTTTAAATTAGTTGGCAATGATTTTCATATCCCTGCCAATGTGTAATGTCTCAGCAGTTTTTCATTGTAGTTACAATTTTACACATCTCCTGCTCTAATCAGTCAATGCCAGTAATCACAGAGTCCAGGAGTGAGTAAAATGAAGTTACTCTCTCTTTTATATTAAAGTCATGTTTTGTCTCAAAAACATCATTAATACCAGTGGGTGTTTTTCTCTTAGCTGGGGAAATTGGTCCATTACTTCCTACGCACATTTTCAAATCATAACTGAAAAGAGATTGAACAATATCCTGGGCTACTTCTCATCACAGCCAAATGACAGAATTCTACCTCCTGTCATTACAGTAAATTACAGAATGGAATTCAAAGAGGCTTACTTGTAGCAGCACCACCTAGAGAGAATAGCTCACCATTTAAAATGTAAAGATGAATTGCCATGAATTTAGTTCAAGGATAAGGCTTCTAGCTTTGATTTTTGTATCATCAAAGAGAGTTACCTTGAGAAGCTTATAAGATGATGGAGCGGTTGCTTTTTTTTTTTTTTAAATAGCAGCCACTGTGGCTCTGCATACTCCATCTTGTATTTAAATATAAAGTACCCTGGCTTTTAAAGTTCTTAACCTGACATCTTCCTACCTTTCCAGTCTTCTTACACTTGACTCCCACCAACTCTACAATCCAGCTACAGGGGGACTATTTGCTGCTTCTAACAAATGACACTCCATCTCCTAACTGCCTTCCACTGGTTGTTCCCAATGTCTAGAATGTGCTCCTTCCTCACAATTGCTTCTTGCTTTCTTTGTCTTTCATCAAGACTCAATTCAAATCTCAGTCTGCAGGAGGCATTTCTTGGTTCACCCTTGCTTCCAGTCCCTTTTCTGAGGTAACTTTCCATCTATTTTTTATATATCTTGTCTGTACACAGTTGTTTTCCCCACTGGATTGTGAGCTCCTTGAAGGCAGTGACTGTTTTTTGCCTTTTTTTGTATCCCCAGAAGTTAGCACATACTAGGTACTTAATAAATGTTTGTTAACTGACTGATAATGACTTCGATCTTCAAGTGGGAAACTACTTTGGTGAAATTTTCTCTATTACTGCATGTCCCTCCATGAGGTCTGAATAACACCCCCAAAGTCAAACTGTTCTATTTATTTGAAGTGCATGCATCTATTTACTAGGGAGGTTGAAACAATGGGTATAGCAGTGTACCTAAAGTATTTCTTTATTTCTTTATGTTTCATTGGCAATCTCACAGTAATCTGTTTGTAGCACTTAACAGCTGGTATTCAGATAGTGCGTTAAGGCTTGCAGAGCACTTCACAAACATTTTCTTGTTTTATCTTCACAACAAAGCTGGGGAAGGGGTAGGTGCGATTGTCCCCATTTTATAGATAAGGAAATTGAAGCAGATAAGCAACTTGCCTGAGTCACAGAGCTGGTAACTGCCTAAAGCTGAATTTTAGCTCAGATCCCACTGACTTACAGGTCCACCACTGTCTGCTGTGCCACCAAGCTGCCTCCAAAACAGACGTCACAAATGACCAGACTATTTTAAGACTGCCAAGGACATCATTTAACTGGTCAAAAACAGACAGCGTCAATTAATAATCTCTAAACAGATATAAACTGTTTAACGGGACTTTTTATTGTCCAAATACTGTACCACAATGGACATCTGTTCATGGTGTCCACTGTCAGTAGTAGTGTTGGCAGTTATTGAAATGATTGTTTTATTTGACAAAGAACCAATCTTTTGTCGAATGATGTTTTGCAAGACCACAATTAAATCATTTTGGATGCAATTACAGCTTTGAAGAAAGTGTTTCACATGATTTGCCATTGATAGATTACATTTTTGGAGCATATTAACAAGATTTAGAAATAGGCTTTTCTCAAAATTGGCAACTTTTTCGTTGACACCCCTGAATAGTCCCTCCTACTTTTTGCCGAACATAGCATGTCACTGTATTACCTTTTTGTCGTGGCACAGTTTCTGCGTAATACTGATCCCACTAAATTCAAATCCAAATGCAGCATTACTGCTTGCCATATGGGTCCTTCATTCAGCTACTGCCAAAATGGGTCTTAAAAGTCACTAGAGGCCCAAGACCTCTCCTTATAGCATTGTTGCCCACTGGACATGAAGGATTCAGACTAAAACTCCAAGAGAGAAATCTGGGTGGAGATTGACTAATGCCTTTTTTAATGCCTCCATAGCCAACCAAAGAGCCTCCTAGTCCTCACTGAGGTGAATAGGAACTAGTTCAGCTAACTTGAACCAGTTGCAGAATATCTCTCTATGCTCCCAAATCTTTCTCCAAGTCACTTGCATTGCATGTCATCAGGAGTCTCCTAGAAAGTCTTCCTAGACTCCAGAATATGAGGAGCATTCTGCCCATGAGCCAGTCCCCATCACAAGGGACCCAGCAGGCTTATATGTCTAAACAAGAAGAGAAAAAGAGAACCTCTGCTAAGCCTGAGCCTTCTCTTTCCAGAAGACCAAGGTGGTATAGGGGAAAATGTGTACCTGAAATGTTGAATGGAAATTTTCATGTTTTTGATCTTGTTATATCTCTAAAGTAAATATCCCCAATACACACTAGCAAATGATTATAGTAGCTTTGTGTTTGACAAATGTAAAGATTTAAGCTTTTGAGATAAGAATACACTATTTGGTAAAAATTATTGGGAAAACTAGAAAGCAGTCTGACAGAAATTGAATATAGATCAGTATCTAATACCACTTAACATGATAAGGTCAAAATGGGTACATGACCTAGATATAATGGGAAGTATCATAAGAAAACTAGAACATGGTTCTCACTTTACTGCACAGACTGGTACTTGGTGATAACAATTGTCTTTAAGTCCTTAAGGGAGGAGCCCAAATATTTGTATCAGTGTTCGTTTTTATTCTGTTTGCCCCTTTAAAAAATCTTGATGAATTGACCTATATTTTTAAAATCAAAAGGTAGCAAACAATTCAATTAAAATGTAGTTCCACAGGCTTGTTATATTAGTCCAGTACAGGCATCAAAGATTTGAAATACTGTAGATAATGTGCCGGGCACTCCTGATGCACTTCTTCTAGAATCATAGTGAGAGAGGAAGAGGAAGACCAAAGGACTTCATTAGGAAGTGGTGGCTACATATTTGTACAACATCTATACTATATTAGCAATTTGGTACTTAGTGCACCATACAGCAGCCCACACTTTAAAAGTGCAAGTGTATCGCAACTAAAATGTAGAGCCACTTGTTTTTTGGAGGGGGGAAGTGACATTAAGGCAAGTTTGAGCACACCCACACACTCTGTATGCCTTCGGGTGACAGGCTGTAGGAGGACAACCCAGGTTCATGACTAGGTTATTAGCATTGCATCTGGATTAGGTGAGTGGGGAGTGTCTTTGATGAATTTTCCAGTCACAGCAACTTATCCACCTACCTAGATGGAGTTGCCGCTTATGGCATTGATGTGAGGATCTACACCATAAAATCAAAGAACGTTGAAGAATTATTCTTTTTCAAACGTCTGACGCTCTGTTCTATTATAAGATTCCTTCCGAGTGAGATGTTCTGTGTCCTAAGGACCCTTTCAGCCCCGATGCTCTATGTTCTAAGGGCTTTTTCATCTTTGCTATGGAACATTTCTGTAGCCTTCTTCTACCTTGGCCTTTGTTGGAGGGATCCCCAAAGGGTTAACAGCCCCAGTGTCCCCCAGTGACATCACGGTTCCTTCTTCCAATCCGCGTTTCCCAGGAAAAAAAAAACAAAACAAAACCCAGCTGAGAGGTTGGGGGCAGCAGCCAGAGCCAGAGGGAGCCGAAGCAGAGAGCTTGCCTGTCCAGCACCCTCCTACCAGGCTCTCCCCGGGCTTTCGGCGCGTCTGGAGCCATGAGCACCCCGACGTGCGCGCTGGCCTCCGAGGCAGGGTTGCCCCCAGCCCCAGCCCCGCCAGCCCCGGCGGCCCCGGCCCCTGCTCTGGGCCCCTCAGGACCCCTGCACACCCTGGCACTGGCCACTGGAGGAGCTGGCAGCTCCTGGCACCGTTGCATCTTCCCCTTCGGCGCCGTGTCCACGCTAGTCGGCGCGGCAGCCACCGGCATCACCTTCTCGCTGAGGGGACCCCGCCTGGACCTCGCCCAGGGGGTGTCGGTGGCCGCGCTTGGCTCAGGCCTTGGCCTCCTGACCGCCGCCTTCCTCTGCTGGCGGGCCCGCCGGGGGAAACGGAGGCAGCGGGACCCGGACGATGAGCCCCGGACGCCCTGAGGCTGCTCGGGCTGGAGGTTGGCTGGTCCACAGGGCTCCAGCTCCGGGGAGGCACCGGCGCAGGCGCTGGGTTCTTTCTGCGCCTCCCGTTCCCCCAACCCAACCCGCCCGCTCTCCCGTCTTGGGCGCTCGAATCGTTGAGGGAAGCGCCGCGACTTTGCTGGCTAGGGGGGCGGACTATGGTGGAGTGCAGGGAGACAGGAGATCCAAAGTGTTCTGCCTAGGACGGGGGGCACGGCAGGATCCCACCCAAGTGCTGGGTCTTGAAATGGAAGGAGGTAGCATGTTAGGGGTTGACGGCTTCTCTAAATCCCTCCCGCCGCAGCTTGGCTTCGCCCTCCTGTCCAGAGGAGGCGAGGATGGGGAGAGAATGGAGCTTGGCCGCCCTAAGGGACCAGTGCGCTCTCCTTTCATTTCTCCATCGACCCAGGGGAGGGGGTAACAGAAACCAAACTCCGGGAGGACACTGCCTGGGGCCACATCCCCTAGGCCTCCTTACCCCATATTTTCTGTGGTTTATTGTTTGGCTCTGGCCTATGACTCATTAAAAGAGTTTGTCCTTCAGTGTGTGCGGATGGAGGAGGATGGGGGTGGGGGAAGAGAGGGTAACTGACGTGTCCATGTTTTTGGCTCAGGGAATGGGGTCTTCAGAGCCCAGGCCCAGAATGGCAGTCTCAGTCCAACCGGGCCTATGGAGGGGAGAGAACCTGGCATGTTATTAGTGGAAAGAGTCTTGGACACAGGAGTCAAGAGACGGATTCTAATTTCTGCCCTGCTTTGTGTGACCTTGGACAAGTCACTTCTCTCTGGACCTCAGTTTCTACATCTGTAAGATGTGGGAGTCTGTAGTTCTTTAAGGTTTGCAAAGTGCTTTTCTCCACAATAACCTTGTGAGGCAGGTAGTCTAGCTGTATAATTTCTATTTTAGATTATTCCTAAGTTTCTATATATACAGCTCTAAAAATTCCATGATTCCTCCCCCTCTCCTCTGTCATCCCAAAGTGTTTGCAGCATTTAGAAAGGGATCTTGTGTGCCACCTTCAGTTAAGAACCCTCACCCCCGACATTTAGAGGGGGAATAGTCACAGGTGTGGCTTCATGAAGGTGAGAGCCTTCACAGATACATGTTTGTTGGGGGAGTATATTCCAGATGGGGGGAGTAGTTAGCCAAGGCTCTGAGTCAGGAATGAGCCTGGTGCAATCATGTTAGTCATCTCTGTTATCTAGCCTGAAACACCCCCCCCACCCCCGCCCCAAGCAGTTACTATGGAAGATCTTACCCTTCTTCAGCCTTGCCCCCCTGCCCTTCACTCACTGCTGAAGACCTTAGTCCAGTGGTGGTATGGAAAGAGCTATGGTTTTAGAATTAGACCTGGGATTGAATTCTGGCTCTGCTCCGTTACTCCAGCGTGACCTTGGCCAAATCACTTCCCTCTTTCTTCGTCAGTAAAATGAGGGGGTGGGACTAGATGGCCGCTGAGGTCCCTTCCTGCTGTTGATATATGATGCTATGATTTCCAAAGTCCTTCTGCTTCAAGATCTATTCTACTAATTCGGTGGAGGCTATCCAAACTCCCTCAACTCCCCTGCCCCCATAACAATCCAGTCAGTTGTCAAGTCCTGCCAATTATGTCCGAAATATTTCGTTGCTGTCCCCTTCTTCCCCATTCCCACTACCACAAAACCTTCCTTACCTTTTCACCCAGGCTTTCTGC
This sequence comes from Phalanger gymnotis, assembly GCA_028646595.1. NCBI lineage: Eukaryota > Metazoa > Chordata > Mammalia > Diprotodontia > Phalangeridae > Phalanger > Phalanger gymnotis. The sequence continues at coordinate 282,206,144 of CM053624.1, forward strand.
CTCCAGTTTCCCAAACTAACCTATTAATTTCCCAAAGAAACTTCCCTTTCCCCCTCACCCCACCCCCAAGTCCAACAGTACTCAAGCTTTCATGACTCTGTGTTATCTGTGAAAAGGCAAACCTCCTTCACCTGGTGCTTAAGGCTTGCTCTGATCTGATACTAACCTTTCTTTCCATCTCAATCTATGCTTCAGTCCAACTCAACTATTCACCTTCCTCTGAGTGTGTCCCGTGCTTTCTCATTCCTGGGCCTCTGTTCATGTTGTTCCCTCTGCCTATCTTCCCTCTTTCTCCTTTTGATGTCCTTTCATTCATGCTTAAAAACTCAGTTCAAATGCCATCCCAAGGAAGCCTGCCTGGGTCCCCAAAGTTAGCAGTGATTTTTCCCTTTTCTGAACCTTCCTACAAAGCATTTTGTTAGTCTGTTGTGGCACTTATCACACTCTTGCCTTATATTGGAGTTAAGCTGTGTATATGTCCTCTCCCCTTCTAGACTGTGAGTCCCTCGAGGATAGCACCTGCATCTTTTTCATCTTTGTACTCCTCCAAAGCAACCAGCCCAGTGTCTTGTAACACAGTAGGCCTTCAATAAATATTTGTTGAATGAAGATTGGCTTAGCTAAAATGGAGGTCTCATGGAAGGGAGGTGGTCAGAAACCTGGTTGGGATGTACATCACTTTAAGGAGCAAAACCTTCATTCTGTAGGCAGTGAGGAAAGACTCATTGAAGGACTTCAAGCGGGGGAGTGATAATTTCAAGGCTGTTTGCTAAATTTGGCAGCATGTGTAGAAGGAGGGAGAGTCTAGAGGCAAAAAGGTCAGTTAGGAGGCTAGTGTGATAATAGTCCAGAAGAAGAATGAGGACCTGAGTTGGGGGTTGGATTTGGTATGCTATTATAAGGCCCAACATTGAATGGGTAGAATTTAGAAGCTATAGCGGTAGATAGAATCTGTGATCTCACCACAGTGATTTTATACATAGTTGGTGACTGATAAATATTTACTAAATGAATTTAAAGAAAGATTAGACAAGTCTCTGAATCTGAATTTGGGAGATGAAGTAGAGGGAAGAATTGGATGTCTGAGGTTTTGGGTTTAGGAAACAGGCATAAGTACAGGGCTCACAACCCAGAAATTTCAATTTCCATGGGTCAGCAGTTAGGGGGACGATTAGGATAACAGGGAGGAAAATCCAAATAGTGGCAAGGTTCTCACCCCACCCCCATTCCACCTTACTTGTGCCAGCTTGTGCTGAGTCGTAACCAAACTCATGCGACCTAAGCTAAGAATTCGGACTGAACTTTTCAGCTCTGTACCATCTGGAAGCTAGCAAATGCCAGGAATTTTGGTAGCTAGGGCTATGAAGCCTGGCTACTTCAGGATTCCTGTGAACCAGACAGTGAGAAAACATCACTTGCTTAAATTAGACTTTGGTCTTGTGATCTCCCTGGGCAGGCCAGGCCTAGAGTCAGGAAGAGTTATCTTCCTGAATTCAAATAGGCCTCAGATATTTACTAGCTGTGTGACCCTGGGCAAGTCACTTAACCCTGTTTGCCTCAGTTTCCTCATCTGTAAAATGAGCTGCAGAAGGAAATGGCAAACCTCTCCAGTATCTTTGCTAAGAAAACCCCAACTGAGGTCACAAAGAGTTGGACACAACTGAAATGACCAAACGACAAATGTGATATCTCTGGCACATTCCCCCCTGCCCTCCCCTCCCAAAGTCAGGAGCAATCTTAGATACTTTCGGTGCCCATTTTTTAAATAAAAAAAATTACCGTTGCCTTCAACAGACACTTCCCCATCCAAGGGTTGGGAGATGAGAATTATTCTGTGTATTCTGGACCCCAAATCCCAAGAAGCTACTGGATCCCTTGGTGAAGTGAATAGCCTTGGCGCCCCTGTCTCAGGGTCTTGCTGTTCCCACATGTGGGTCCACTTTATCTCTACAAGTCCCTGGGACTAGTTTGGCCCTAGGTAGGGGAACTACAACCTAGGCAGCCCTCAATCCACAACTTAGCCATCCTAGCACTGGGTCCCCTTAGTGCTGGTTCCCTTTTGGCCTCATATTCTAGTTCCTAGGCCTGAGTTTCCACTCTATCCATTGTGACCTAGCCTCTGATTCATGCCCCAACTCTAGGGTTAGAATACATTCCTGCTCCTTGTGTCTTAAGTCCTCTGGTAACTTTAGTGCTGAGATCCCTTTTGCCCTTCCTAGGGCCTAGAGTCCTGTGCCCAAACAAAACATAACCCCTGTGGCTTTGTTCTGCTACCCATTGCTAGATATCACTGATAATGCCTATGAACCCCACTTTGTGCTAAACTGCCTTTACTCCACTGGGCCTCCCTGACACCAGCTGCTTGCTTATTGTGTGCCCTAAGACTCCCCTTACATTCCTGCCCATTCTTCTAGACTTCTTCCCCCTGCCAGGCTCTGGGACTTCACCTAATGGTCTGCCTAGACCCTCCAGAACTAACTTTTCTATGCATCTCGACCTCTGGCCTGGCCCATCCAATGGTACTCAAACTCTAATATTGACCAAATGTTAAGGCCCAAAATATATCAAGTCCCAACCAAAGGACTCACTCTGATGTAAGAATCATTAGAGAGGCCAGGGAGGGAGGTTGACCACAATGGCCAGAGGGAAGGAGACATCTAATGGGCGCTGTCTTTCTCCCTGACCCAAGGCCTAAATCCTACATTTAGGTCTAGGAGCCAAGTTCATGTCCAACACAATCTTTTCCCTAAAAGCCAAGCTCAGGCATACTGCCTTCCCTGTCTCTTACCCCTACCTGCACCCTGGATCCCATCCCCATTAGACATTCCTTTTCATGAAACAGCCTGCAAGCTTGGTGCTCTGCATACACTTGGCCCTTTAGAGACTGTTTGATTATACATGTGCCATCCAAACGGCATAGCCCTCATTGCCCATTGGGTATCTCTGGGCCTCAGTTCTGTTTCCTCTCCATGGAAAAACTACTTGGATAACTTACCAAGAATTCTGCAGGAATCTACAGTTGCTCTCCAAGTTCTTCACCCAGACCTGGGTTGGTACGAGATCAAGGCTGGTGTCTTTTCTCCATGACTGGGTAAGTGCTATGATTCGATGACTATGAGTATTCCCTTCACTAGGTCATTCCCTAGTGAACTGTTTGGCCAGCCCTCCTGTTAGGCTACCATGGTTAGGTATTATAGTGGAAAGAACTCCAGATTTGGAGCTAAAGACTTTTGTTTGTGGGCCCTAGTATCTTCTGTAAAATGAGAGCTTTGGCTTAGATCAGGGAGTCTTTAACATTTTTTTTTTTTGTGTGTGCCAGACATCTTTGGCAGTCTAGTGAAGTCTGTGGACCTCTTGTCAGAATAACATTTTTTAAATGGTTAAAGTAAAATACATAATATTACATAGGAAACCAATTGCATTGAAATAGTTATCAAAATATAAAAACAAATTCATGGACCCTAGATTAAGAACCCATGGATTAGGTCAGAGGTATTAAACTCCTGAAAATGGACAAATGTTATGTTAATTTGTGTTTTTTTTTAAGTCACTTTCCACTGGTAGGTATCCCTTTCTATCTGACACCACTAGACTAGATGACCTCTAAAGATTCTTCTAGCGCTATGAGCTGAGCCTTCCAGGATCTTCCTCTGCATTAGGCCACTGGTACAGGATACTTGAACCCTAGCCCGGCACTTCTTGGTGCCACCCTCCCCCAATTTATCCAAGTCGCTTCTGTCTCTTCTGAGCACCCGAAACCTTCTATCCCTGATATCTCCCTAGCCTCCTCCCAAGTTCCAGAACCCCCCTCTCTTATCAGTACCTTTGTATACAGCCCCAGTCAGTTTCCTTGAATTTAGGGGAGCTTGTTCCTGTCGAGCCAAGAAAATCAGATGTTCACTCTAGGCTGTTACTCTTTTGAAGGCTGAATTTAGGGTAGGAAAGGGAAGACTTCCAAGGCTGGTGGCTGAGTCTGATGGCCCTGCAGGGGTAAAGAATCTGGCCACTATGTCTCTGCCTCAAGAATAGAAACCTGAGGACATGACTGGAAGAGGACTTATGTCCCAACTTCAAGATCCATAAAGGACACCCACAAAGTGACTGATCAATTTAAATATTTTTACCCTGTCCCTACGGGTATGGAGTAGTCCATGTACCCTTGTTATGGTCTATGGACACTTGGAGTGTACAGAGGTATTTTAAGAAGTTCATGAATCATTAAGTGCACCAAACATCATTATTTTGTCAATCAGAGGGTACTAAAAATACAACTACTAGTATATGATAGAAGGTAAAGCCCATGAAATTTTTTTTATGTCAAAACCTGTTTTTCAAGAAATCTCTTTCTTTGAAAAGGTTGGAACCACTCATCTAGTCTGGACCCCTCATTTTACATGTGAGGAAGCAGACCCAGAGAGGGTAAGTTACTTCTCTGTGGTCACAGAGGTAGGAAGTAGAACAGTCAGATTTGGAACCCAGGTTCTATCTGCAAGTCAAGTTTCTTCTACTAATCATGTCATGCACGTATTTCAGCCTTCTCATTTTATAGGTGAGGACAGTGAAGCCAGGAGAGAGTGACTAGTCAGTGTTGCATAGGTAGTAAGTGGCAGGACCACAATTCAAATCCACATCTTTCAACTCCATTCAGCTCTTTCCAGTTAACCAATGATTTTCAAACATTTTGACCCCAGGACCCCTTTACGCTTAAAAATTATTACCCTAAAGAGCTTTTGTTTATATGGGTTATATTTATGTTGACCAAATTAGAACCTAATAATTATCATTTTATGAAAATAATTTTGACTTCAAGGAGCACATAAGAGGGTCTTGAGGACCCCTGTGACTCCCCAGACCATATTTGGAGAACCACCGCACTAGTACCTTATAATTTTCCTACCTGACATTAGGTCAGTGGGCTGCTGGCCCAGTCCCCTGCCCTGTCTCTAGTCAGCATGTTGGCCTCCAAGCAGACATTGAAAAAGCTTTTTCTCTTTGCAGCAATCCAATATACCCTAGGGCTTAAACAACCTTCTTTGAAAAGCTTCTCCTGACTTGCGTTTAGACCCCCACAACTCTATTATGTCCAGACTGTTGTGGTTGTCCTCCCCATCCCTTTAACTACTCTTTGCCCTCCTAAAAAAAGGAAAATTCTAGGATGAAGACCACCTCTATTCCCTCCCCTTGTGTCAGAGACTTTCATGCCCTGAAGGAAGGACCTGGGTAAGATCACAAGACCTTAGAAATCATCAGGTCCAAATCTCTTAGGAGATTTCTCCATTTCCCTCAGCTCCCAGACCCTAGCCAGGAATCACCAGAAACTGTCTACCCTGTGGAGACTGATTCCCTACTTGTAAGGACTTCTTAGATAGCAGCTCTGTAGTTTTTTTGTTGATGGGAAGCAGCAGTGTTTTAAGGTGGAAGGAATATTGAAGCAGAACCCTGGAGACATCTAGAGGTGTTGTCTGGCTCTGACACTTATTATCTGTGAGACCTTGGACAAGTCAGTTCCCTTTGAACCTCAATTTCCCTATCTATAAAGTAGGAGCCCACAGAACATTGTGTTGTTAATTATAGTATTAATTAATATAGTATTAATACTATATTAGAATATGTAATATAATAATAGTATATTTTTTATATTAACCTTAAAGTCTCACATAAATGTGAGCTTTTTATTACTGGCTGGCCCCAGAGATGAAGATAAGTCACCAGAATTACTAATCATAATCTCAGTAGGATGCTTCTTTGCTTGAGAACCCTACCCATCCATTCTTTCCTATGCTTTTATAATGTTTTTTGCTTGTTACTTACGTTGTGAGGATGATTATGAAATAGCAAAGTAAAAAACAAACAAGCAAATAATTTTAAAGAGAATCCTAGAGGCACCAGAGTTATTGAGTCAAAGACCCCAAGGTTCTTATGACATTCTCTTAAAGCTGGCCACAAATGATCAAAGCTATCTTAGTGATTTGGAGGAAAGTATCCCAAGTTCTGATCTCCCCATTCCTTCTTCTCTCCCTAGGTGCCCTGGAAATCTGATGGGGCCTGGTTTCCTGGCCTGATTGACATTCTAGTGTCCACTCAAGGGCTACTTCATCTCCACCTGCCACTAAGCCTCCTTCTTCCCCTCCCCAGGCCTTAGGACTAGTCTAGTCTTTGCCAGAAGATTTAGCACCTTAGGAACCTTGGATCCACAGCTTAGGCAGCTCAGCTTCAAATCTCCTTGATGCTTCCATTCCTCCCCCTCTCCACCCCCACCCCCCATTCCCTGTTTCTCATTATAGGGTTTCTTGCTTTGTCCATTGTAATCAACTACCTGACTCACATACCAGGGCTAGTACTGGGGACCAGTCTTGGTTGCTATGTCCTGGTTGCCTTAGCCTTGGGGCTCTACCCCCAAACCATAGCTCCAGAATAATCTGTTTTGAAGCATCCTAGATGCTGCCTTTTTGGACGTGCTCTACTCACTCTTCTTCTAGCAGCCAGAGAAAGGGGAAGACCTGACAGAACCCTGTTTAGATGGGAGAAGCCCTGTCATCCCCGTACCTTTGGTCCCTGCTGGTGTTGGGCCTTAGTGTCCAAGGTCCTTGCTGCCCAAGCACCTGTAGATTGGCCTTCCTGAGTCTGTTATGGAGATAGGACCAGAGTCCTCTCAACCTTGGCTCCTCCCCCCATGAGGCTTTCTTTCCTCAGGGCAGACAATAAGGACAGAGAGCTGGGAACAGAATGGAAGAAATTCTGTGGAGTCCACCGGGTCTGTAGGGCTGCTAGCTCAGTCCTCTGTCACTTTGGCTTTTTTAACTGCTTTTTCATCCCCTCCAAATCTTCACTGAGATGCCAGACCTGCAGCTTACTGTGGCTCAGATTGTGAGATTTTTATTGCGAAATTCAGACTTAAATTGAAGAAAGTAGGGAAAACCATAGACTGATATACATATGACCTAAATAACATCTGCTATGAATATGAAGTGGAGGTGATGAGTAGATTTAAGGGATCAGATCTGGCAGATAGAGTGCCTGAAGAACCATGAACAAAGGTTCGCAGCATTGTACAGGAGAGAGCAACAAAAAAATTCCAAAGAAAAATAAGAGCAAGAAAGCAAAATGGCTATCTGTTTAGAGTTTGCAATAGCTCAGGAAAGAAGGAAAGTGAAAGAGAAAGGAGAAAGGGAAAGATCTACCCAACCAACTGCAAGGCTAGCAAAGAGAGATAAGAAGCTTTTATTAAATGATCAATGCAAAGAAATAGAAGAAAACAATATAGTGGTAAAGACAAGAGATCTCTTCAAGAAAATTAGGGATATCAGGGAAAGTTTCATGCAAAAATGGGCATGATAAAAGACAAAAATGGTAGGGCTTTAACAGAAGCAGAAAAGATTAAGAAGAGGTGGAACAATTAAATCAAAAGAACTGTACAAGAAAGATCTTAAGATCATTGCTAACCATGATGGTGTGGTTATTGATCTAGAGGCAGACATCCTGGAGAATGAAGTCAAGTGGGCCTTAGGAAGATTTGCTAACAACAATAAGGCTGGTGGAGGTGATGGAATTCCACCTTAGCTAATCAAAACTCTAAAAGACAATGCTGTTAAAGTGCTTACTCAGCACTTTTGCTGAGCCAGCAAATTTGGAAAACACAACAGTGGCCACTTGATTGGAAAAGACCAGTTTATGTCCCAATCCTAAAGAAGGGCAACGCCAAGGAATGTTCACATTACCTAACAATTGTGCTCATTTCACGTGCCAACAAGGTTATGCTTAAGATTCTGCAAGCTAGGTTTCAGCAATATGTGAACTAAGGAGTACCAGAAGAGCAGGCTGGTTTTCAAAGAGGCAGAAGAACTAGAGATCAAATTGGCATCATTTGATGGATTAAGGAGAAAGCAAGGGAGTTCCAGAAAAACACATCTACTTAGGCTTCATTGACTACACTAAAGCCTTTGACACAACAAAAAGTTTCAAGTCCCCTGGGAAGGGAGTACCAGATCATCTTACTTATCTCCAGAGGAACCTGAATGCTGGCCAAGAAGCAACGGTTAGGACCAAACATGGAACAATTGATTGGTTTAACAATAGAAAAAGAGTATGACTAGGCGGTATATTGTTACCTTACTTAATTTACATGCAGAGTACATCATATGAAATGCCAGGCTGGATGACTCAAAAGCTGGAATTAAGGTTGTCAGGAAAAATATTAGCAATCTCTAATATGCAGATGATAGCACTCTGGTGGCAGAAAGTGAAGAGGAATTAAGAAACTTCTTGATGAGGGTGAAAGAAGAGACTGTAAAACTATCTTGAAGCTTAATGTAAAAACAAACAAAGAAACAAACAAACAAAAAAACCCACTAAGATCTTGGCAACTGATCCCATCACTTTCTGGTGAACAGAGGGAGAAGAAATGGAAGCAATGTCATATTTTATATTCTTGGGCTCAAAGAGCACTGCAAATGACTCTAGAGACGTCACCTTGCTGACAAAGGTCCATATGGTTAAAGCTATGTTTTTTCCAGTAGCAATCTATGCTATGAGAGTTGGAATATAAGGAAAGCTGAAAGCTACAGAATCGATGCTTTCAAATTGTAGTGCTGGAGAAGACTTAATTAATTAATTAATTTAAAGAATTTCTTCTAGTGTCCTTAGCATTTATTCAGTTTCTCCCCCCACTTTCCCTGTTTTAAAACTTTTTATTCATTTTTAAACTTAAATACAAAATGAGAAAAGGAAAAAAAATTTCCACATATACAGCAGATGAAAGAGAGGATTCAATATAAAACAAATTTCCATTTCACAAAAACCTAGGTAATAAATCCTACATATTATTTTCCTTTTTTAATTGTAGGGTTTTTCTTTTCTTTTAAACATATTTCTACTTTAGTTGTGTTGTAAAGGAGAATTAGAACCAAAGGGGAAAACCATGAGAAAGAAGAAACAAAATAAGCAAAAAAAAAAAAAAAAAAAAGAAAAAGAAAATAGTATGCTTTGATCTGCATTCAGACTCCATAGTTCTTCCTCTGGAAGTGGATAGCATTTTCCATCATGAGTCTTGGAATTCCTACACATTATTTTCAAAGCAATCCAGATTTTCTTGCTTCCTTCAAGGTTATCTTTTGTTCTCTGCTGTGTACTTTTTATTTTATTTTTCTCCTTCCCTCCACCCCCTCCCCAAGAAGGCTACAATTAAATGTGAATATATATATATATATATATATATATATATATATATATATATATATAAATATATACATACATATACACACATACATATATGTAAGCCCATACTATGCATATTTCTATTTGTAACTTCTTTCTCTGGGGGTGGATAGCCTCTTCCTTCATGGGTCCAATTCTTTCCATATTTTTCTAAATCAACCAGCTCAGCATTTCTTATATCACAGCAGTAATCCATCACAATCATATCCTGAGAGATTGTCTATGAAAGTTTCCCCCCAGTTTTTGCTTTCTTTCTAATCTTGGTTACATTGGCTTTATTTATACAAGAAAATTTTAATATAAAATAATCAAAATTATCCATTTTACATTTCAACAATGCTCTAGCCTTATAATATAGTTTAAGATGTGGTACTGTTGGATCTCCTTCCTTTACATTTTCCGCCTTAGTTTCTTTGAAACTCTTGACCTTTTGTTCTTCCAAATGAATTTTGTTATTATTTTTTTTAACTCAGTGATGTTTTAGTAGTTGGGATGGTATTGAATAAATAGATCAGATAAAATTGTCATTTTTCTTGTTATTTTGGCTTTACCTACTCATGAACAATGAATATTTCTCCAATTACTTAAATCTGATTTTGTTTGTACAAAGAATATTTTATGTTTTTGTAGTTCCTGTGTCTGTTTTGGCAGGTATACTCTCAAGTATATTATACTATATATACTATATATATTATACTATCTAGTTATTTTAAGTGGTCTAAAACAATATTGAATAATATTTATGACACAGTGTATTTTCCCTATTTTTCTCTTTTAATTAAATCTATTTTAGCTTTAGCTTTGTCTGAGAGCATGATTACTACCCTTGTTTTTTTAACATAAAAAATTCTAATACAGTTCTTTATTTTATCTCTGTGTGTATCTCTCATTTTTATTATGTTTCCTGGAAGTGCCATATTGTTGAATTCATATTTTTATTCCATTCTGTTTTCTGTTTCCATTTTATGGGTAAATTCATCTCATTCATATTATGTTATAATTACTTGTATATTTCCCTCCATCCTCTTTTTCTCATTATCCTTCCCACCCTATTTACCCTTTCCCTTCTCACTCATCTAAGTTACTTCTACCTGTTACTTTGCTTTCCTATTCTGTATTCTACCCACCCCTCTAAAAATCTCTCCTTTATCCTTTCTCCTGGCCCTACAGTTTAATATACCTATCTTTCTTTCTTTTTTTTTTTTGGCAGGGCAATTGGGGTTAAGCGACTTGCCCAAGGTCACACAGATAGTACACGTATCAAGTATCCGAGCCTGGATTTGAACTCAAGTCCTCCTGACTCCAGGGTTCGTACTCTACTCACTGTGCCACTTAGCTGCCCCAATATACCTATCTTTCTAAGAGTTTCTCTCTTATCTCATTTCCCTCCTAATTCTTATTCTACACAACTTTCTAAAAGTCCCTCCCTTATTCTATCCCCTCATCCTCTTATTTCTTTCTAAATTTAGAAGACTTTTATACTCTTCTAGATGTATATGTTGTTTCCTCTTTAACTCATTTCTGATGAGAATAAGGTTCCAGCACTACCAGGCCCTCCCCCACTGCTTCTTTTGTATCAATTCTTCCTTTCATGCCTCATTTGTATGAGATAATTACTCTTTTTTACCTCTCCTTATGCAGTTTTGTTTTTTAGACTCACCCCATTATACATAGCTCAGCCCAACCCTTTCTTTTGAACTACCCAAATAATGACAGTCATAAGAGTACTGATAACATTTTCACATATAGGAAATAAACAGTTTGACCTTATCAAGTCCCTTCTACTCGGTCTTTAATGTTTACCTTCTATTTCTCCTGGATCCTACATGTCAGATTTTCCATTAAGTTCTGTTCATTTTGTCACAAATACCTGAAAGTCTTTCACTTCATTAAATGTCCATTTTTTTTTCCATTCAGGATTATACTTTGCTGGATAAGTTACCCATGGTTGTAACAATGAACATGAACTTGGACAGATTTCAAAAGAAGGTGGACGATAAAGGGGCCTGGCATGCTATTGTCCATGGGGTCATAAAGAGCTGGACAGGACTGAACAACAAAAAAGTCAGCTATAAAGTAAGTGATTGGTTATTAGCCTAACCTTAAAGAATAACCATGCCAATTCAATTTATATATACATTATAACCTTGAGGTCCTTAAAGATTTTGGGTTTATACAAATTAGGTTTGATAACTAATGTCAATTTCTTTTTTTCTGGCTTGTTGTTGGAATTTCTTCAGAAAAATCTTATATACCATGTTTAGGTTTCTACAAATGTGGATCTAAGCCCAACTTCCTTCTAGAAGGAAGTGTCATGAGAAGGGTGGAGCCCATGAGAAAGGGGCCTAGTTGGGTATATGTATGCATTGAGGGGTCCTCAATGCCAAGTAAACCTAGCAGCAGATAAATCAGCCTATAGTCACTTGAAGATCAAGGTGCCCTCAGGCAAATGCTGCTGGCATGCATGAACCTCTTACTCCATATACTAGCTGTCAGGCTTATTTCCTTGGAAGTCTTTCTGCCAGTCCAGTTCAAAAGGAAAAGATCTAGGATATGATCTAAATATATATGCATTCTTGAAAACTATCAAGAATAACATGTGCTTTATCTCTCATGAGCTCCATCCCAATTCAACTTGCAGTGGGAAAAAGAAAAATCCTTCTCCATCAAATTGGGCTTCCCCTTTTTTAAGTCTCATTCTACCTAATCACAGTTAGATACACTCATGTTAAATGGTCCTCTAGGTTTCTAAAGACAGTTTCAATAACATAGACATGAGAGTAAACAAAGGAATAAAGCTCTGGCAAGCTTAGAGATGACAAATGGCTTTTTCTTTCTGACACTCCCCCACCCCCCCAGGGGAAATGGGAAGTGAATAGTGTTCAAATAAAGGGAAAGTAGATTAGAGAGGGAAGAAAGATGCTTTGGAAAGGGTTTTCTCTCTCTCTCTCTCTCTCTCTCTCTCTCTCTCTCTCTCTCTCTCTCTCTCTCTCTCTCTCTCTCTCTCATTTCCTTAATCCTGTTCATGCCTTGCCCACACCTAGACACTTCCTTTGCTCTGGTCCCTGTCTCCACTGTCCTCCTGTGATGGCAAGCAGGGTGGGACTTTCTGCCTTTGTTTGGATGGGGCAGGTAAAGTGGGACCTTTTTTGTCTTTTGTTTTGGAGTGCTTCTCAGCACTGAGGGAATCAAATACCTTTGAGTCTTGCCTTTGTTTCAATTGGGAGTCTTTGATTGAATCAAGAGTCTTTGATGACCTGCTTAAGAAGCAAGAAAGCCTCAGGCCCTAGGCCCCAGGTCCCACACCCTTTTGCTAAGCCCAGGGTTCTGAGAAGGGTATATATCATCTGGGGTGGGCGTTTTGTTTTGAGGCTCTCACTCATGGAAAGAGTGTTGCATGATTTGACCTGATGAGACTCTGGGTAGCCGTTGTTAAAGAGCCCCCCTCCCCCCTTTGAAAAACCCAGATGTTGTTGCTTCTCTCTGTGGTAACTATGTATGCTATGATCAGACAGAAACCTGTATGTTGATCTGTTTATATTGTTTCTGTAATTTCTGTTTGTATTTGCTCTGAAGTTCAGGGCGCTGACTTTTCCCCCTGAACTAAGTGAATGATATATGTATGTTTAATTAAATTAAGATTGTTAACCCTTTAAAGTTGCTGTTCTTAGAAAAGTAGGTCATGCCAGAAGTCCTCCTTTGTGTTCTTGCAGTTAGTCTTTCACCTCCACAGCAGCTGCTTGCAACATTGTTGTTACACTTCCGTTTACATTTACCAGATTAGCAAAAGTTACTAGGCATTGCTCAGTTCTACTCTGGGACGGTCCAGAATAGAGTCCAGAAGGCGATTCATCTTTAACCTCCATTAGCTGTGGATGAAACCTTGGCGTCTCTACTCCTCTTCTTGGTGCATTGCCAGCTTTTCTCTGTATAAGAGTTCAAGGTCAAAAGCCACAGAAACTAGTTCATTAAGTCAACAGAGGGGAGGGGTGATTCGTACCAAGACAAAGGCTATATGAGTCAAAGCCCTCGATTTTGATTCATGTGGGATCATTCAGGGTATAATATGAGGTATGCCATACGTGGTATAGCATTTATTTTACCCACAGAAAATGTAAAAGTCAAAAAAGATCCAAAGAAGACTAAGAACAGACACAGAGAACTAAATCCATCAGCTCTCCCCCAGAAGGTAAATGAACTTGGAGTGGCTATTGGGGCAATGCCTTGAAATTCTGGTAAAATCCCTCTTTTCCACAGGGTCATACATAGTTACTTTCAGACTCAAGAGTGACACCCTGTGGTTTATGCTCCCTCAGAAGATAAACATATTTTAGAGGCTGCTGAATAAGCAATATCCTATACTGTCCACATAACTTTCTGGCTTTGTCCTCTAAATAGGGTGCTGTTTGGGAACTCTTCTTTGTCTGAGGAGCACACTGCATCAAGAAATCCTTTCCTAGAAGATCTGGTGCTTGAATTCAAACTCAAGCACCTTGAATCTTGGGTTCCTCTTGCCTCACGGAGGCAGTTCCAAAGCTGGGACTGTCCTCTTTTTAGCAAGTGGGGCATATACACACTTGCTTCTTTAGGAAACCTTTCAGTAGTCTGGTTGCTACTATTTGTTCAGTGAGAAAAAGACTATTCTGTCTGCCTCTCATGTCTACTACTGCCGTGTGCTTCTGTTTCAAGTTTCTTTGCTACCATGTATTCCAAAAGATGGAACGGGGGGAAAAGTGAAAAGGAAGTCCTGAAGAGAGAGAGATGGACCAGATCCCTTTTTATAGATCACATGGAGTGGTTGATGCTCAATCAGCCAGACTTCAGCAGCCAGCCCCAATCTCTGAAACTCTATAATTACAGTACTAGTGGGTATGCTTAAATTCTTTGTCAAGTTAGCTAGATCAAATGGATGAGGGACTCCACCCAACTATTTAAATTTTTGAAAGTGCCCTTCAAGACAGAGATATTCATCACAACTTCTCATCAACTTCCTCCTCTAGAGTCTCCTTTTCCATTCATTCTCAAGTTTGTGAATATATTTCAATTAAGCCACTATTCTGTGTGAGATACTGTGCTAAGTACAAGAGATATGAAGATGAGAATTGCGCAATCATTATTCTGCCCTTTTAAAAAAACCTATTTGTTTTGATTAAGATAATACTATATTTTTGAGCAAGTAGTCATTTTTTTTTTCTCTTCTTGGTAATGTTCTTAGACTACCTTATCAAAATTGGCATTATTGGTTCAAAGGGTACAATTTATAAAATTTAATGAAGGGTTTTATAATACATTTTACTGCCAGATTGGTCTCCCAAAAAATTCTACTATTTGTAAATCTACTAGTGATGTATGAGTGTACCTGTTTCTTTAGAACATGGACAAAAATAAATTGTTATTTTTCTTGTTGGGTATGTTGGGTATGACACTTCATTCATTCCTCTCCCAGCTGTGCTTCTCGTTCTCTGGACTTTGCTATTGGGTCTTAGTTACCTTCTCACACTGAAACTTTCCTCAGTGCTTGGGGTCTTCTGATCCTGGAACATCTCCTGGCCATGCCAGACCCCTTCTCTCACTCCTGAGTTCCTTTGGGGAACTTCATTTAGGGGACAGTTGGAGGCCAGATACACTTTATTCTCCTCTTGGTTGTGTTTCTGATTTTCTGGGCTTCACTGTTATGCCTCCCTGTGTGAGTACCTTTTCTCTCCCCACCCCTAGCTTGTATGTGTGTCCCCAGCACTTAGCAGAGTGCCTGGTACATATAGCTTAGTAAATGCTTATTGCTTGCTTGCCCTCTCCTGTGAAGAGATCTATACATATAGAATATGCTATCAAATTTAGCAAGGGTGATTTTTCAGACAGAAGACACACAAAAATTACAAGGTCCGTATTCAAAGTCTTTCCAGCTTGGTAGGCCCTTCCAGAGCTTGTGTTCCACTGCTATGGTCTTCAATAAATCACACCTGTGGCTTCAGAGGAAGACTTTAGTCGAGTTCCCTTCACAGTTGATATAACCATCCCCATTCCCTACTCTGTGGGTATCCTGAACAATGCCCCAGGTTTGAGGCAGATTATGTCTATGGTCAGCATTCACTCAATTTTTAGCTCAGAAGCTCCCATCAGTGTGTTTCTTTTACCAGCCAGCTAGAGGACATAGTTGGAAACAAAAGCTATCCAATTAAATAGCATAGCAAGATAAATGCCAAGACAGAACTCCACTATACACACAGGGGTTCATTTTCCTTCAGGTTACCACATCACTAGAGGGGAAAGTAACACCTTTAGGGAACAGCCAACACGATGGCAGCATACTTAGTATGCACATAGAGAAAAGGCATGGAAGAGTGCATACCAAAAGAGCATAATTGAAGTGGTACACACATAGGGAACACATGGATCAACTCATACTTTTGCTATTGCAAAGAGTCAACATACTTTAGTAATGTGATCAAATTAGCTGCTTCCTCTACCAAGGTGGAATAATCTGCATTTCTTTTTTCTCCATTATATTGTCCTTTGCTAGATGTTTCTGCTGTCTCCTGGCTAGTTTTTCCTGGGTGACTATATTGCTTTTGGAGACTTCTCTTGGGCAGTTGCATAGGTCTCTGTTGCCATCTGCTGGTCTTTGATGAGATATGGAATCTTAGATGAATCCTACCTACTAGGTTCTCTGAAAAGACTCTACTCCTGGTTTATGCTCTTTGAGGGGGATTTAAACTCTAGTTAGCTACTCTTAGCATAGGAAAACTTGGGCAATGGTTGCACTGCTTTTTGCACTAGCACCTGTGTTGCCCTTTCTATCCTCTTGTCAGCCGCTTCTTTATATGTCCTCAGAACGCATGTGTATGCACGCACACAGATTGAAATTTCCCTCTAACTTCATAACTAATTAAAAAAACCTATCTTTTTTTGTTTATGATCCATGTTGCACTTAGTATGGCATATAGTATAAGGTAAAGATCTAAACTTATCTTGTGCCATATTATTATCTAGTTTTTCCCAACAATCTTTATTAGTATACAAAGGGGGCAGATTAGGGGAATTTGCTCATCCAATTGAAGAGTTTTCCTAAACAATCTGATAACAGTGCGAAGAACTTGATAACACTGAAGAATGTGGGCCATAGTTTGTTGCTGATCAAACCTCGATTGACCTGATGGGAACATGGATTAAGGCAACTGATGGGGTACAAGAAACTTTTAATGATTGTCTAAGAGGATGAGCCATGTTCCTTGGAGCCTAGGTGAAAAGTAAGTTTGCTTTACTCTGAGACAGTCAAGAAGGTAGTCAACTTTTAAGACTAGTTTCTTGAGGACACTCTGAGCTCTTGATGACTTACTCTTCTTGAAGAGAGCATCAAGGGCTCTCCACTCTCCCCTCCCCTGGCAATGATGTTCTGTGGAAGAGAGCAAGTCCAATAAACCCATCAGAGAAAGTTGCCTTGTCAAGATATCTTGCCCACTGAGGAGGATCACAGGGATAGCATAAGAAAACATCAAGGATCCTGCAGTGCTCTAGGTATAAGTTGTCCATCCATAGGTGTTTTCTATATGCGTATGTGGACCTCTCCTGCTCAATCTCTGTATTTGTTTACTGCCCCCATTGATGGTGTTTATGTTTTGGAGAAAGTGTCCCCTAAGTTTATAGAGGGAATGTTCTGTTGTCAATCTTACTATTGTCATGATCAAAATTAAGATAAACTGAGGTACAAAGTTCTGAGTACATTCGATTTATTAGTAAGGCTAGTAATTACCAATATAAAGGATCTTTAATTCCTCAGCAAACAAAAAGACCTTGAATGAGGGTAGACAGATTATTTTTACAGACAGAAGGAGGAACATCCAAAAGCTAACAGGGAGCCTCACAGGTGGGAAAACAATAGGATTGGCTGCGTTTGGAATGCAGGGCTAACAACAACACCTCCTTGCATCTTGTCAATATAGAAAGCTCATTAGTGGTGTCCACCTGCATAGCTAGTTAATATCACAGTGATAACAGACCAGACTTTCTTAAAGGACAGCTAGTGCTGCAGAGATAACAGATCAGACTCCTTGGCATCCCCCTGCGTTCATCAAAGACAGCAGATTTCCTTAATACAAGGATAGAATAGTGCAGGAAAACCAAACTTCTAAACTTATTTAACTCAGAGAGGAAAGAGAACTCTTGAACTTAACTTAGAGACAAAGAAATGCAACTTAGGCAGTATATAAAATATTGGTGGTCATACAGAATAGAATTAAAATGGAGACAATATCAAATTTATTTTCTCACTATGCTATTCCAATATATGTTTCTACTTTGAGCTAATTTTGTCCTCTGGCTCACTAATGAAAGGTCAACATATGGGTAGTTTAGGAGGGTACACTCACACTTTAAACCTGAGATTGTTGTTGTTTGTCCTTCATTTTTGAAGAGGACCAATGACATCATGGGGTGATATCTTGACTTGGGTGTGAATTGGATTTAAGTGAGGCAGAGTTGCACAGAATCATAAGCCTCACTCTTTCTTCCAGAATCTTTGAAGTCCACTGGGAAGACATAAGTCAGGATGACTGGCCTGGGATGAAGTGAATGACCTTGGTGTCTTCAATGTCTGACCAAGCTCTAAGCACTTTTCTAACTCATCAATGGGTTCGAGGCCTGTTAATTACCCTCAACCTGGTTTAGCCTGTCTGTGAAGACAGTTTACTGGAGTGTGGTTACTATGCATGCTACAGCTTCTTGGTGCCATAGGTGAGAGCTGACACCAGGTAGACATGAAAGGTGAATGAGCAGCCCTGAAAAAGACTCAGTAAGCCCTCTCACCCCAGAGATGCTAGTTTTCCTTAAACATCCCATCCACCCCCCAAACCTGGGATAGTCATTCTCTGGAGAATCTATGCTGATAGTTGCATGGCAGGTATAGCCAAAGGGGTGTTTCATTAAATAATGTATCCTTTCTCCAGATTTACCAAATACCAATCTTTTGTGCACATTTTTTCATTTCTGTTATCTCTAGAGCTGGTCCATTGGTCTCTTTTTGTCCTCAACATTCTCTCCTAATCTAATGGCTCAATGTGTTTGCTCAAATGTGTTTACCAGAACTGAATATCATTTTCCAGACGTAGTTTGATCAGGACAGAGGACAGCAGGACTATCATCTCCCTAGTCTAGGACATTATGCTTCTTATAATGAAGCCTAAGATTGTATCAGCTTTCTTGACTGCCATATCAAGTACTCAGAGTTTTAAGTTTCAGGCCACTAAAACTATTACATCTTTTTCAGGTGAATTTCTGTCTAGCTTTGCCTCTTCTGCTTTGTATTTGTGAACTTGATTTTGTAAATCCAAATGTAAGGCTATATTTATCCCTATTCAATTTTATCTCATTCATTTTAGCCTCCTGTTTTGGATTTTCAAGAGATTCCTAGATTCAGACTATCATCCACTGTGTTAGCTATCTTTCCTTCCCAGCTTCATGTCATTTTTGAGTTTGATAAGTGTGCCATAACTTCTGACCCCTTTACCCCTCAGTTCCTTCCTAGGCCATGACCCCTGCATTGGATATATTCTCTTTCCTTTTTCCTTTTCTCTCCTCCCAAGTGACCCACAGTAGGAGCCTTCACTTCCTCTTCTCTTGCTTTCTTAGCTTTCACAGTCTGACTTCTTATCTCATCATTCAACTGAAACTACCCTTTCCAAAATTATCAGTGATCTCTTATTACCAAATCTAATGGCCTTTTCTCACTTCTCATCCTTATTGGCCTCCTGGCAGCTTTTGACACTGTTCATTACTACTTTCTCCTGGCCACTCCTCCCTAGGTTTTCATGACACTGTTCTCTCTTTTTTCTTCTCTCTTTTTGAATGCTTCCTATCAGGCTCTTTACTAAATCTGTATCCAAGTTTCCCCAAATAACAATGGTTGTCCCTCAAGGTTCTGTCATGGGGCCTCTTCTCTTTTCCACTTATTTTATCTTGCTTAATGAGCTCATTAATGAGCTCCCATGAGCTGAATGCACATCTCTGTGCAGGTGATTCTCAGATTTATCTAGCTTTAGTTTTTCTCTTGAGTTTTAGTCCCATAAGTCCCATAAACTTCCCTTCATCTTAAATCTTTTCCTCTTCCACACCTGCCAGTTGTCTTGACTTTTGTCTTGCCACTGGACCCTGATGACTGGAAGAGAGAGTAAGGCTGATGACTTCATGCAACTCTGCTTCACTTAAATTCAATTTATGTTCAAGTCAAAGGGCATCGTTTTGCTATTTTATTATTTTACTATTCAATAATTTTACAATTTTACCATTTTAATATTTTACCATGTTAATATTTTATTATTTTACTATCTTATTATTTTACCTACCTCAAGGTCGTGTTATGATGTACTAGTGACAAAGCAGCAGAGGTGGTGCTGTAGTTATAACCCTCCACACTGGCAGCCCCCTGGGTGTCTGAGCAGCCTTCCTAAGGACCATCCTGCTCACCTCCTGGCATGAGGAAGGGGCTAGAAAAGGCACCCTAAAATCTTTCTGCTTCATCCAATCCTAACCTGCTTGCCATGGCAGATGGGGATCCCACCCTGCAGTAGAAACACAAAAACATGTACAAAAATTTTTGCAAAGATGATTCCACTCATCGTTGTGGAATGTGCACATGCTTATGGACAACAAGGAATCCAGTATACCCAAAAGACAAATAACTCTTGTGAGAGAACTCAGCAGGTGTTGCATACAAATAGGAGCCCTGAGTGAAACAAGGCTTGCAAATGAAGGCCATCTTACCAAATTCAGAGCTGGATATATGTTTCTCTGGAGTAGCTGCAGTGATGGGGAGTGCCATGAACCCAGGAAAGGTTTTACAATCAAACCTAATCTACTCAACAAGTTTGTATGCCTCCCCAAAAGGACTGAATGACAGGCTCATGACAATGCTACTTGCAGAAAAGTACCATGCCACCATCATCAGTGCATATGCTCCCACCGTGATGAACCCTGAAGAGGTCAAAGAAAAATTTTATAAAGATCTAGAGATCCTCATTATTAATGTGCCAAAAGAAATCAAGCTTGTAATTCAGGGTGACTTTAATGCCAGAGTAGGCACAGACCATCAGACGTGGCAGGGAGTCCTTGGAAGAATGGAATCAGAAACAGCAGCGGCAGTAGTTACTTACTATTGAAGACTTGCATGTCTTATGACATTCTCATTACCAACACTGTCTTCCATTTACCTAAATGCAACAAAACTTCGTGGATGCACCCTTGCAGCAAACGTTGGCTTTAATAGACTATGTCATTGTAAGGAGAAGAGACAGACAGGAAGGAGAGTGATGAAGGCTGTGCGACACAGAGTGCTGGACTGATGATAGACTTACCTGTTCCAAGTTAAACATTTGATTTTACAAAAGCAGTCGCCCCAAGGCATGACAACTATCAGAGGGAAAGCTGAGTCAATGCATTGTTGGTAACAATGCAGCAGAAAAGGAGTAGGAACCTTTCAGAGATTTGGTGTACAGCACTACATTTATTTATCTTGGCCAGAATGCTTGCAAACGTCAGGATTGGTTTGATGAAAATGATAGGGAAATGAAAAAAAAAAAGAAAAAAAGAGAACTCTATAGTGTCGACCAGCAGGATAGTTTGCTTGTCTCTAAAAAGGCAGAAAGTGCAAGCAAAGCTTAGAGAGATGCAAGATTCTTGGCTCAGTGAGAAGGCTTGTGAAATTCAGTTTTACACTGATAGTAACAACCTAAAGCTCTAGAGGCTATTTATGGGACAAAGACCTTTGGTGCTTCTCAACTATTCAGTGCTATGAAGCCACACTGATCAGTGATAAGGAAACGATCCTGAAGAGATGGGCTGAAGCCATTGACTGCATACCACAGGTTGAAGTCAATCCCTCTAGCCAAAGAAGAGGTTTTGAATGCTTAGGCTTCTCTCATGTGGCAAAGCAGCTGGTACTGCTTCTATTCCCGCAGAGATTTACAAGGCAAGGGGTCCATTGCTCATTGGATAATATGGTAAGAGGCTACTCTCCCAGGACTTCATCAGTGTCTCCACTGTCCATCTCCATAAAGGAAAAGAAGATAGGCTGTCTTGTGACCATCACAGGGGTGTCTCTCTCTCAGTCATTGTAGGCAAGACTCTTGCCAGAGACCTCATTAATCAGCTAATCTTTCACCTGGAAGATGGGCATCTACAGGAGAGCCAATGTGGCTTCAGAAAGGGCCAAGGAATGGTCGATGCAGTGTTTGCTGCCTGACAAATCCAGGAGAAATGCTGGGGGCAGGACAGAGATCTGTATACAACACATGTCAATTTAACCTGCCTTTGATACTGTCAGTTGTGAGGACTTGTGGAAGATCATGGCAAAATTCAGTTGCCCTGATAAATTAACCAGTATCATATGCCAGTTTTATGATGTCACGCCTGCCTGTGTTTTGAACAATAGATGATGCTCTCATACTTTCCCAGTGATCAATGGAGTGAAGCAGGGCTATGTGCTTGTTCCCATGCTTTTTAGCATGATGTTTTCAGTCATGTTTTCAAATACTTTCAATGAGGATGAACATGGCATCAAGGTCAATTACCACAATAAAGGTAAATTATTTAACTTGAAAAAGCTACAAGACAAGATTAAAGTGGAAGGAGAGTTGGTGTGCGACTTTTTGTTTTCAGATGGTTGTGCACTCAAAGGCAGCCTCTGAGGCTAAGATGCAACAGAATATAGATCAGTTCTCTGCCACTTGTGCTAATTTTGGCCTGGCAATCAACACCAAGAAAACAGAGGTTCCCCACCAGTCAGCACCGCATCATCCACATGTGGAACCATCAGTTACAGCAAATGGAGAAATTCTGAATGCTCTGGATAAGTTCACTTACCTTGGCAGTATACTTCCCAGGGATGATCACATAGATGATGAGGTTGACACATGCATTGCAAGAGATAGTCCATTATTTGGGAGGCTCCAAAAGAATGTGTAGGAGAGAAGAGAGAGTAGGCTGTACCAAGCTGAAGGTTTACAGAGCTGCTGTATTGACCTCATTGTTGTATGCTTGTGAAAACTGGACAGTCTACCTGCACCATGTCAGAAAATCGAACTGCTTCCATTTGAATCATCTTAGGAAGATTCTGAAGATCACTTGGCAAAATAAAGTACCAGATGTTGAGCTGAACTGCCAAACATTCAAACTATACTGCAGAGAATGCAACTCTAATGGGCTGGCCACATTGTTCAAATATCAAACACATGTTTGCCTAAAAGACTGTTTTATGGAGATCTCACACAAGGCAGGTGCTCACATGGTAGTCAGAACAAGTGATACAAGGACATTCTCAAAGCTTCTTTGAAGAGCTTTGGTATCGATTATGAGAAATGGGAGACAGTGCACAGGATCACCCAGCACGGTGTGTCTGCATCAAAGAAAGCACCGTGTTCTATGAGTAAAGCACAACGGTGGTAGCTCAAAAGAAATAGAAAAATGTGAAAATTTAGAGACATCTCCCTCCCAAATGGTGATACAGACTATTTGTGTCTGACTTGTGGTAGAGCCTTCTGAGCTTGTATTAATGTGATCAACCACAGGTGGATACACTGGACATTGATCTTGGCATAATGATGTCATTTTGGTCCTTTTTGAGCCCGAAGGCCTCAAACCAACAACACAACTGAAATCTGGCTTCTCCTTGATGGCACAGCCTCTCTGGCCACCCTTTCTAGTACTTACTGGCTGGACTTCATTCATTCTTCCCAGCTTACTGGTTGAGGCAGAGGAGTTGGAATACTCCTTGCTTCCCATTGCTACTTCCAGGTTTTCCCCCTTCCTTCAATACTTAATCTCTCTTCCTTTGAAGTTCATGCTGGTTATAGCTACCACCCAATCTAAATCCTGGCAGCTATCACTCTCCTTCCTTTCTCAATGAGTTTGATACCTGGCTTACAATTTTTCTCTCCTTCCTAACTCCTACCCTCGGACTTCAGTATCGACGTTGATCCTCCTTCAAGCACCCTAACCACTCACTCCCTTACCCTAATTTCCCATGAGCTACTTCTCCACCCTACTTTATTCACAGACAAAGATAGATATACCCTTGATCCTGCCATCATTAACAAATGAATCACCTCCATGTTCAAGAATTCTGAAATTTCATTCTCTGACCACAATCTATTGGCTTTTCACTCTCCACCGCTTTCCCTTACATAATTCTACTCTTCATCTGCATCATGACCTCTACTCCCTTGACCCTTCAGTTCTTTCCAAGGCCATCTCCCCTACATTGGCCACTCTCTCCTCTTTTCCATATTTTGATCCCAGTGAACCAATTCATCTCTACACTGTCTTCTTTTCTTGAATCCTTAACCCTTTTATCATATTGCCAATTACTCCCAACCAAGCCTCAGCCTTGGATCACTCCCACCATTCATCACCTTAGCTCCTACACACATGCTGCTGAATGAAGATGGAGGAAATCATACAACCATTCTTACTGGGTCCACTACAAATTTATGTTATACAGCCTTAAATGGGCCCTCACTGCTACTAAGCAATCCTATTATATCTCCCTTATCAATTCACTATCCCACTCTTCACAGGGACTCTTCTAAACCTTTTCATCCCTCCTTAAACCTTCCATGGCTCCCCTTCCCTCTACTTTTAGCTGAGAACCTTGCCTCATATTTCATGTAAAAAGTGAGGTCGTTTGCCGTGAGCTCCCTCTTCCTCTTCTATCACTCAGGTGCCTTTTGCCACTATCTCCTCATTTACCTGATATCTCACACGATGAAGTGCCCTTTCTCCCCTAACAAGGCCAACCCCTTCACTTGTTCAAGTGATCTCATTCTGTCCCATCTCCTCCAATAGATCACCTTCCCCTTCTTTCACTTATTTTCAATCTCTCCCTGGATTGGGAGAAGGAAAGTCTTTTTTTTTTTTAAATAAGAGCTATCTGAAATTGGGATAGGCCAATTTTGGAGGAGTGTATTACCCTTATTGGAAGCTTTTTAACAAAGGCCTGAAGATGAGTATTTATTGAGTATGTTATAAAGAGGATTCTTTCCATGTGCAGGTTAGAATATATGGCCTCTAAGATCCACTCCAACTCTTAAGATTCTCAGAGAATGAAGGAGTAAAACTAGTTAGGAGGCTATTACAATAGCAATATTATATATTAAAATATACTGTCACGGTTGATAAGAGCCTGGAGTTGGGTTGGGTCAGCAGTATTAAACAGAAGGAAAGAGACAAATATGAGAGATGTGGAGGTGAAATGGACACAACTTGGCAGGTGGTCAGATGTTCAGGGTGAGGGTGAGGAAAAAGCCAAAGATGACTCTCAGGATTTAAGCTTGGATGACTGGATAGAACAAGGGTAGTGGGAAGATGGATAGAGTTTTTTGGATGCAGGGGAAGATTCAGTTTTAGACACATTGAATTTGAGGTGCTATCGGGTTAAAGAGCAAGCACATGGGAGAGATGTATTTTTGGATTTAGGAGTCATCTGTGTGGAGATAATAATTGAATTTGTGGGAGCAGATAAGATCTCCAGAGGAGAATATAGAAAGAAGAGGGCCTAGGACAGAGCCTTGAGGGATGCCCAGATTTATGAAGAGGTAGGATGACACAGGAAAAGAACCAGAGTGGTCAGACAAATGGAAAGAGGACCAGGAGAGAAGTGGTATGGAAACCAAGGGAGAAGAGAGTATCTAGGGGAGGGAGTAGAATCTGAGTTGAAATTTTCTCATCTATAAAATGAGGGTAATAATACTTGCTCTATTTGCTTTATAAGACTTAAGAAAAATGCTTTGCGAACCTTGGGTAAGTAGCATGGTATATGGGGAAAGAGTACTGGCTGTGGTTTCAGAGACTGGGTTCAAATTCTGCCTTTGCCACTTCCTGCCCATATGCCCTTGGACAAGCCACTTAACTTCCTAGGCCTCAGTTTTCTTCTTTATAAAATAATAATGTTGGACTAGACAGCCCCTGTGGTCCCTTCCACTTCTAAATTTATGATCCTATGTTATATAATGTAATTTATTATTTGTTTCCTGCCCATAATCTTTGCAGCAATCTATTAGCTTTGCAAAAGAAAAAAGTAATAACTTAAAACACATGAGGATCTAGCTCTCATAATGATAAGATTTTATTCAATACTTTTATACACAATTTAATCTGAGGGTACTTGTTCACCAATTCAGGCACACTTGTGCCTGCATCTTCCAGATGGTACCTTCCATTCTTCATCTTAGATACATTTGCCTTCATTTGGTGGAAAGTCTCATCAATTCTCAGTATACAACTGAGTTCTATTTCCTGCAATTGGAAAAGTATGCATTTTAACTTGGTATCTAAATAATTCCCGATTTGAAAAGACTATTTAAAAATCTAAAAGGCTCAAAAATGAAAAGGGTGAATAACCACTAATGAAAATGAAATCAAAGCAATTATTAAGAGTTATTTTGCCCAATTTTATGCCAATAAATTTAACAATGTAAGTGAAATGGAAGAATACTTACAAAAATATAAACTGCCTAGATTAAGAGAAGAAATATATAAATAAATTTATTTTAGAAAAAGAAATTGGACAGGCTTCAAAAAAGAAATTGAATGAACTTCCTAAGAAAAAAGCAGCAGGACCAGATGGCTTTATAAGTGAGTTCTACCAAACATTTAAAATCACCTCATTCCAATGTTAAATAAATTATTTGGAATAATAGGCAAAGAAGGAGTCCTACTAATTCCTTTTATGAAACAAATATGGTAATGATACCTTAAACCAGGAAGAGCAAAATTGTACATTTTGACCAACTGAGATTTATACCAGGAATGTAGAGATAGTTTAATATAAGGAAAATTATTAACATAATTATGTCAATAACAAAAGTAACAAAAATCATGTAATTATATCAATAGATGCAGAAAAAACTTTTGACAAAATGCAACACATTTCTATTAAAAACACTTGAAAGCATTGGCATAAATTGATTTTTCCTTAAAATGCTAAGAACATCTACCTAAAACCATCAGGAAGCATTATTTGTAATGGGGATAAGCTAGACACCTTCTCAATAAGATAAGAAGTGAAACAAGGATGCCCATTACTATTAATATTATTGAATATTGAATTAGAAATGCTATCAATAGCAATAAGAGAAGAAAAAGAAAGTGAAGGAATTAGAATGGACAATAAGGTAATAAAACTCTCTCTCTTTGCAGATGATATGATAATATACTTGGAAAATCCTAGTGATTGAACTAAAAAACTAGGTGAAACAATGATTTTTTTTAGCAAAACAGCAGGATATAAAATAAAAACATATAAATCATTAGAATTTCTATATATTGCCAACAAAACCCTGCAAGAAGAGCTAATAAGAGACACCACATTTAAAATAAATGTAGACAGCATAAAATACTTGGGAGTATATCTGTGAAGACAAACCCAGGAGCTAACTACATGAATACAAATATCAAATACTTATACAAATAAAGTCAGATTTAAATTAGAGAAATACTAATTGTTCATGGGTGGGCACAGTCAATATAATAAAAATGACAATTATACCTAATTTATCTATTCAATTCCATCCCAATCAAATTACCAAAAAGTTATTTCAAGCTAGAAAAAAAAATAACAAAATTCATTTGGAAGAACAAAAGGTCAAGAATATTAAAGGAATCAAATTTTAAAAAAGTAAGGAAAGGAGGTCTAGCAGAACCAGATCTTTAACTGGTAAGGCGGAAATTATCAAAACTATCTGGTACTGGCTAAGAAATAGAAAAGCGATCAGTAGAACAGAGTAGACACACTATTCACAGCAGCAAATGATTATAGTAATATTGTGTTTGACAATGTAAAGATTTAAGCTTTTGGGATAAAAAGTCACTATTTGGTGAAAAAAAAAACTGTTGAGAAAATTGGTAAGCAGTCTAGCAGAAACTAGATATAGACCAATACCTTACACCATTTACCAAGATAAGGTCAAAATGGTTACATGGTCTAGAGAGAAAGGGAGATATCATAAGTAAATTAGCAGAACACGGAACATATTACCTATTAGACTTATGGATAGGAGAAGAATTTATGAACAAACTAGAGATAGGGAACATGGTGAGATGCAAAATGGATAATTTTGATTATTTTTTGTACAAATAAAACTAATTTAGCCTAGAAGGAAAACAGAAATTTTGAGGAAAAATTTATAGTTTCTTGGATAAAGGTCTCGTATCTCAAATATATAGAAAGCTTTTTCAAATTTATAAGAATAGGATTCATTCCCCAATTGATAAATGGTCAAGGATGTGAACAGGCAGTTTTTTGTTTTATTATTTAATATATTTAGTTTTCAGCATTGATTTTCACAAGTTTCAATTACAAATTTTCTCCCCATTTCTACCCTCCCCCCCACTCCAAGATGGCATATATTCTGGTTGCCCTGTTCCCCAGTCTGCCCTCCCTTCTGTCACCCCACTCCTCTCCCATCCCCTTTTCCCTTCCTTTCTTGTAGGGCAAGATAAATTTCTATGCCCCATTGCCTGTGTATCTTATTTTCTAGTTGCATGCAAAAAACTATTTTTTTGTTTTTGAACATCTGTTTTTAAAACGTTGAGTTCCAAATTCTCTCCCCTCTTCTCTTCCCACCCACCCTCCCTCC
>CM053624.1:282234479-282262445 GCA_028646595.1 Phalanger gymnotis
AGAAACAAAAGCCATGCTAATGAGACAATTTTGCTTAACAACACACTCCACCCCTTGTTCTAGGATACAGAGAGTGAAGAAATGCTTTAAGGGATAAGTTTATGGAGGTGGAAGGAGGACATAGAATCAAGGGAACAAATAGAGGCGCTGGTCTAGGCAGAGAAGGATCATCTCTCTTCCTCATACATTGGAACAAAGAAGAGAATGAAGTATGATGTAGAGAGGCTTTGAGAAATGGAACCGGAGAGAGGCAAATTATAGAAAAAAGGCTTCTGTTTTCCTCGTGGCTCTGTGTTCCATTGTGAAGGGTACCTCATAGGACAAATCTTTTTGTGTAGCTCTGAAGTGTAGTTAGAGACTGAGTTCAGATAAGATCAAAAGGACTGGAAGAATGAAGCTGTGTCATTAGATCAGGAATAATATAATCTTGATAAGACCTTGTGAGTCATTTGCTCAAGAGAGCATTTGCTAGATGCCATGGAGCCCTGACAAACTTCAATACCTGAGGTGAATCACTTACTCTTTAATCCCTAATCCTAAAAATAAGATGCTTGCTTGTTAAAAGAAAAGGGCATAGAAGAGGGGATGGGGAATTACAGTGTTGCACCTGTAGGTTTTGATGAGTTTGTCTGAGTGGGGCTCTAGAAGCAACTCCTGCAGCACATCCTTTACAAGGCTATTAATGTAGCGCTCAGGGATGCCACGGAGCCGGGCATACATGACCAAAGTCTCTCGTCCTGTCATGTGGTCCAGTAAGGCATCAAACTGAGGGCAGTAACCAATGCGCTGTCGTACCTGAAATGACAGCAGAGACCCAGGCAATGGATACAGATTTAATGGTGTCCCTGAATAAGAAAGTCTTATTCTATTGTAAAGGGGTGGCTCCAGGAAAGGCATTCCAAAAAGTGTGCAGGGGATATAATTCCCAAAAGTTAAACATGGTGTCTGTTTCCTGGGTCTGTTCTCTTACATTGTTGTCTAAAATTCTGAACTTGAGGAGACAAAAGACAAAAGACCTGGTGTCCTTTTTTGTCTATGCCCCTGCCCACAAAAAGTTTGTTCCCTATAGGGCCTGTAAATGCTTTCTACTGCTAGGAGGGCTTTGGATTATCTGAAACTGGAGCTTGTTGGAATGAATTAGGACCTCTCAATGTTTTTTATTTTGTCAGAATTCTCTCTAGGATTACTTTGAAACACAACTGAGGGTCCCTTCAGGTGATCAAGAGATCACAACTAACCTGTTTCTCTGCCAGCTCTTTCTGGGAAGGTTTGTCTCATGTAGAACATGGAGACAAAGTTATACTTGGGAAATGACATAAAAAGATCCTGAACAGCTCAGTAATGTTACCAACTTCATTATGCTTTCATAGTGGCTAGTCATGCATCATCATGAAGCTTCATAATCACAGATGAGAAAAGTAAAGAAAATATTGCCCTGAGTCATAAGGAAACTTGAGCCTGGGGACAGAGTTGGTATACAGAAGCAGAGAAGTTTGTCCAGGAGCACAGAAGAGTGATATTGGTAATAAATATTTCAAAACCAATCAATAGCATTAATAGGATCTGGATTTTTTTTGGAGAGGATAGACTCACCTTTGCCTTTTTTTTTTCTTTCAAAAATACTTTTAACAGAGATTCTGGGGCCTGGACAGACCTCATTTAACTATATCAGGACCACAAGACTTACAGCTAGAAAAGATCTTAAAAGTCATCAAGTACAATTTAAAAAAATAATAAACAGATGAGCAAAACTGGGCTGGAGAGGTGAAATAACAATATGGCACAGTGGAAAGAATGCTGGATTTTCAGACAGAGTCCCTTTAGACTTCAGTTCTCTCCTATATAAAATGACAGATTGGATTAGATAACCTCCAAGTTTGCTTCTAACTCTCAATTTTTGATTCTATGATTTACCCAAGGTCTCAAAGATAAGGTTCCTACAATTTGAACTCAAGTCTTCATCTCCCAAATCCACATTGATTTAATTATGTAATTGACCACATTTGGCTTCAATTAAAATGATTACTTCATCCAAATATATTGTTAGTATAACAGTCAGTTACAGGGTAACAGCAGTAGGTGGGCTCTTATAGTCTAGGAATTCAAATGTACTAGCTAATTTAGGTATTATTATTATTATGGAT
The DNA here is from genome assembly GCA_028646595.1 of Phalanger gymnotis. NCBI lineage: Eukaryota > Metazoa > Chordata > Mammalia > Diprotodontia > Phalangeridae > Phalanger > Phalanger gymnotis. Next base: position 282,236,624 of record CM053624.1, read on the forward strand.
AAAAACTCAAGTAGGTATCACCTTGGAGTAAGAAAGGCTGTATTTGACCCACCCAACACAGACTTCATGTTTCACACTCAGGGACTAGCTTCTGTGGCAAATTATAGAATCACAGACTGTTGGACTTTGAAGAGATTTCAGGAATTATCAGATGCTATATAGATCAAGACCTGAGGTCCAGAGAGGTGAATTGATTTTCCCCAAGGTGGCACCTATGGTGGAATCAGGTCTAGAATTCAGGTCTTTTGACCTTCCAGGACAGTATACCACCTGTTCTGGCATACACTACTTTTCCTTTGATATAATAAAAACATTATATTTCCTCATGGGTCCATACGGCCCTAAGAAAGGCAACATTTCAGGGTAATCCAGAGACAGACAACAGAACCAAGAAGATGGGGGGTAAGACTTGCGATACTTTTAGACAGGAGAAGCAGCATTTTGGACTTTGAGTGCTCACCTGGTATAAACAAAACAAAACAAAATACTGATCTATTCATTTATTTAGCAGTTAATAGAGACAATTAGGACTGCCTGGGTGCCAAAGAACCTGACCAAGAGGTTGGAAAGCTAATGAGGCTGGGTATAGACTAGTGAGTCTGTAGTCCTGGAGAGACCTGAGGGAGTCCTCTTTGCCATTCCAAGAGAATGAAGAATATATCCGTTTCTCCACTTGTACTGCAGTCAGGGGCCTAGGTTAGGCTTCTCTATTATTTTGCTCTAATATTCTAGAAGGTTACTTAAAACATCCCCAACTTGAACTTTTAAAGTACTTATACTTCATCACCTTTCCCTAAACCTATACTACAAGCTTAGTACTTGCCCTAATATATGTTGTCTAAGGGACAGTCATTTTCCCTCAGAATGATCTCATTGCATCTAGTACCTTCCTTTCATTACTCCCTTTTATACACATACTACATCTCAAGGTAGCAGACCCCCATGGTTCCAGCCGCCATCCTACCTTTTTAATGTGGGTGTTGATGTTGTAGCCATCAATAAAGGCTTTCCCAGAAGTGATAGCTTCATCCCCAGTCAGCATTTTGAAGGTAGTGGTTTTCCCTGCTCCATTGAAGCCAAGCAATCCAAAGCACTCCCCTTTCTGGACAGTTAAGGAGATCCTGTTTACAGCCAGGAAGGGCGCTCTAGTGCCATAGATCTGAGATTTATCCAAAAGAAAACACACACACACTTGACAAAAATACTGCTAATGAACTTGTAAAATCAAAGCCACAGACCCTTGAGGAATAACTATTCCCATCTCCCAGAGCTGCTTAGTAATTATTGTGTTTTTAGGGCTTCCTGTTGGCCCAAGGACACTTATCAGTCTCGAGTCAGGACTTATATACAATATACAATTTATATCACGGGTTTATAGTCTGGGGTCTGTGAACCTGTTTTTAAAAATATTGTGACATGTTATTTCAATGTAAATGGTTTCCCTTTTAATCCTACGTATATTTTATGAATTTCAAAAAAAACATTATTCTGAGAAAGAGTCCCTAGGCTTCACTAGACTCCCAAAGGGATCACCGACACAAAAAATGTCAAGAACCCCTGCCTAAATGCAGGCCCCTTTTAAACAGGCTGAAATGACATCTAGAATGAATTATGGCCACACATAAATGGATAGCCATCCACTCCCTGACTCAAAAGGAATTCTACCAACCCCCTGTGTTTAGCTTTATACCACACACACACACACACACACACACACACACACACATACACACACACACATACACACACACACATACACACACACGACTAGTATACTTGTAAGAGGCTCCAATACTTTCTGTCTAATTCAGCATGGAATTGCAGTGCCTCTAGATTTGTGGGCTGGCTAGCTATCTGGGCTGGCTATATATCTGGATAGCCTACCTTTAGAGAGTAGTTTTCTGTGCATGTGGAATCCTATTTCTTTAGGCCAAACAAAGATGGGGACCTAGCTGTGGATAGTCAAGTAGATGTGTCTATCTTGTGCCCTTCAATGACTATGTTCATGTGCTTTGTATATTATTCAATAAAATCTTATATAGCTATATCAACTTACTGTGAGGCTTTGCTGTTGTTTTTTGAAATCCAAAACCTGATTAATGCAACCCTTTCTTTTCTTCCATGGGCCCCAGGAATTGGCCCATATGCTTCTGTCCAGACGTTATCACTTATTGCTTCTGACTGGGCTGTTTCTCCTCCCTAGTTCCCCCATGGAAAAGAACATTGTCTCCTAGTTTCTCTTTCCCTCCTGTCCCTGATAGTAGACATATTGCCCTATGAGGGCTCTAAGAGTTTTTATTATTTGTAACTACAGGGGTAGAAACATAAAACATCTTAAATACTTCCTGGTGTTTGCCAGGAGCAAATAGAGTTTAATTTAATATCTTTTAGATCCCATCTTGGCTCTCTTAACAATTAATCTTTCTGTTTGTGTCTTGAAAGCTTGAGATCTTCTATTCATTTTTTATTCCTTGGAGTGGTAACATCAATTTTCACTTTCACCTTCCCTTCAAAAAGGAATACCCCATCCTAGGCTCCTCCACTTTCTCTCTTGCACATAGATGCTATGGGAGATATAAAGGCTTACAAAAGAACTGGTGGAAGGACTGTTAGTTCCCAAAAAACTTAAACAACATTCATCTACAACTAAGAAGAAACTCCTGGCTTTTTTTCCATAGCATCTTCCTATTCAAAAAAAGAAATTAATCTTAGGTCACTGCCTCACACTCCAACAACTTAGGGAGAATACACATAGATCCCAGAGATCAGGCAATGTATTAATTATATCAGTACATATATTCTATAGCTCTCTGTTGAGGAAGGAAACTGGCTTTTATCTGACTTTACCTTTGTGAGCTTCTGAACAACCAGTGGGGTAGTCGCCAAAAGCTCTGGAAGGGATTCCTCAATTTTCTTTCTTTCATTTTCCACATCTTCCTCCCTGGGAAGGGCTGGTTCTTTGTTATGCACTTGTGCCTATGGACCAGAGATAAGGATCACAGGCGTGAAGACCTTTCAGGAATCCAACTTGAGTTGGAGGAGACGATTTTGAAATTTGGGAAAGCGAGGACTTAAGGGGCAACAGAAATGAACTGGATCCTCAGAGATACTAAATAAACAGGCACTGGAAAGGATCTTTGTAAGAGGCCCTGCTCTGAACTACTGCTTTCACATGCATCCTTGTCTTCCCCTGGCCTAGGACACAGACAAATGGGGTTCACACAACCAGGGTCAGGAAATCTCAGAAACAAACTTCATGTGGAATCCTATACACACTGAGAACCTTTTAGAAAAGCCACAGAGTTGTCTATTTCCAAGACAAAATACACTAGACCGAAACTTCCAAGTGCTACATTTTAGAACAAACAGTCTTAACTACTTCCTTGAACATACAGAGAAAGGTCTTCTCTCCTGTTTGGCCACAGCTGATAGTGGCAAACAGAGTTCTCTATTTAGCTGACTTGATTTTTGTAAAAACAATGGCTATATTGTGACTAGTTAACAGACGCTAATTTATGAATGGAATATGGGGAGCTTGCTGATCACAGGGGCTTCTGGGTAAATACTACTGTGATTTCTTCTTTTTATCATTGAAGTCACAGAGTCTTAGAGGTGGAAAGAACTTTACAGGTCATTTAATTCAATTTGCTATCCCATGACGCTTGTTCTATTTTTGGATAGCTGATTGTTGGACAATCGTTCCTGACTTGTAGTAGCAATATAGCTTGCTGTGAATCTCACCTGGTCAGGAAGATATCTTCCTGAGTTCAAATCTGGCCTCAGACACTTACTAGCTGTGTGAGCCTTGAGAAGTCACTTAACTCTGTTTGCCTCAGTTTTCTCACCCATAAAGTGAGCTGGAGAAGGAAATGACAAATCACTCTAGTATCTTTACCAAGAAAAACCCAAAAGGGGTCATGAAGAGTCAGACATAACCAAAAACAACTCAACAATGACAAGGAGCTCTGGAACAAAGGGTTTGAATAATTTAGTGATTTTTCTCACATAATTCAAACTGTTTTCCAGAAAAGTTGGGCCAATTCACAGCTCAAACAGTGTATTATTAGCTACAATTTGCCAAGATGTTATATACATGGCCATTTAAAGTCTAGACAGCATAGTATTTGGAGCTGGGAGAAACCTTAGAGATCATCTAGTTTTTACCCATTTTAAAATGTTTTTAAGCAGTAAGATTTGATATCTTTTGTTTTACGTCAGATTCATTTCTGACTATGCTTTCCCTTATAATGAAGAAAAATAGGACACAGTAACCTCATCTGACAAAATATATGCCATTTGGCACTCACAGCTTCCCATCTCTACCGAAAACAGAGAAGTGCTTCCTCATTAAGATCATCATAATTACTTAGCATTTGGCTTCATTTTGGGGGTCCTTTTGTTTACATTGCTGTAGTGAATATATAGTGTTTTTCTGATTCTGATTACTTTGGTTCAGTTCATAGAAGATTTCCCATTTTTTTTATAAAACATTTTACAAGCATTTACTATCTGTCCCTTTCACTGCACAATAATTTTTCTTTTTTTCTTTTTTTTTAAAGAATGCTCTCATATTAAATACGTATAGTGTAGCAAAACAAATTCTGCATTGGCCATGCCCAGAATGTATATATCACTCCGCATTATTTTAAGCCCATCACCTTTTTGGCTGTATGCGAATAGTGAATTGCATCTTCAGTCTTCTGAACTGCAAGTGATCAGAGTTCTAAAATCTTTCAAAGTCTTTTTTTCTCAATCATGTTATTGTCACTGAAAACATTGTTCTCCCAATTCTGCTTGCTTGCTCTGCATTTATGTTATATTCATATAGGACTTCAAAGTTTCTTTTGAGACTGTTCATTTCATTATTTCTTAGGGCACAATAACATTCTGTTACATTCACACAGAGGTACGTCACAATTAATGTGAATTTGAATACTGTGAAATCTGATTTAGTGTCAGTTATAAAATGATATCAAATTGTATTTGATGTGAGCATTAATGAGACACAAGTTAGGGGTTTGAACACACTGCTCTGTTGTCTGTCTACACTTATCATTGCCTCGAATGTGATAGATATGCTGTCACATATCGTATTACCAACAGTTGTGTTTTTTATTTTGAAAACAGCCCTTACCAAAATAGACAAAAGGAAGAATACTTCAGATGGAAACACCTCCGGTATAAAAAAGAAGAGGCTTCTTATTACTTTAGAACAAAAATTTAATGTAATTGAATAGCATGAAGCTGATCAAAGTTACTCTAAAACAGGACAAGATGTTGGAATGCCCGAATCTATGGTATGTAATATTATAAAGCTTATAGGTGAAATAAATGAAAAAGTCAAAGCTACAGCATCTTTTTGGGCTTTGCAAACAATTGCAAGGAATAGAAATATCATAGCGATAGAAATGAAGTATCTATTAGCTGCATGGGTTAATGATTGCAATCAAAAAACATTCCTCTTTACTAGAATAGCCATTCGGACAAAAGTTCCAAGTTTATTTAAGGCAGTGAAAGAAAATGGAAATGGATAGTAAATAAACGTTTACTGCAAATGTTGATTGGTTCAATTGCTCAAAAACTAACTTGTAAGTCTTTCCTGATCCCCCTAAGTGCCAGTGCCTTCCCTGTTGATCATCTCTAATTTGCCCTATATAGATCTTGCTCGTACATAGTTGTTTTAATATTATCTCCTTCAATTAGACTATGAGTTCCTTAATAATAATAGCTAACATTTAAATAACACCTAGTGTCTGGAACTTACCAAGCTTAGACTCGAGGCGGGATGGTGGTTGTGGGGTAGGGGTAGGTACAGGAGGCAGTGATTAGACTTCCCCTAGATCAGACTGCTTTGTGAGACCTGAAAGTTTGCTACTCTTCAAACTGAGTCTTGAGATTACAGAATAACACAAAACTCAATACCCTAAGAAAGCAGCAACATGATCTGAGATGGCACAAGGTTAGACCAGATATTTCCTCCTTAAATGTGTAGAGCCTAGCAATAACATTAAGTTTGAAGTCAGCAAGTAGACTCAAAAAATGAAAAAAAAAAATCCCTCTATAAAAAGTGATTATGGTGATAGGGTCACTTAAGACATAAATTTAGAAGAGAATGACTCTAAAAATATCTACAAGTAAAGCCTCAACAAAAAACAGACTTTGGGCACAAGTTTAAGTAGAAGTCATAAAGCAGGTATTAAAATTAAAAAAAAAATTTTATAAATTAAATGCTAGAGGAAAAAATGGAAAAGAAATGAGACCTATAGAGTAAGGATTTGGAAAGGGAATGGACAATTTGGTGAAAGATATACAAACTTTTGCCCAAGCAACTAAATCTCTAAAAATTATAATAGACCAAATAGAAGCTAACGACTCTATGAAACAACAAGAAATTTTAAAACAAAGTCAAATGACTGAAAAAAATAGAAGAAAATGTAAGATATGTTACAGCAAAAATAACTGACCTAGAAAACAGATTAAGAAGAAAAAATTCAAGAATCACTGGACTACTTGAAAGCCATCACTAAAAAAAGAATTAGAAGCAATATTTCAAGAAACCACAAAAGAAAACTGTTCAGATCTCTTGGTACCAGAAGGCAAAATGGAAATAGAAATAATTCACTGGTCACCTCTTGAAATAAACCCCAAAATGAAAACCCCCAGGATCATTAAAATCAAAATCCACAGCTTCCAGGTCAAAAGTAAATAGTGCTAACAGCAAGCTAGCAAGTAGGAATCCATGTACCAAGAAGCCATAGTATTATGGCAAGCAAAGGGGGACTTTTTGTTGTCTTTTGTTTTGGAGTGCTTCTCAGCACTAAGACAATTAACTACCTTTGAACCTTACTTTTGTTTCAATCAAGAGTCTTTGATTGAATCGGGAGTCTTTGATGACCTACTTAAGTCACAGGAAGGCTTAGGTCACATGGGTTTAAGTCTCATGGTTGTGATGCCCTCTGACTCTGAAGAAGTGTATATATACTCTGAGGTTAGCATTTTGCTTGGGGCTCACTCACTGGAAGAATGTCATGTGATTTGACCAGACAAGACTCTGGGTAGCCATTGGAGCCCCCTGGCTTGGAAAAACCCAGATGTTGGTACTTCTCTCTCTGGTAACTATGTATGTAATGTTTTAGACAGACGGCTAGAAGCCTGTATGCTAATTTGTGTTATTTTGCTCTGTTTATGTAATTTCTGCTTGTAATTTCTATTTGTGTTTTTTCCGAAGTTCAGTGTGCTGACTTTTCCCCCAGAACTAAGTGAATGAGATAATGATATATACATATATATGTTTAATTAAAGTGAGATTCTAAACCCCTTAAAGTTGCTTTCCTTAGAAAAGCAGATCAAAGAACCTGTGCTAGCAGCCCTCCTGTGTGCTGGTGTTACTGGCCTTACACAGCCACAGTAGCAGCAAGAAGCATTGTTGTTACACATAGCTAACATCATAGAATACTTAGTAGTCACTACTATATAGGACTGGAGAGTTTAGAATATGGTATTCAAGAAGGCAAAGAATGGCTTACAACCAAGAATGCATTTCCCAGCAAAATGAGTATAACCCCTCATGGGGGAAAATGGATCTTTAATGAAATAGAGGACTTCCAGGTATTCCTGATGAAAAAACCAGAATTATATAGAAACTTTGAAGTTTAAACACAGGAGTTAAGAGAAACATAAAAGGTAAACATGAATGAACAATAGTAAAAGGATAAACTGCTTAATTCATATGTGGGAAGATGATATATGTGTTCACTCAGAACCCTGTCATCATCAGAAGTTACAGAGAGATGTTTTGATGATCTTAAAAGAAAAATGGAAAAGAAAGAGGAATATATTGAGGGCAGAGGGAAGGAGAAGGATGGAGAATTATCTCACATAATTGGGCTGCCAAGCAGAAGTTCTTACAAACAGACAGGAAGTAGAGAAGTAGGTGACATAGCCTCCCTTTTATCTGAATTAGTCAAAGGGAAGAAAATACATACATTCATAGATTGTTACAAAAATACTTTTTACTCATCTGTGCAATGGGAGAAAAGGGGGAAGAAAAGGGTGGGGACAAAGAGGGAAGGTAAAAGAAGGTAGACATTAATCCTAAGCAAAACAAACTCTAATTAAGGATGTGCAAAACTTTTTCAGTGGCAAGGAATTGGAAACTGAGGTGATACTCATCAATTAAGGAATGACTGAACAAGTTATGGTATATGAATGTCACAGAATGCTATGTGGTATTGTGATTTGTCCTTCATTCAAAGTCACCAGCCTCACTTTCTCCTCTAGAGCCATCTGGGTCCAGTGGCCAGATATCGATCAGGACAACCGTAGATGGCCACCGAATAGGCAATGCCTCACTCAAAGTGAGAATCTGAAAAGACCTAGCTTAAAAGGGCCAAGATCTCTCATTGCATCCTATTGTGCTATAAAAAATGATGAAAGGAGTGGTTTAAGAAAAACCTGAGAAGATTTGTATGAACTGATGCAGAGTGAAGCAAGCAGAAGCAAGGGAACAATTTATACAGTAACAACAATATTGTAAAGACAAAACTTTGAAAGACTTAGGAATTCTGATCAACATAATGACTAATGATGAAACATACTATCTATCTCTTGATAGAAAGGAGATAGACTTAGAGAGGATTGAGACATATTTTCTTTGGACATAGCCAGTGTAGAGAATTTATTTTGTTTGACTTTACATGTTTGTAACAAGGTTTTTTTTCTTTCTTTTTCGATGAAAGGTGGGGAGGTGGGAGGGAGAGAAGGTAGATTTTTGAAAAAAAAATTAGCTAAAAAATCAGAAAGGTTAATCAGTGAAACAGATTAGGCACACACCATCCAAAAGCAAACAAACATGTAGTATATAATGTATGATTAAACCCTAAGACCTCAGCTAGTAAGAGACAGGCTCATTACTTGACAAAATCTATTGGGAAAACTGGAAAGCAGTTTGGTAGAAATGGGGTGTTGGCCACTCACACTGCATAATAAGCCAAACTCCAAATACATATATGACTTAGACATAAAAATGACCTCACAAGCAAATTAATAATAATAGCTAACATTTATACAGAACAGTGCCAGACACTATGCTAAACATTTTACAATTATCTCATTTGACCCTTAGAACAATCCAGGGAGATAAGAGCCATTATGCCCACTTTGCAGATGAGGAAACTGAGGCAAACAGGTTAAATGACTTGCTCAGGGTCACACAGACAGTAAGTGTCTGAGGCTGCATTTGAATTCAGGTCTTTCTTACTCGAGGTCTAGCACTTTATCCACTGAGCAACCTGGAACAGCAAAGAAGAAATTACCTTTCAGATCTATAGAAAGAGGAAGACTTCATAACTAAAGTGACAGAGATCACAGAAAAAATGGAGAATTCTGATTATATAAAAGTGGAAAAGTATTTCAGAAATAAATCTAATGTAGTTAAAATTAGAAGTAAAACAGGTAACTGGGAAAGCATCTTTGCATAAATTTCTCTGATAAGGATCTCATTTAAAGGATAAATTAAAAATTGTTTTAAATTCATAAGACCAAGAGTCATTGTCTGATATATGGTCAATAGATATATGGTCAAAGGATATGAACAGGCAATTTTCAAAGGATGAAATTCATACTACCCTATGGGCCATGTCCAAAAATGTCTTTCAGGAAATGGGTAGCATTCTTCACCTCTAGGCCTCAGGAATTATGGTAGATCAATGTGTGATCAGAGTTTTTAAGTCTTTTGAAAACTTCATTTTTACAATGTTGTTATTATAGTACAAATTGTTTTCCTTGTTCTGCTCACTTTACTTTGTATTCATATAAAATTTCACAGGTTTCTTTGAAACTATCCTCTCAATTATCTTAAACTCATATATTTCCAAACATGATAAATGTGGTTGTAAAGATATTGTCTACAACCTGTCATTTATGAACATCACTTTTGAAAGCCTTTCAGTTCTCATTTAATACCTTCATCAAGGATGCCCTTGATTTATGTACAGATTATTATGGAATTTTCTGCATTATACTATTTAGTTTAAAAAATTTTATTCTGAACTTAACAAACAGAAAAGAAAATGGACATGTTCAAGATAGAACAGAAAAAGAGATTTATATGTGAAACTGTGGGTCTCTATTATGTACAGACTGCTGTTTTTAAAAAGTATCTTTTTATTAAAAGTATTTTTAAAAGTTCAGCTTGTCCTACTTGTCTGTGCTTCTTTCTGGCCTTACTTCTGTTCTCTTCTTTGCATTAAAAAAAAGATGCCTTAAAAATCGCCTTTTTTCTTTTGGCTACCTTATCTCTGTTCTCCCTTTCCCTGCTACCTATCCCAACCTTCCAACTTGAGGAGGGGCAGAGAAACAAAGTTTTTTTTTTAAATTAATTTATTTTTAGTTTTCAACATTCACTTCCACAAGATTTTGAATTCCAAAGTTTCTTCCCATCTCTCCCCTCCCCCCACCCCAAGACAGCATGCATTCTGATTACCCCTTCCTTCAACCTGCCCTCCCTTTTATCACCCACTCCCCCTTTTCTTATCCCTTTCCCTTCTATTTTTCTGTAGGACAAGATAGATTTCTATACCCTATTGCCTGTATATCTTATTTCCAAGTTGCATGTAAAAACAATTTTTAACATTCATTTTTAAAACTTTGAGTTCCACATTGTCTCCCTTCCTCCCTCCCCACCCACCCTCATTGAGAAGGCAAGCAATTCAATATAGGTTATACATGTGTAGTCATGCAAAACACTTCCATAACAGTCACGTTGTGAAAAACAAAGTTTTTTAAAACAAATATACATGACCCCACAAAATAACCCATTGGCTAAGGAACTCTTATTCTGCATCTTGAGATCCTGTACCTCTGGCTCACGTCTCTTAACTGGCAGATCTAACAGTCTTTTCTCTATCTTCATCTCTTTTGACCTCTCCGTAGCATTTGATACTGTGGATCTCTTTCTGAACACTCTCCTTTAGGTTTCTGTGACACTCCTTTTACCTGTCAGACTGCTCCTTCTCAGAGGCTCTTCTGTTGATTAGTCATCTATGTAATTACCACTAACAGGGAATGTTGCTTATGGCTATTTCTTGAGCCCTCTTCTTTTTCGCCCTCTATACTATTTTGTTTGGTGATCTCATTACTTCCTTTGGATTCAGTTGTAATCGCTATGCAAATAATTCTCACATCTATATAGCCAAGTCCAGGCTCTCTCCTGAACTCGTCTCCAACAATTACTAACTTTTGAAATTCTTGAACTACATGTCTCAAAGGCACCCCAAGTTCAGTGTGTCTAAAACAGAACTTGTTATGTTTGCTCCTGAAGCCTTCTCTCTTCCTAATGTTCCTACCACTGTCTGGGGGCACTACCATTCTCCAAGGCACCAAGGCTCAAGGACTTGAGGGTGATATTTGACTCCTCACTCTTGTTTACCCCACATTACCAATTTGTTGCCAAATTGTGTCATTTCTATCTTTATAACTTCTTTCATCTACATTCCATTCTTTCCACTTATACAGACACCACCCTAGTTTAAAACCTCCATTACCTCTTGCCTTTACTAATGCAATAGTCTTTTGGTTGGTCTTTCTACATCAAGTCTCTACCCATTCCAATCTATCCTTCACTCAGTTGTCAAAGTGGTTTTTCCTAAAGTATAGGCTGGGCCATGTCACTCTCTTACTCAATAAACTCCAGTTGCTCACTATTGCCTCCAGGATCAAATATAAAGTCCTGTGTTTGGTATTTAAAACTCTTCATAATTGGGCCCCTTTCTACTAAGAGGGCTGGAATTGGTGAGCCAATCAATTACCCTGCTCTACTTAGAGTGATATTATGCTCTGATAAATGTCAGGTGAGAACAACGAATAAATCAATTAGAGATGTAAATGTGGCTTAAGACTACTGAATCAATTACCATTTCTATGCTTTATACTAAATGGGGAAAATCCTTGATCAATTTAGAAATCCTTGAAAGCCACTGGATGAAAGAGAGTAATGTTGCACAGGAGCTGCTGTGATGTTGGCTGAAGAAACTTGGTCACACTCTGGGCCTTTTCTAAAAAAGCAGTTTTGTGCCTGAGAACCTAGAGAGTCATTCTAGTCAGTTCCTGTGAAGGACACAAGGAGGAGAGGAGAGGAAAGAGAGGAAGAGGGAGATGCAGACGTTGTAGGAGGGAAGGATTAAGGACCCGGAGAACTGGGGCAGAGAAGGGGGAGAAACTGGGGGGAGGAGGACAGAGGACCACTAACCCCAGAGGAACCTTGGTGCAGAAGACTCCCAGTGAGGCCACTTGACATACCATCTCCTCCAAGACTTAGGGAAGTTCAAAGAAAAGGTCAGGTCTTTCTCCATTTTTCCTTCCTGGTGTATGATGGTTATTAGATACTAAGGTTTTTTTTGCTAACTTCTTTACCTAAACATTTCTGGTAATTTGTATTTTGTCTCAGCCACAGAGGTTGGCTAGAGATAAATGAATACAGGATGTCCAGAAAGTCTTAGTGTGATTTTAAGCTTTAATAGTAATTGTTTTAACTGCTTAAATTAAGGCAGAGAATAGAACTTCTGTTGAAATGGGTGCTTTAAGTGACAGTGATGGTACTCCTCATGTTTTGATTAATATAAACTCCCTAAAGCAGCAGAGTAAGAAGCTAAGGGGACTTGAGGCCTGCACCTGCCTTCACTGCTGCTAAACAACCTTTCCAGTTTCCATACAGTTTACTCCCCTCAGTCCTCTACACTGGTCTGCTTCCTGTTCCTTGCACATGATGCTCCATCCCCCATCTCGGTGATGAGGCACTGTTACCCATACCTAGAATGCTTTCTCTCCTCATCTCTACCTCTTAGTTTTTCTGGTTTCCTTCAAGACTCAGCTCAAATTCCATCTTCTACAAGAGGCCTCTTTCAGTTCCCCCAACTACTAGTACCTTCCCCTCTGAGGTTATATTCCATCTACTCTGTATAAATGTTGTATGTGTTGAGTTATTTACCTGTTGTGTCCCTGATGGAATGTGAGCTCCTTGAGGGCAGAGATATTTTTGCCTTTCTTTCTATCCTCAGTGCTTATAGCACACAGTGCCTGGCATAGAACAACACTTAATATACAATTTTTGACTGACCGACTGATGTAGCTTAGCTTCTAATGAGGACAGTCATAGAAAATGAAATTGGACATCATATCTATGATCAAGTGTCATTTTCATGTTCTTATAATTTTGCAGTTTAATCTATGAAAAGGAGTTTAACTCAAGTAGCTCCCAACTACAATACAGTGAGCCAAAAGGGAGTTTCCTCCCCTTCAGGAAAAGGAGAGTGTGGAAGTAGCTTCTTTATCTGGCCTAAAGTCGAATGGGAAAGAAACCTTATTAGGTCATCTCTAAATTTCATATTTAGTTACTCACCCAATTCCGAGTCCTAAAGAGGTGACTTGTAAGTAATTTCAGTTTCCAGAGAAAGTTGGTCTCAATGGATAAAAGCAGGATGAGGAAAACAAAGCCAGAGACAATCAGTGAGGTCATAAACCTTCCAATTCCTGGACTTTTCCATGCATAGAAATCATCTTCATACTTTATATCTGGGGAAATTGAAAGGAATTATATTTATTTTAAAACCTTGGGATTCTTTCACCATGTTTAGTTACTGTAGTTAAGAAAGGTTCCCATGTCATTTCCCAAATAGGGATCTAAATGACTTTGAGAGAGCAAGGCAAATCATTCACCACAATGACATTAATTCACCTCTATACCATCCTCATTCTCCCTCGTCTGTAGGGAACATTCAATATGGTGATGCTGGGATGGGTCCATGGAAGAAGTGAATGTTTTGAGAAGGGTTTTAGACTATGTACAAAAAAGTCAATATTAGGTTTCTCAAAGGGAAAGATACCTAAACTTCCTTCATCTCTTTTCTACCATTGCAATACCAGTTTCGTTCATAGCAAGATTCTGTGCATTCTATTCTTTCATGGCGTTCTAAAACTAAAAATATGAACTGAAGACTTCCCAAGGTTAATATTAGAGCTTAGTAGTACTATCATCAACAATATTTCCAAGCTACCACCATAATAGTAAATAAAGCAGGATCTTAGAGTGCTTATGAGTGGGAACGCAGATGTGGTAACTTGCAATACCCAACTACTACTCCTAGGCATTTTCAACAGCAAAAATGCATTAACATTCTTATTATTTTCTCTTCTGCCTAGTTTGCAGGATGTTAAGAGAAAAATCTGCCTCTGGTTAAGTCTTTTGGACAACAAGGACAATAGCAAGTTTATCATTGTTCTAAAATGCTCAGCCTTGACCTAGAGGCCTGAAAGGGTTAACATGCTTTGATTTTTAGAAAACCTTCTTCTCAATATCCAGAAGGGCATATTGTCTTAAGCAAAGCTGTTTAATAAATGCTGAATTAAGTTGCTCTGTGAGCTTTTGACCACTATGAATTTACCTCGTGTCTCTCATGGGGCCCAATGTGTTTCACAAAAATTTTTCCCCATTGTAAAAGTTATTTCTAAACTGACAGTAGTTGCTGATGACTCTACTCCTTTAGAAGAGAGAGAAACAAGCTTTACCTGTACCTTCAAACTCTTCCTAAATAAGCAGTAAACAGAAGGGATTGCTTCCATTGGCTATGGTCAGAGTGGGGATGGGTGGGCTGGATGGATACTCACCTTCCATTTTACAATGAAGGGCTGCAACATCAGAGGAGGTACAGTATTTCCTGGTCTCAAAGTTGCTGTAGAAACCGTTGAGGCACATTCCTAAGCTGTGGTTAGGTAGCATGAGGAATAATCTATCCAGAAGTTCAGAGAGTTTTTCCAATTTTAATACTATGAAGGAAAATAGTATAGATTAAATCATTTTGTAGTCCTTGATTCTTTGTGTAAATTGTGACTATTGACTACTTTCTTCTTGAAACTCCTTCCTACTGTGACATGACTTCAACTGGATCTCCTCCTATCTCCCTGTTCCTTCACTGGTTCCTTTCTCCTCCCATCCCCTAAGCCACGTTCTTTATACTTTCAAACATTATTTACTTTCATGGCCTCCACTACTACTCCCATGTAGATGACTTTAAAATTTGTATCTCCAGTCCTGACCTGCTTCAAACCCTGGACCTGTTGGATAGCTCTTCTCTGATATCCTGCTGGAATCTCAAATCCAACATGTAAAAAAAGATGAAATCATCATTTCTCCCTCAAAACCTATTTTTACTTCTGACTTCCTTGCGTCTATCACTGTTAATATTATCCTCTCAGTCTCAAATCTTGAAATTTCACTGTTCTCTCTAATCTTGGCCTTAAAACCAGGAATTATTTCCAGCCCTTGTACTACATTAGGTATACTCCTGGTTTTTCTTGGTTTCCTCATCACATCTGCATAATAAAATTCTAAGGGAGAACTGCCAACACGATCTCCAAACATTGACCTCAAAATGTTTTCTATAGGTGATGTGCCTGGCTTATGTGATTTTAGTATGAAGGAGTTTCTGCATATATCACAATGACCTGCATTCCTAAACCAACGTTAGCAGGTCTGCTTTAGTCCTGTGGTCTAACTTTTGTGAAGCACAGACTTTATTTGACATTAAGGGACTGGTTTGCTCAGTGATTTTCCCTTACTGAGCTGATTATTCTTTCCTTGTTCATTATTACCCCTGAGAAATGACTTGGTATGTGTTTGTAGGGAGGAAGTAAAGGTTGATCCCCTCACCATGGATGCTTGTGACATAGAGGATGATTAAGGTGATAATTCCTGAGAAAAAGTTGAACATGATGAGTCTTATGAAGGCAGTGGCACCTGCCATGAAGAGGAAGCTCATTAGGTACATAAGTGGAATGATGGACCAGCCGTACAACATTAACATCAGCAATATATCAGCAGGGTGGTTGTCCTCAGTGAAAGCTTTTACATCAAAGATTTTGAACACCCCCTGGAGCACAGAGACACAGTTTTTAGAGAAGTTATCAAAGAAAAAAAGAAATTAACCCAGAATAGCAAGACGAGATATCAATTCTCTAAAGGTTGGGGGAGCAAGGGGGAAAAATATATGGGGATCTAGTCCTAGATAAGACCACTTCTGTTTCTGTGAACTCCAAGGAAGTGAACTTCCTATTACTGAGGAAAGGCAAAAAAGAGCACCTAAACTGTATTTATTAGCTTCAGAAATGGAGACTGCTGAATCAGTTTCTAGGTATTATTGGCCAAAGGGAAAACTCGTGATACATAGGAGAATCCACTCCCACACATAATACTCACTACTCACCAGCAGCAGCAAACAAGGAATGAAGAAGACAATGAGATCCCACAACAGAGAAGACAGCCAGAAATGAACAACATGGACGCCACTGACAAACTGGATGTGCTTTGCCTTTATGACTCTTTCATTAACTGCCATGATAGAAAATGTACTGGCCAATGAGCCCATGCCATAGAGCATGTTGACAGCAATGTCAAATCCATTATGGCCCCTGCAAGAGACAGAATAGATAGAAGAGAGACACCATAGCCTTGGTTAGTAGGGAAAAAAAAAGAATTTCTATTAGTAGCCACGTTCCAGGACATAAAATGTAAACAGAATTTTAAAAAATAGCTGCATACGGTAAAGTACTGAGGTTTGAAAAACTCGACCCCTGGGAAAGGGAAGCTACACACACCCAAAATACTGCTCCTTTGCAGCTTGGTTGGGACTTCGAGGCTGAGGATGATTGGAGACAGTAATGGAAGCTTGTGGGCCAGAAAGCGACTTGAATAGAATATTGTCTACCACTGTCACTGCCGTGGCAGGAGTATGGTATGCCTGATTGTTGAAGAAAGTGGTGGTTAATGTGTGATTTCCATGTTGTTTGAAGGAAATTGCTACAAGGCAGTGCTCATTAAAGCCTTCCTCCTTGCTTGCCTTAGAAAGCAGTTGATCTTCCATGTTTTCTAGAAAAAGAAAGCAAAATCATTCATTTAGACAATGCATATTTACCCTACTGGAACTGGAAACAAAGGAGTCCATCAATTGAGCAATAGTAAAACATTATGTTTGAGGCTGTTGGTTAGGTGACCCTCCAACACTGGCTTCTCATGGCCCTTAACAACTCCAGCTTCAATGTTAGGCACAGGTCTCACCTCCTAAGAGGATAACTGGTAAGAGAGAAGAAAGAGCTGCTTCATATTCATTTCGTCTTTTCTATCAATAAAAATGATTCTTGAATTAGAAATGGGGAAAAAATGGCCAATATGGAATTTATACCTAAGATGAGTAAGGGGACAACAAGAGCAATTAGCTGTAAACAACAAAAATTTTGCATCTTATTTTCCTATGTTTATTCCCTCAGTTTCTTTTTCTTTTTGTTGTCTTACTGCAATAGTGGGCATTTGTAGAACTATGCCAAATAATAATGTCAATAATGAACCTCATTTCTTTACCCTGATATTAGTGGAAATGCTTCTGCTATTTCTCCTTTACAAATAAAGCTGGTTTTTGGTTTTAAATAGATGCTATTTGCCATATTAAATATATATATACATATATAATAGACAAAATATATAATATTATATGTATATGTATAATATATAAAATGGTGTTAGATGATGTCAAAAGCCTTTCCTATATCTATTGATAAAATCAATGTGATTCCTATTGATTTTTAAGTTTATATCTTCAATTATCTATATTTTTCTTATTTTCAAACCAACCCTACATTTTTTATATAAGTTCAACATGGTCAAAGTGTATAATCCTTTAAATGTGTTGTTATATCTTCTTTCCTAACATTTTATTCAAGATTTCTGTATAATTATCCGGTAGAGATCTAGGTCTAGTTTTTTCCCCCTCTTTTACTTCCTTCACCCTGGTTTTGCTATCAAGACCTTTTCTGCATCACTGAAGAAAATGGATAGGAGCCTGATTTTCCTAGTTTTTCCTAACTTTGTGTAATATTAGAATTCATTGTCTTTTGATAGAATTGATAGGATTCACTTATAAATTAATGTGGTGCTTTTTCTTTTCTTTTTTTTTGTTTTGGAATCCTATTTATGGCTTGTCGAATTTCTTTTTTTTTTTTTTGAGATTTGATTATTTACATCCTCTCTTTTTTCAATCTTAATACTTTTGTAATTATTCATTCATTTCAATTGTCAGTTTTCAATTTTGTTGGTATATAATTGAGAAAATATTTCTAATAATTTCTTTTTTCAATTTTAATATTGACAATTTGTTTTTCATTTTAAAAATTCAGATTAGCACACACTTTATTTTATTAGTTTTTAAAAAATATTGATTTATTTGTCAATTCTTTTTCATTATTTAAAATTTTATTAATCTCTTATTTGACTTTTAGAATTCCTATTTTTGTCTTTAGTTGAGGTTTTTTGATTTATTGCTTTTCTAGTTTTTTAGGTGCATGGATCCATTCTTTCTCTTTTGTATTTGGAAGTGTTTATAGATACAAATTTCTTCCTAAGGACTACTTTGGAAGCATCCCTAAAGTTTGATATTTTGTCTCACTGCTGATTTTTTCTTTGATGAAATTATCTATTATTTTTAGAAAGATTAAAAAGTATCTAGATAAACATTTATTAAGTATACTGTGTCAGACATTGTGCTAACTTCTGGAATACAAATAAAAAGCAAGGAATATGGTTCCTGTCTTAAAGGAGTTTATATTCCAATGGGACAAGAAAACAAATAAAGGGGAGCTAGAAGACAAGTGGGGAATATGCATACGGTGGCATGATATGGAGATGTTTGGGTAGTGGCATGGAGGCTTATTCTGGGCAAAATAAGGAAATGGCTCACCGGGCCCTGGGGCAGAGTACAATATTCCAGTTGGGGAAAGATGGTCCAAGTGTGGGTAGTTTGGCGTGAAGATTATTTGTTCTTTGATCATTAATTTTTTTAGGATTAAATTATTTAGTCCAGACTTAAGTTTGAATGCTTTTTATATGACCATTTATTCTGAAGTTTATTTCATTATGCTAAATAAAGGCTGTATTTAGTATCTCTTTTTTTTTTGAGATGGGAAGGCAAGGCAATTGAGGTTAAGTGACTTGCCCAATGTCACACAGTAAGTGTGTCAAGTGTCTGAGGCCAAATTGGAACTCAGGTCCTCCTGACTCCAGGGCTGGTACTCTACTCACTAGTATTTCTGCTTCTATGCAGTTGTTTATGAGGTTTTTATGACTAATATATTGTCATTTCTTGTAAAGGTGTCACAGACATCTGAGTTTTATGTATGTTCCTTTTATTCCCATTCAGTAATTTTCAGAGATCAGGAATATCTAACTTGTCTAAAATTCTACTTAGGTCTTTCATTTCTATCTTGCTTATCTTTTTGTAAGACTTATCTAGGTTTAAAAGAGGTATGTTGGGAATCTTCAACCAAATAGTCTTGCTATCTATTTCTAGAATTTGATTATTTTCTTTTAATTACACAGAAATTAAGCCATTCAATGCATATGTATTAAATATTGACATTATCTGTGGTGCCTTTAAGCATAATGTGATTTTTTTGTTGATCTCTTTTAACTATGCTTATTTTTAATATTGCTTTGTAGAGACGTTTGTTACCCCTGCTTTTTTGTGTTTCCTTAGAGCACATTAAATTCTATTCTAAAGTGAAGGGTAGCTTCATTACATATCTATGAATCTTTATGTTTCAAGTGTCTTGTATAGCACATACTCTGGGGCTACTCTCCCAACATCCATGTGCAGTAGTAAGTTAAGTCCCCATAGGGCAATTACTTGCTCTCTCAGAATTCTAGGGATGGACTTGGTTTTCTAATGCTATATTTTACAAAGCCTTACAGATATGCTTCTCTCAATGATTATTATCTGGACTTAATTAGCTTTTAGAAAGGGATATTTATTAACCTTTGGATACTGTAGTAAGAAAAACTGGCACAAAATATCCCCTACAAAATCTATGACATCCACCCATCAGTATACACAAAGTTCAGGGCAAAGAGGACTAAAGCTAAGAGAACATGGAGCAAAAGTATAACTTATAGCTCCTGGAAATCTCTTTTCCCTTTTGTGGGGTACTCATAAAGTTCCCCTTGTGTGATACATAGCTTTTCTGAGGGGTTCCTTGTAGAAAATTTACTTTTTCTCATTTCATTCAGTCTGTCCTCAACTCTTGATCAAGATACTACATTAGATGTTGGGGTGACGCAACTAGGATGCCAATGGAAAGTTCAAAATCTTTTGTATACTTAAAAAACTCAAAAACATCTCCCTTTGGCTAGGGTTGGAGAGCAGAGAGGAAAATAAGACTGAAAGTAGTGGCTCTTAATTTTCCTCCCAAAGTATTTTTTTTCTTAAATATTGGGTTGGAAAGTTTCTACCCTAAGCTACCAGATACTCAAATCCCTGAGTTCTGGACTGGTCTATTTTATCCAAAATCTATAGAGAACGAGTGAATATCTCCAGTCAATACTGACACACTTCTGTATGGTATCATTTCATTTTATACAATGGTTTTAAGGACTTCCAAATTAAGCAAGGATTTTTGATATCTATTATAAAACCTTTATTGATTTAATAGATAATAATAATAATCTTTTTCATGCTTACTTAATATCTCTGATTGATTCAGTCAAGAAGTTCAGGTCTATAATTAGTGATAGGGGTATTGGGAGCAGGGGCAAGAATAAGCATTTCTATGGGGCCTATAACATGCCAAACATTGTGCTAAGCACTTTATAAATATTATCTCATTTGATCCTCACAACAATCCTGTAAGGTAGGTGGATTTTTTTGTTATTATCCCCATTTTACAGTTGAGGAAACTGAAGCAAACAGAGGGTAAATGACTTGCCCAGGATCACATAGAAAATAAATTTTTGAGGCCAGATTTAAAATTATGTCTTCTTGACTTCCTGACTTCAGACTCAGTAGTCTATACATTGAGCCACCTATTCGCCTGGGTATGGGCCATCCCTCTTACGCTTGCAAAAACACATTGTTTGATTTGCTTTCTAATCTATTCAGTTAATTCTCTTCCACTTCATGGGTGCATTCATCAATCTCATATACACGAATATGATTGGTAACTGTGTCTTTCCCTCCATTATATCTTCATACTCTCCTCCCCACCCTTTTGCCCCTTACGTTCTTCCTTTAGAGGCATATGAAGTGTTCAGGGAGGACTAGCACATGTGGTCTGAGGGCTTGCTAAGCCCTTTTCAAGGCTTCTCATTTACTTTTGGTAAATGAGCCTTTACCTTTACCTTTACCTCTACCTTTCCCTTTACCTCTACCTTTCCCTTTCACTCAACTCTCACCTGTGGTTCCAAGATACTGCAGTATACTCAGCAGCCACACCCTGGTAAAACTATCTCAGCAGACAGGCTAAACCAGGTTGAGGGTAACTGACAGGCCTCAAACTGATCGGTGACTTAGAGGGATGTCTATATGTGAAAACTTCCCCTGATGGAATGGGCAGATGAGAACAATTTGTTCTAATCCCGTGAAGTTGGTAGAAGCAGGAGCTGTGGAACACTTAGAGCTTGATCAGATACTGAAGATACCAAGGCCATCCATTGCACCCCAGGCCATTGCCAGTCATCTTGACTTTTGTCTTGCCATTGGACTTCAGTGACTCAGAAAGAGAGAGTGAGGCTGAGGACTTTGTGCAACTCTGCCTCACTTGGATACATGCCCAAAGATTACCTCTATTATTGCATAATTTTCACCTGAGGGCCCATCAATATTCTTTAAAACAAAGCAAAACAAAAAGGTGCTTCCTCTAGAGATGGTTCAGCTTCCCTTGCTATAAGAAATGCTTTACTGTTTACAACTAGTCCCTATTTTCATTCCTTTTGTCAAAAATTTCCTCCTCACCACCTCTTAACATAGGGGATAATACCTCTTCCCTTCCTTACATTTTTTTCCCTCTTTGAAAGATAGTTTGAACAGACAAGAAATGTTTTTTACATCCAATCTAATTATGAAGAATTTTAAAATGTCTACTATGTGCAAAGCATTGTAGTAAGTTATGGGGATACAAATACAAAAACAAAGCAGTCTCATTTTCAAAGACCTTGCATTCTACTGGGAAGAGAATGCATATATAAATATAAAATTAGTATAAAATCAATGTAAAGTATTAAGGGAGATAGGGTAAGAAGAATCAAAGAAACCCTATGTGGGACATGAGAAATGAGGAGACTTGAAGGGATCTAAAGATTCTAAGAGGTGGAGATGAAGAGGGAAACTGCAAGTAGGTCAATTTGGCAGGAATGTAGACTATATCAAAGGGAATGAGGAACAATAAGCTTAGAAAGGCAGATGGAAACTAAATTGTGAAGGGATTTAAATGCCAGAGAGGATGCAAGAGGGAGTCATCGGAGCTTCTTGAGCATGGGAGTAACATGAATATCTAGTTAAGAGATCCCTGGTAATATTTCAGTTGGGTGTTAAGTTTGGAAATTAGATTATAAAAAGTTGAGAAGTGAAAGGGGAATGAGGAATAGAGGAAACAAGTATAGATGACTTTTTCTAATTTGGCTGTGAAATGGAAGAAGAATATAGTTGATAGCTTTAGGGGATATCAGACTCAAGCAAATCATTTTTCTTTTAAGGAAAGAGAAGATCTGGGCATATTCTTAGGAAGCATGGAAGGATCCAAAGGACAGATAGATAGAAGGATGAGAAGAGGGGGAGAAAGGCAAATAGAAGGATGGAAAGGGAGATGGAAATGGGGAGGGAGGGATGATTGACAATGTAAGATCCTGGAGGTGGGATGAAGTTCACAAGCAGAGAGGCTGACCTTGGTGGGGAGAAAGGATACTTCTTCAGAGTGAAGGAAAAGAGAACTATGGATGATGTTGAAGGAAATTGAGGTGTAGAATGCAGAGAAGAGGGAATTCTCAGTTACAATTTTCTCAGTAAAGTATGAGGCAAGATGCTCAACAAAAGGGACATTTGCACTAGGTACACTCTCTTTCCTTCTCCATCTTGACCCCTTGATAAAATCAGTTTTCTTTTCTTATCAAAGCTCTTGTCTTGCCAACCTCAGCCTCGAATCACTCCTATCATCTGCCTTTGCTTCTATTCACATGCTGCTTTCAGAAGCCAGAAAAACTCATGAAATTGGACTAGCTGGATTTACTACAAAATTGTTACCTAATCTTAATTGGATCCTCAATACAACAAAGCAAGCCTTTTATTCCTCCCTAATTGATTCACTACCCTACTCAGCGGTTTTTACAAACTGTTTCATCCTACCACAAACCTCTTATGGGTCTTCTCGTCCCTGCTCTTTGAGCTCAGAAACTCTTGGCTCCTTCCCTACTGCCTACAGATATGCCCATGTCTTAAACTCTCCCTTGAACTATCTTTACTAGCTATTGTCCCATATTTCTCCTTCATTCTGTGGCTAAACTCTTTGAGAATGCTGTCTACAATCAATGCCTCTACTTTCTGTCCTCTAATTTTCTCCTTAACTCTCTGCATTCTAGCTTCCAATCTCATCATTCAGCTAAAATAACTATCTTCAAAGTTACCAATGATCCTTTAATTGCCAAACTAATGGTATTTTCCTCAATCTATCCTTCTTGGTAGCCTTTGACACTGATAATCACCCTTTTTTCCTTGATACTCTCTTCTCTAGGTTTTTATGACACTACTCTCTTCTGGTTTTCTTCTTACCTGACTGCTCCTTCTCAGTTTTGTTTGTTGGATCTTCATCCAGGTCGTCCCTCCTGGGCTGGTAAATATTTTGGAGTATATGGAGTCTTTCTTATTGATGCTTTCCTTGGGGTATAAATTCAGTATGGCATCTCTGATTTCAAGGATCTAAATTTTTAGTCACTTTATTTGCATAATTCCAAATTGCATTGCAAAATAGCTGTACAATTTCACAGCTGCACTAATAATATATTAGTGTGCTTATCCTTTTGCAAGCTCTCCAACACTGACTGCTGCCAACTTTTTGTAATTTTTGCCAATTAGTAGGATGTGAGGTGAAATCTCAGGGTTGTTTTGATTTGCATTTTTCCTATTTTTAATGATATGAAGCATTTGTTCATGTGATTGTGAATATTTTGCCATTCTTTTGAGAACTGTTTGTTTATATCCTTTGGCCATTTTTCTGTTGAGGAATGGCAATTAGTCTTAAATATATTTGTATATTTATTTACTAATTGTTTACATATCTTGGATACCAAATTCTTATCAGAGACTTTCCCCCCCCTGACCATTTAGCTTTTTATCCTAGATGCATTAATATTGTCCATGCAGAAGCTTTTTAGTTTCAAGTAATCAAAATTATCTATTTTATCTTTTATAATTACTTCTATCTTTTGTTTTGTTGAGAGTATCTCTTCTTCCCATAGCTGTAAGATGTATTTGGCCTGTTTTTCTTCTAATTTTTTAATCATATGATCTTTAACATTGCTTATTCACTTAGAATGTGTTATGGAATATGCTATAAAGTGTTGATCTAAGCTTAATTTCTGCCAGACTGGTATCTTATTTTTCCAGCAGTTATTATCAAATAAGGAGTCCCCCCCCACCCCGGTAATTCATGTTTTCCACTGTATCAAACACTAGTCTATTGAATTTTATTGTTTCTAAATCTCCCTTGTCTAGTCTATTCCACTGATCTGTTCTTCAACCAGTACCAGATGCTTTTCTAGATCTGGAGGCCATATTTCATCCATTGTTACTGTTTTTTTCCTATTGATTTATTTAATACAAGGTCTTTGAGTTTTCTTCTTACTGTGATCTTTGGTAATGTCAATCTTTCCCTCCTTTATTTTCCCTATCACTCACTTTCTGATTCCCTCCCCCAGATGGTGGTTTCCCTGGGGTCTGGATTTCAAAGTGTTTCAGCCTCCTCCTGTGCTGAGCAATTCATGGTTCACCACCTAGGTCTCTGCCCCAAGTAACTTCTGGTTGGCAGAATTGGCCCCAGCTAGATATTGTGCTCTTTTCCTCAGGCTTAGTGAAATGCTGCAAACCCTTTTATCTTCCCCCCATCCAAACCCTGCACACAGTGTCTGTCCCGCTCCTGCGATTTTTATTTGCTTTGCTGATGTTAGTATTGTTCACCCTGGCACTGGCTCTGCCGGTATAATGGGGTTGTTGGTCCAACTCTGTTAGTGCTACTGAGTTGTCCACGCTGGCATTGCGAATTCAGGGCTTTGTAGCACTGGTACTAGAAGGTTTTGGACTCTGGCATGCTGTTTCGTGAAGGGCTGTTGCTGCCTGGCTGTTTGTTGCAACCAAGGCAAATTTCCATAGCTTGTAGCTGAAATCTCAACAGCACTGGAAATTAGAGTGTTTAGGGAAATTTTTAGGGATATTACAATGTGAAGATAGGTTTTATTGAAAGCCTGTAGTGGATCCTTGTGTCTACTAGTGCCAGCTTGATGCTGTTAGGGGAGAGGTGCTGAGTGAGCTCTGGGTCAGTAAATATCAATTCTTTTTTAAAAAAAATTCCTTTGGATTCTAGGTATCCTAGACCATGTAGACAAACAGAAGTTGCTTTATCTTTAGCACATAATTTTTGTTTTGGAAAGATTAAGAGGTTGTAGGGATTAGAGAAAATGTCTAGTCCTCTATCTTGTTGCTCATGTGACCCAGAAGACCTGTTAATTGTTGATATAACTTGAATACTAAACCCTTACCAGAGATTTGATACTAAAGTTTTCCCTCCATTTAGCTGCTTTGCTCTTGGTTTAATTCCTTCATTAATAGCTGTGTTGTTAAGCAAAATTGTCTCATTAGCATGGCTTTTGTTTCTTTTGAGTGGAAGTACTTTCAGCTGTTAAGTGCTAAGCCCCAGGCCCAGGGCCCTGTCAGGTGTGAAACCTGTGTGGGTGTGGATTGGTGCC
>CM053624.1:282262945-282279861 GCA_028646595.1 Phalanger gymnotis
TTGGAACTCAAGGTTTTAAAAAAATAGATGTTCAAAAGTAAAAAAGGTTTTTTTTTCATGGAGCTAGAAAATAAGATGCACAGGCAATGGGGCATAGAGATTTATCTTGTCCTACAAGAAAGGAAGGGAAAGGGGGATGGGAGGGGAATGGGGTGACGGAGGGGAGGGCAGACTGGGGAACAGGGCAACCAGAGTGTACGCCATCTTGGAGTGGGGGGGGGGAGGAAATGGGAAGAAAATTTGTAATTCAAACTCCTGTGAAAATCAATGCTGAAAACCAAACATATTAAAAATAAATTAAAGAAAAAACATTTTTGAGTGCTTATGATGTGTTGAGCGCTATATTGGATGCTGAGATATGTAAGATTTGCCAGACATTGGTCCCTGCCCTTCATGGACACATAGTTTACATTCTAGTAGTGCATATATAAGACTCAAATAATATGACAAAATTAAGTATAACTGCATTAGAGGATTGAAAAATTATACTATGTTGGTTAAGGAGACAGAGAGATCACTGGATACAAAGGAAAGCTTCATGGAATTTCAGCAGGGGCTATAAGAATAGGTAGTCTTGCAAGAGTGGATGGGGCGTGATATTTCAGCATAAAGGCCCACAGGTGAAAATGTGTACGGTATGTTTGAGAAACCATGATTAGTCCTGTTTGGTGACAGTATAAAGTACTCTAAGCTAAGATGCCTGTACAGAACCTTCTCCTCTAAGGAGCTCTGTATTGTATAGTGTCCAGAATTCCTTAAGTCTTTAAGAATATACAAGGGGAAATAAGGTGAGTTAAAGTTGGAAAGAAAGGTGAGCCACCTTATAAAAATATGGTTGTAAATATGTTAGTTGCTTTTAAAAAGTCACTTCTGTTCACTGAATTTTACTAAATGATCTATTATAACATGAAAAAGCTGAAGGTCTGCAAGTGTTGAGATTATCCATTAAGATGAATTATGAATAACAGGGGAAGACCAGACACTTTCCAGGACATCACTTCTTGAGAGTGGAGACACAGGGAAACTCAGCATTAAGCTCTCAAAAAAAAGCTTACTTTGTTTTTTTGTGGGACTGATTTCTTATCAGTAGCTACTACTCTTTACCAACCAAATCATCTCATGCTAGTTTGCCAGATCCTCTTCCCATCCATAGATAAGCAGGCTAGTGAACCTTTCTGTCTTCAACGGGTCTCTCCCTCTGATTTCTTTAGACTATATGGACAAGACGGGTATCCATCGTACCAGTGATCCAGAGGAAGATAGACAAATGTACACATAGTGTAATATAATAATGTAAGGTAGTTTATTCCATGTAATTTTGTCAGTATAAGATAAAAACGTACAGAGATGACCTGTTTCCTTGTAAAAAACCTATTGACTCCTGATCTAGAGTTTATATAGAAAACCCTCAAACTCCACCCATTAAAGTATGAATTTCTTAGCTCTAAGAGAAACTCAGATATGTGTGGGACAAATTCCTAGCACTAGCTATTTCATCTGTAAGATCTGAGAAGACTTCAGAGGAGATAGAATCATATGGAACCCCTTCTGGTCCTTTGGGTCACCTAGAGAACACTAAATTTTAATTCTGTGTATTTTTAAACAAAGCCTATACACGTAAGCCAAAAAAAAAACCCTATTGACAAGGCTTCATAATCCAACAATACATTTCTATATGATTCTTACCTGGCACTGGCACGGTTATATGTCCATCACTAGTGAGCATCTGAATTAAGATTTTTTCAAGGTTTGGATCCAGAGCAGAAGTTCCAGAGAAATTATAAGGCACAATTGTCTGATGGTATGCATTTAAGGACAAATCTAGTTCAGGTGGATCTTTAATCTTAGAAGAGTAGTTGATGGCCAAAAGAGCTATAGATGTACAAGTCAGAGGCACCAGAATCTGGGCTGTTATCATTTTCCACTCACGCCAACTATACATAACCTTCTTCATCAACATGGCAAAGAACTGCTGGCAGTGAAGAAAAAGCTATAATAAAAATAGGAAAGACATAGTATAACAATGTTCCCAGATTTAAACATATAAATCTAGCTGAAACTCTTTAAAGCATATGATCTGAATGTAATTTGGTAGAAGAAAGAGAACACATGAAGTACACATTTCTCTGAACCGACGCCTACAGATTAAATACATATGCAAATTAATC
This sequence comes from Phalanger gymnotis, assembly GCA_028646595.1. Lineage (NCBI taxonomy): Eukaryota > Metazoa > Chordata > Mammalia > Diprotodontia > Phalangeridae > Phalanger > Phalanger gymnotis. The sequence goes on from CM053624.1 coordinate 282,265,114, forward strand.
TTGTTTCTGTTTTTATAAAATAATAATTTTATAATATAAATATACTATATATGGCATTTCATGTATATTATACTTATGATAATCATTTAATAATTTATATTGAACTACCACCATATACAAAATACGGAACCTCACCAGAACTCTAGTCTTAAATAGACAACTGCCCAAAGAACATCTCTACCTGGATGTTTCACCAGTATCTCAAACCTGACATGTCCAAAATGGAAGACATTATCTTCCTGCTAAATGTATTCCTCCTTCAAACTTTTCTGTAGAGGGCACCAGGGTCCCTCTATTCACCCAAGTTCCTGACCTCCAAGTCATTCTGGATTATTTCTCTCCTCTACCTCCTCTCTCCTATACAATGAGTTCCCAGATCCTGTTGATTCTACCTCCATAATATCTCTTGCTTCTAGCTCCTCCTTTCCTCTCTCATGGTTATCATTCAAACTAACTTCCTGTCCAGACTACTGTAATAGTCTCCTACTGAGTCTCCCTGCTTCCAAGCAGATACTCTCTAGTCTGTCTGCCATACACACCCCAAACTTTTTCAATGAATTTAGCCAGATCAATATTCCGCTCAGAAACTTTCAAATGATTTCCTATTTCATCTAGAACAAAATACAATACTCTTAAGCCTGGCTTTTTGGGCCTTCTACAATCTGGCTCTCTTCTACTTCTTCAACCCTATTTCATCTATTTCTCTTCACAGACTTTGCACTCCATACAATCTGTATTACTAGCTGCTCTGTGCAGTTATGCAAATTATTCCTCATACCTAGAATGCATTGCCTCCTCTACTTGGGTTCTCAGAATCTTTTATCTTCCTTTAAGGTTGAGTTCAGGACCTGAACTCAAAGGAAGTAGCTGTCGGCACAGTTGCAAGCATGCTGGGCCTGGAGACAGGAACGCCTGAGTTCAAATCTGACCTCAGATACTCACAAGCTGTGTGACCCTATGCACCTCAGTTTCCTCAACTGTAAAATGGGGATAATAAAAGTCCACCTTCACAGGGTTATTGTGAGTTTCGTATGAGGTGATTTTTGTAAATGCTTATTTCTTCCCTCTTCCCTTCCCTTCCCCCTACCTCTTTGATGAACCTTTGACTAATCCATCCCGTTGCTAGTCATCTCCTCAAAGGATCTTATATTTTATTACTTTCACACACATAGGCACATATACACACACATTCTCTGTAAGTCAGGAAATTGTAAACTTGTCAAGGCTGGGATTTTTACTTTGGTCTTTGTAGCCTTGAGTTTAGCACAAAGTTTTGCAAGATCAGGCGCTTAACAAATGATACTCGTGTACACTTTGTATCTTTTCAGTAGAAGGCAAGATCCTCCAGGGCAGGGGCTCTTTCTTTTCTCTTCATGCTTCTATGTGCTTAGTACAGGGCCATGAACATGATAAATATTTATGCGAATGTTAAATGGAATCTAACCTCATACTTGTGTTTGAATCCTGGTTTTAATACGTTTTGAATGACCATGAGCAAGTCATTGAACCTGTTTCTTCCTATGTAAAATGGGGATTCATAACACTTACATTACTTCATAAGGTGGTCTTTTTGAGGAAAGTGCCTTAGAAAACTAGTTAAATGTGAATTGTTGTTATGCTGGGGAGAGAGAAGAGTGCCTGCCTTCAGGGAGCTTACAATCTATCTGGGAAGACTAGGCTGATCCTTATGAAAAATAAACAACAATATGCATTAAACATTACTATGATACAATAATAAGACAAGAATACAAAAGATGGTCTTTCAGTAGAGATCTTCAATGAAGGCTAGATGACCATTGGTTAGAGATTTTAAATAAGTTACTCAATGGACTACACAGCCTCTGAGGTCCCTTCTAATTCTGAGAATCTGTGATTTTAGATTATAATGCAATATATAGTAAAATATCAAATAATTGGTATTTTTTGTGCTCTAAATTCAGAGGAAACATCTGTTATGGGTTGAAATGGCCAGAAGAGGTTTCTTAGAAAAGATAGGGTTTGAAAAATGAGTAAAACTTGGTTAGTGAGAAAGGAGGGGAAATCATTTCAGATGGGAAATGCTGTTGGCAGAGGTAAGGTTGTGTTTAGGAAACAGTGAAGACACCATTTTGATTAAAATACAATAAAGAATATTGAGAGGTAAGGGCTAGAATATTGAGGTTCAATGACAAAGGCATTTGGACGTTAACAAGTGGAAAATAAGCAGGTCCCCTCCCCCTTCCCTGTCAGAGATCACTAGTTAGGCTATTTTGACTAAATTTTAAAAACCCCAAAATTTTTTAAAAAGATCACTTCTCTGATTAACCTACGATAAATTTCTTAAGTACTTCAGTTTCTACTACCTAAAAAGTCAAACCAATCTGATCCAATTGTCTAAAACAGGGCTGTCCAACCTCAGGTTTTTATTGAAACAATAGACAACATATTTTAACTTGCCATTTTAGTGAGAGCTCTGCTGTAGCTTGGCTTCCTTTACTAAAGCATTTATGTCAATTTCTATGCCTGCAGGCAGGCCGCATAAATCAGCCACATTTTGGACAGCCCTGGTCTAAAACAACAACAACAACAGAATACTATAATGTCCCATAAATTTGTGAAAGTCAGTGTTTATTTTCAAGTTGAATAGCATCTTATTTAATGCACAAGGAAACATTATGGCTGCACTCTCCCAGTGTTTTCTGGGTCATTAATTCTTCTGTGATCTGCCATGGCCTGGAATCTTTCCTCATCTACAATTTCTGTTGTACAAAATACCCCAGAGGTCTAAACTTAAGATTCCAGGGCCCTGGGTCTGAATCTTGCATCCAACACTTCCCAGCTGCAGGTCTTGGGCAAGACACATAATCCTTCTGTACCTCAATTTCTTTATCTGTTACATGGAGATAAGTGATACTTGCCCTACCTCTCTCACGAGATTGTTGTAGGAAATATGTTTTGTAAACATTAAATTCCAATAAATGTTGTTGTTAAGTCATTTAGTTGTGTCCGACTCTTTGTGACTCCATTTCTGGCTTTTTCTTGGCAAGATACTGGAGTGGTTTGCCATTTCTTTCTCTGGGATCCCCATTTTACAGTTGAAGAAACTGAAGTAAACAGAGGCTAAATAACTTGCCCAGAGTCACAAAGCTAGTAAGTGTCTGAGGATGGATTTGAATTCAGGTCCTCTTGACTCTAGGCCCAGCACTCTATTCGCTTAACCAATCAGCTGCCACCTATGTAAATGGGAGTTATTATTATTAGCAACCCAGTCCTAGAAAGATCTTCCATAGCTGATATCTCAAATCTTTGGGTCTAAATAATAAAACCAAAATATTCCTTTTGTATTTTAACTGTACCTTGTCAGGTTAATAGTACCAAACAAAGCTGCTCACCCCAGTATTTAATTCCATGCGAGATTTCTTTTTAGATATAGGCTTCAGATCTAATTCATTTAAGTCACTAGGATTTTCACTGTCATCTTCATCTTCTGTATTTTTCTTGTATTTCACAGAGGGGAGCTGGATTGCTTGAAGATCCATGCTAGAATCCACCAATTTACCAACCCTAAATAAAAGAAGTATAAGGCATGTCATTTACTTGCAGGTAAAACAATATAAATTCAGGAAATAAGAGTCACTGAAATGTGAGAATTGTAAAAAAGATAGGGATTTATAGCACTCTCATAGAGGAGGGGTAATATGTAGATGGAAGACTAGTTTCCAAAATCATTAAGACAGTAAAACTTTTTCATCACCTTTCTTCTTGCCCTAATGAAAATATAAGAGAAGTGGGCAACAAAAGGAAATGAATTGGCTTGGCATAATGGGTCAGTGTCTTGCCTATTGTTATACACATTTGAAGTCAGTGAAGCTCACAGCATAATTTAATAGTGCCAGAAGTTGAAGCCTGGGGCACACCATGCAGAATGAAGCTGCCATTTCAGGGATAGCGGTTGGATTGAAAGGCTGGATCTTATTCCCACTTGATCCTATGTATATGTCTCTCTCATGTAGACATTTTCCGTATCTTGTTATTTGAACCTAAACATTGCTCAAAAAGTTGGTCAAGCTAATGCACTCTTTGAATGGGACCATTTTCCACCAATCACACTTTTGTTTGCATATTTAATTTCTCTTTTTACATGTCTTTACATGTCCCCACTCACCTATAATAGGTCACATTTATGTAGTGATTTTAAACTTTACCATGTACTTTAATGGAGCATCTTCCCTTGGAAAAGAGGACAGTGATGACTATATGACTTGATTAAGGAAGCAGTTTTCTACTGATGTGTCTTTGAAAAGGGGCAGCATTCCCAATCACTCTCAAATTTGGCACAGGTTTGAAATTCAGAAGGTACAGTTTTGTCTCTCACTCTCAGAGGATGTACAGAAACAGGTTTTAAAATTCTAATACAAGGGAAGGTGTGTGACTTGACTAGACTAGAATTAAAGGTAGAAATGTCAGGACACCTTTTCAGGAGGTCACTTTTTTTTTGGTTCAGTGGTGGCAAGCTATAGGTCTTGGCTTCTTCTCTTAGGAACCAAATCAGATACTATATCTCTCTGACTCTTTTCCAGAGGCTCCAATTACCCCTGTTCTGGTACTTTCCTTTCCTACCTTATGAGAGATATGGAACAATAGGTAGCAGTGATAGGGTTACGTATCACAAATATTTTAAAAACCAGGTGACAGGGAGGGTGATAATACTGTTATCAGAATAAAGAAGTAAGGAGGAACTGTTTTTTTGATGAGTAAAAGGGTATTCGGATATTGATCTTCCAGTTTTCTATTTCTTTTGTTGATTTGAGTCTGGCAGTCCATATTTCATGCCAACTAAGTTAGCCCAACAAGACTTTCTCAGAAGTAAAGAATTATAATCCAATTCCATTCCTTGTACATAAATACTTGCATATATCTTTTTTTTTGGAGGGGGGGAAAGCAGGGCAATTGGGGTTAAGTGACTTGCCCAAGGTCACACAGCTAGTGTGTCAAGTTCGGTAATAGAAATTTAGATTTGAAGATCTTTCCCACACATTAATAGGCCATGTGACCTGCTTACATCACAGGAAGCCTAAGTCCCATGTGGTAGGAGGAGCTTGCTGAGATGAAAAGGAAGTTGTGTCACAGGAAATGCTGTTAGGGCTGTTAATGGCTGTAGTGATAGTTAGAAAGTTGGCTATGATAGCTGAGCAGCCTGTGATAGCTGTACTGTGAGTTTGTTTTTGGGAAGACCCCAGCAGGGGGTCAGAGAGGTTTAGGGATGGTGAGGCTCCATGTTGTGATATTGTGTTTTAAGCTCCTTGCTATTATGATACAGTGGACTAACCGGTTGTGGGAGTTGAACATTTGGTTATAAGATATGGTTATCCGGTGTCTGAATAAATGTTTTATTTCTTTTACCTCCTATATGGAGAGTCTCTCATACTTTGCAATACAGAACTACATAGGCATATTCATGATTATCATTGATGTTGTGTTTATTGCCTTACTGATACAGTGTCTAAGGCCAGATTTGAACTCAGGTCCTCCTGACTCCAGGGTGGGTGCTCTACTCACTGTGCCACCTCCTCTCTTTTGTGTCTAAAGTCCTTGAAAAAGTTCTCTACTAACAGTGCCTCCACTTCCTCTCCTTTCACTCAATTCTAAAACTTTTGCAATTTGGCTTCCAATCTCATCATCCAGCTGAAATTGCTCTCTCCAACGTCATCAACAATCTCTTAATTGCCTTTTCTCAAACAGACTTTTCTCAACCCCCGTCCTTCTTGACCTTCTTGACCTTGATTTGAAACCTTGACATTATAAATCACCCTTTTCTCCTAGATACTCATTCCTCTCTAGGTTTTGTGGCATGGCTCTCTCCTGGTTCTATCCTAATCCTGTGACCATATCTTCCCAGTCTTTCTTGGATCTTCATCCAGATCATACTTGAGTATACCACAAGACTGTATCCTGGCCTCTCTTCTTTCCTTTCATATTTTGTCACTTGGTGATCTCATCAAGTCCCATGAGTTCAATTATATATTGAATCAATTGAACCTACCTGGTTTAATTATCATCTCAATGCAGATAAATTCCCAGATATCTATATCCAGCCCTAACTTCTCTTTATTGCCATTTAGATATCTTGAACTAGATGTCATATAGGCATCTTAAAACTCAACATATCTAAAATAGAACTTATTATCCTTCTCCCTCAAATACTCCTCTCTTCCAAACCTCTTACTGATGAAGGTAGCACCATTCTTTCAGGCACCCAGACTCATGACCTTGGTGTCATCTTCAACTCTTCTCTTGCATTCACTCCATATATTCAATCTGTTGCCAAGTCCTGTCATCTCAACCTCCACAACTACTCTGGTAGATTTCTTTCTCTTCTTTAACTTTGCCACAATCCAAGTGCTCTCATAATCTCATACCTATACTGTATATTACAACAGCCTTCTTGTTGGTTTCCTTACCTCAAATTTCTCCCAACTCCAATCTATCCTGCTGCCCAAAGTGATTTTTCCAAAGTGCAGGTCTGACCATGTTGAGTCCTCCCTGCTTCTTTATATTAGGGAACAGTTATTCTTTATTGCCTCCAAGATCCAATATAAAGATCATCTGCTTAGCTTTTAAAGCCTTTCATAAGCTGTCCCTTTCCTACCTTTCCAACGTTCCTACGCTTTACTGTTTTCCCTGTACATTGTGATCCAGCAACAACCGCCTTTCTGCCTGTCCTCATGCTGATACCTCCTCTCCTGAAACTGCATTTTCACTAGCTGTCTTCTATGTCTGGAATGCTTTCCCTTCTTACCTCAGGCTATAACCTACCTTCTGCAGGAGTCCCTTTCTGGCTCTCTACATGGCTACTGGCTTTCCCCTTAAATTATGTCCCATCTAGTATGTATATAACTTAGATGTACATAGCTGTTTGCAAATTATCTTCCCCACTAAAATGTGAGCTCCTTGTAGGCAGAGACTGTGGGGTTTTTGTTTTATTTTGTTTTGTTTTTTGTTTTTGCTGTCCTTTGTGTTCTCAGTATTTAGCACTGTGTCTGGCTGATATTAAGGGCTTCATAAATACTTGTTGATTTCAGAATTACTCTACACATGCAATCAACTACAAAGTGCTCAATTCTATCTCCATAGTTTCTTTCATGGCTGCATCTCTTCCTCTTTTCTCCTACTATCATCACCCTATTATTGTGGGCTCTCATTATCTCTTGCCTGATTTATTTTAATAGTCATTTAACTGATCACATTAATTTCTCTCTTCCCCCTTCAATCTACACAAAACTCCACAGATTAATTTTCCCAATGACCAATTTAGTCATTTTCCTGATTTAAAAAGTTTAAATAGCTTCCCACTGTCTACTGAATAAAGTCCAAATTCTTTAATCTGGTATTCAAGGCCATTTACAATCTGGCCTCAACCTACCCATATAGGTTTATTTCATGCTATTTCCCTTCATATCCTGCAAGACTCAACCAGCCTTGGTACTGATATCTCATCAACCCTTTGCTCTGGAGTAGAGACACAAACTCCAACACTTCTTTTTAAGAAAGGGGCTCAGCATAGACATATCCTCTTTCCTAAAAGTTTGAACTACTTTGGAACTTCTTTGATTTCTCCAATAGCTCTGCATCCCATCTAGAGAGTTTTCTTCCTTCCTCTGAACCCCAACATCATTTTGCTTATGTATCTCTTACAAACTTATCACATTCTATTTGTTTAGGGATTTCTATTTCTAATATTATAAGGGGCACACAATATATTGTAATTTATATTTTATCTCCCCTTGTGGGGGCAAAGTGGTACACATTGTTTTATTTTTTGATGTACAGAAGGTGCTTAACAAATGTTTGCTGAATTGAACATCTTATTTATCTTTGCAAACCAGAAGCAGCCAGATCTAACGGAGAGAGAACTGGTTTTGAAGTCAGGAAGACCTGAGTTCAAGTTTTGCCTCTGATAAAATGGCTATGTGACAACTCACTTAATCTCTTAGTGCTCTAGGCAACTCTCTAAAACTGTAGTTCAGGTAAGGCACCATTCTGCATTGGAAAAGACAGGTAACTCACCAGGAAGTTCTTTTTACCAATAAAATTGCAGGTCCAGATCTCATTCCTATTTCTCTTTCCATCCTTTACATAGTATATATTCATTAAATATGTCTAATTAAATTGAATTCTTCTTGTTCATTACCTTTGTACAATGGAAAGTTCATTCTCTAGAAGAATGATTCTGCTGTGAATCCACTTGTGAATTCGCACACTAGTCCCTCTTTATCCCTAATATCATACTTGTTAAGAAAAAAAGTCCAGTTTTGTTACTCATCTTTACTCACCTAAGGAAGACTTCTTCCATAGTAGTGACTGAGGCACCATAGCTGTCAATGCCCAGCTCTGTCTGTTTCTCTTCCAGTTCAGTAAATAGAGCTTCAAATCTGGAAAGATAAGAGAGGGAAAAAAGAGTGAAAAGAATCCCCCTTTTAAAAGACTTTTCAGTGTTTTCTTTTTTAGAATTAAAGGAGTCTTATCTATTTTTTGCTTCTTCAAAGGCCATGGAGCGATCACTATACTGACATCCTACTCAAGCTCTGATAAAATGAGTTCACAGTTTGGCATAAAGAAAGCCTGAGAACTTGACAACTACTATCCGAAACCATTTCTACAATCCTAAACTTTGATGGTACCACAATCTATATTTACTTAGAAAATAATGCTGAGTGCTATGAGCCAATCCTGTTACTTTTAAAGAGAAGATGAAGCATGAATGATAATGTCTTAACATGGTAGCATCTCTGAAGAACCAAGAACATTAGGTAAGTGCACTCTGTTCCCACAAAGGAAACATTCATCACTCCTCTCTGTTGTTCTCTACTTCTACTGCCCGTCTTAATCCACTTCTTCATCACCTTACACTTAGATTGCTGATAAAAATCTTTTCACTGGATTCCCTCTATTGATTTTTTGAGGGTTTATTTTATAACCTGCAACTCTGCCGAAGTCATTAATTGTCTCAATTAGTAATTCTAGGAATTCTATAGGATTTTCTAGGTATACCATCAGCAAGTTAGGGTGATTTTATTTCCTCCATATATATATCTTTATGCTTTTAATTTCTTTCTCTTTTCTTATGGCTATTTCCAGCATTTCTAGAACTATATAAAATAATAGTGGGGGGAGAGGATATCCATGCACTTCTCTCATATTTACCGGAGAAGGCAAAAAGGTCCTAGTGTATCTCCATCATATAGGATACTTTCAAAATATTTTATTTTTCCAAATACATGCAAAAACAATTTTTAACATTCATTCTTTAGGATTAGATTACTTAGTGTTCAATTAATTTTTAGTCTATCTGTAGCCCCTTATTGAATGTAATTTTTATTGTATTATGATTTGAAAAGGATGTATTTAACATTTCTGCCCTTCTGCATTTGATTGTGAGGGTTTGATGCCCTAATACATGATAAATTTTTGTGTAGGTACCACATATAACCAAGAAAAAGATATTTTCCTTTCACTTCCCATTCAGTTTTCTCCAGAGGTCTAGCATATTTAATGTTTCTAAAAGATTTTTTACAACATTTTCTAAACTTCTATAATTTTCTAAAATTCTATTCACCTTGTTAATTTCTTTCATATTTATTTTTTAGTTAGATTTATCTAGTTCTGAGAGGAGAAAGTTGAGGTTACCTACTAGTATAGTTTTACTATTTTCTCTTGTAACTAATTTAACTTCTTTAAAAATTTGGATGTTATAACATTTGGTGCATATGTTTAGTGTTGATATTACTTGATTATCTATGGCATTTTTTTTTAGCAAGATGTAGTTTCCTTGCTTATATCTTTTAATTGGACCTATTTTTACTTTTGCTTTGGCTGAGATCATGATTACTACCGCTGTTTTTTTTTTTTGTTCTGTTTTTTTATTTAGCTGAAGCATAATAGATCCTGCTCCAGCCCCTTACTTTTACTCTGTGTGTGTCCCTCTGCTTTGTGTGTGTTTCTTGTAAACAACATATTGTAGGATTCTGTTTTTTAATCCACTATGCCATCTGCTTCCATTTTGGGGTGATTTCATCCCATTCACAGTTATGATTACTGTATATTTCCCTTTATCCCATTTTCCTCTCTCTCTCTCTTTCTCTCTCTCTCTCTCTCCCCCCCTTCCTGCCTCCCTTCTATTAACACCCCCCCCCTTTCTTGTTCCTTCCCCTACTTCCCTGTAGGGTAAGATAGATTTCTATACCCAACTAAGTGTGTATATGATTCCTTGTTTCATCCAATTCTGATGACAGCAAGGCTCAAGAATTGCCTAACATCCCTCTCCCATCTCCCCCTCCACTCCAAAAGTTCTTTCACATTCTACCTCTCCCTTTCCCCTTCTCTCAGTACATCTCTCTCACCCCTTAATGTTGTTGTTTTTGTTGTTTTTTTGGATATCATCCCATCAAAATCCACTCAGACCCATGGCCTCTGTATTATGTACACTCCTTCTTGTTCTTTTAATTAATTAAATTTTAGTTTTCAACATTCACTTCCACATGATTCTGTTTTAAAATTTTTCCCCCTCCCTTTCCTTGCCCTTTCCCAAGACAGTGTGCAATTTGATATTTTCACAATAGTCAAGTTGTAAAGAAGAACTATAACCAATGGAATGAACCATGAGAAAGATGAAACAAAACAAAACAACAAAAGAAAAGGAGAGCAAATAGTATGCTTCCATCAGCATTCAGACTCCAAAGTTCTTTCTCTGGATGTGGATAGCATTTTCCATCATGAGTCTTTTTGAGTTGTCTTAGATCCTTGCATTGCTGAGAAAAGCTAAGTGTATCAACGTCAGTCATTGCACGATGTAGCTGTTACTATGTATAACGTTCTCCTGGTTCTGCTCATTTCACTCAGCATCAGTTCATATAAGTCTTTCCTGGTTTTTCCTGAAATCTGCCTGCTTATCATTTCTTTGTTTTTTAAAATTTATTTTTAGTTTATAACACTCAGTCTACAAGTTTTTGAGTACCAAATTTTCTCCCCCTTCCTCTCTCCCCACCCAAAACGGCATGTAATTCAGTATAGGTTCTACATATACGTTCGCATTAAACTTATTTACACAATAGTCAAGTTGTAAAGAAGAATTATAACCAATGGAATGAATCATGAGAAAGAAGTAACAGAATAAAAAAACAAGGGAAAAAAAGAGAGCAAATAGTTTGCCTCAATCTGCGTTTAGACTCCATAATTCTTTCTTTGGATGTGGATAGCTTTTTCCATCATGAATCTTTTAGAGCTGTCTTTGAACCCCATATTGCTGAGAAGAGCCAAGTCTATCAAAGTTAGTCATCACAGATACTGTGTGTCTGTAATTGTGAATAATGTTTTCCTGGTTCTGTTCCCCTCACTCAGCATCAGATCACATAGTTTTTCTAGGTTATTGTGAAGTCCGTCTGTTCTTCATTTCTTGTAGCACTATAGTATGCCATTACATTCATATACCACAACTTGTTCAGCCATTCCCCAATTGATAGGCATCTCCTAGATTTCCAATTCTTTGCCACCACAAAAAGAGTTGCTTTAAATGTTTCTGCCTATGTGGGTCCTTTCCCCATTTTTATGATCTCTTTGGGATACAGCCCTAGAAGTGGTATTGCTGGTATTGCACATTTTTATAGCCCTTCGAGCATAGTTCCAAATTGCTCTTCAGAATGGTTGGATGACTTCACAACTCAACAATGAATTAGTGTTCCAATTTTTCCACATCTTCTCCAATATTTACAATTTTCCTGTTTTGTCATGTTAGTCAATCTGATAGGCATGATGTGCTACATTAGAGTTGTTTTGATTTGCATTTCTCTAATCAATAGTGATTTAGAGCATTTTTTCATATGACTATAGATATCTTTAATTTCTTCCTCTGAAAACTGTCTGTTCATATCTTTTGACCATTTCTCAATTGTGGAATGATTTTTATTCTTATAAATTTGAATTGGTTCTCTATATATTTGAGAAATGAACCCTTTATCAGAGAACCTGGTTATAAAAATAGTTTCCCAGCTTTTTGCTTCTCTTCTAATGTTGGTTGCATTGGCTTGGTTTATGCAAAAACTTTTCAATTTAATGTAATCAAAATCATCCATTTTGCCTTTCATAATATTCTCTATCTCTTGTTTGGTCATAAATTCTTCCCTTCTCCATAGATTTGACAGGCAAACTATTCCTTGCTCTCCTAGTTTGCTTATAGTATCAATCGTTATAAATCATGTACCCATTTTGACTTTATCTTGGTATAAGGTATAAGATGTTAATCTATGCCTAGTTTCTGCCATACTATTTTCCATTTTTTCAGCTATTTTTGTTAAATAATGAGTTTTTATCTTAGAAACTGGAGTCTTTGGATTTATCAAATAGTAGATTGCTATAGTCATTGAATATAGTCGTGTGTACCTACCCTATTTCACTGATCCCTCACTCTATTTCTTAGCCAGTATCAAGTAATTTTGATTGCTGCTTTATAATGCAATTTAGGATCTGGTATGGCTAGGACACCTTCCCCTGCATTTCTTTTCATTAATTCCCTTGATATTCTGGACCTTTTGTTCTTCCAGATGGATTTTGTTATTGTTTTTTCCAAGTCTATAAAATAATTTTTTGGTAGTTTGTTTAGTATGGCACTGAATAAGGAATTTAATTTAGGCAGAATTGTCATTTTTATTATATTAGCTCAGCCTACCCATGAGCAACTGATATTTTTTCCAATATTTAGGTCTGACTTTATCTGCATAAAAAAGTGTTTTGCAATCATGTTCATATAGCTCCTGGGTTTGTTTTGGTAGGGAGACTCCCAAATATTTTATAATGTCTACAGTAACGTTAAATGGAATTTCCCTATCTCTTGATGTTGAGCTTTTTTTAGTAATATATAGAAATGCTGAGGATTTATGTGGGTTTATTTTATATCCTGCTCTGCCAAATTTTTTTTATTATTTCAAATAATTTTTTACTTGATTCTCTAAGTATACCATGACATCATCTGCAAAGAGCGATAGCTTTCTTTTTTGCCTATTCTAATTCCTTCAATTTTTCTTCTCTTATTGCTAAAGTTAACATTTCTCATACAATATTGAATAACAGTCGTAATAATGGACATCCTTGTTTCACTGCTGATCTTATTGGAAATGCTTCTATCTTATCCCCATTACATATAATGCTTGCTGATGGTTTTAGATAGATGCTACCCATCAGTTTAAGGAAGAATCCATTTATTCCTATGTTCTCTAGTGGTTTTTTTTTGGGGGGCCAGGGCAATTGGGGTTAAGTGACTTGCCCAAGGTCACACAGCTAGTACATGTGTCAAGTGTCTGAGGCCAGATTTGAACTCAGGTCCTCCTGACTCCAGGGCCAGTGCTCTACTCACTGTGCGACCTAGCTGCCCCCCTCTCTAGTGTTTTTAATAGGAATGGGTGTTGTATTTTGTCAAATACTTTTTCTACATCTGTTGAGATAATTGGATTTCGGTTAGTTTTGTTGTTGATGTGATCGATTATGCTGATAGCTTTCCTAATGTTGAACCAGCCCTGCATTCTTGGTATAAATCCTACCTGGTCATAGTGTACTATCCTCAAGATAAATTGCTGTAATCTTTTTGCTAATAATTTATTTAAAATTTTTTGCATCTATATTCATTAGGAAAATTGGCCTATACTTTTCTTCTCTGTTTTGGCTCTTTCCAGTTTAGGTATAAGTACCATATTTGTGTCATAAAAAGAATTAGGTCAGACTCCTTCACCCATTTTCCCAAATAGTTTACATAGTATTGGAATTAATTGTTCTTTAAATGTTTGCTAGAATTCACTTGTAAATCCATCTGCCCCTGGAGATTTTTTCTTAGGGAGTTCGTTGATGGCTTGTTCAATTTCTTTTTCTGAAATGGGATTATTTAAGTATTTTATTTTTTCTTCTGTTAATCTGGGCAATTTATATTTCACTAAGATTGTCAAATTTATGGGCATACAGTTGGGCAAAATAGCTCCTAATTATTGTTTTGATTTCCTCTTCATTGGTAGTGAATTCACCCTTTTTAATGTCAGTAATTTGGTTTTCTTTTTTTAAATCAAATTAATCAAAGGTTTATTTATTTGAATGAGCTGTTAGTTTTGTTTATTCAATAGTTTTCTTAATTTAAATTTTATTAATCTCTCCTTTGGTTTTCAGAATTTCTAATTTGGTATTTAATTGAGGATTTTTAATTTGTTCTTTTTCTAGCTTTTTAGTTGCATGACCAATTCATTGATCTCTTCTTTCTCTATTTTCTCTATTTTATTAGAGATGTAAAACTTTCCCTAAGAATCGCCTTTGCTGCACCCCACAAGTTTTCATATGTTGTCTCATTATTGTCATTCTCTTGGATGAAGTTATTGATTGCTTCTATGATTTGTTGCTTGACCCACTCATGTTTTAGGAATAGGTTATTTTCTTTCCAATTAATTTTTAGTCTTTCTATGGCCCTTTCTGACAAGTAATTTTTATTGCATCATGATCTGAAAAGGATGCATTTAAAATTTCTGCCTTTCTGCATTGGATTGTGAGGTTTTTATGCCCTAATACGTGGTCAATTTTTGTGTTGGTGCCATGCACTGCCAAGAAAAAGGTATATTCCTTTCTTTCCCCATTCAATTTTCTCCAGAGGTCAACGATATCTTACTTTTCTAAAGTTCTATTCATCTCTTTAACTTCTTTGTTTATTTTGTGGTTAGATTTATGTAGTTAAGAGAGGGGAAG
>CM053624.1:282280361-282297982 GCA_028646595.1 Phalanger gymnotis
AAATTTATCTTGCCCTACAAGAAAGGAAGGGAAAAGGGGATGGGAGGGGAGTGGGGTGACAGAAGGGAGTGCAGACTGGGGAACAGGGCAACCAAAATATACACCATCTTGGAGTGGGAGGGAGGGTAGAAATGGGGAGAAAATTTGTAATTCAAACTCTTGTCAAAATCAATGCTGAAAACTAAATATATTTAATAAAAAAAAGAAAATCAGAATTGCCCCAGGGGAAGCCAGCAAAGTTATACTAGATCAAGAACTAATAAAAGAAAATATAAAGAATGAATAAATAGAAGAGAATACGAAACATCTCTAAGAAAAACAACTATCTGGAGAACAGATGAAGAGAAAACATATGAATAATTGGACTACCTGAAAGCTACGATCAAAAACACAATCTTGATACAATAGTACAAAAAATGATTAAAGAAAATTGTCCTGAAGTGTTAGAACAAGAGAGGAAAGTAGAAATAGAAAAAAAAAATCCATCAATCACCACCTGAAAGCGATCTCACAAGGAAAACCTACAGGAATATCATAGTCAAATTCTGAAACCCCCAGCTCAAGGAGAAATAAAGAGTAACATGAAAAAGCATGATTTAAATATGGTGGTACCACAATTAGAATCACCCAAGACCTAGAAGCAGTGATAGTGAAAGATCACAGATCTTAGAACACTACATATTGAAGGGCAAAAGAACAGGGATTGCAGCCAACACTTAATGAATTGCCAGACTTTCAGGATTTTGTTTAAAAAAAAATCAACCTGAACTTTTTTTTGACATATAAGATCCAAGAGAAATATAAGGTACATATTAAAGACTAATTACAAGAGACTCAATAAGGATGAACTGCTAACTTTTTATATGAGGAAATAGAAAATGTGTGTCTAAGGTTGTTATTAGTAATTAGGTAATTCAAAAGAAAGATTGGGGTAGATCTGAATATGCTAGGATTCTAAAAAGTAAAACCATTTAGGAACAGGTTAAAAAAGTAATTATCTTATACAAATGAAATACAAGAGGAAGAACTGACATGATGGAATTAGACTGGGGAGGAGGACTGATAGTTCTGGAAACCCACTTTCATCAGGAATGGGTTTAAGAAGAAACAATATTTAGAAGGGTATATTTATATAGGGTATATATTTAGAAGGGTATAAATGGCTTCTAAATTCTGAAATAAATAAACGCCTAAAGAGACAGGGATGGGGGAGGGAGGAAGAGGATAAGGGAGGGACTTTTAGAAGGGAAGATGAAGAAATAGGATAAGGAAAGGGTATAGAAGAGTGTTTAGATGAACAGGAATGGGAAGTTAAGGGAGGAATTCTTGGCGGGGGGTAGGTTAAGTAATAGGAGAGCAAGGTAGCAGATAGAAGTAAAGTAGAGGAGTAAGGAAGGATAGGAAGTAAGAGATACACACAAACATAAAATAAAGATCAGGAATAGAATTTATTAGGGGAAAAAACCAGGGGTAATAATCATGATCTCAGACAAAGTTAAAGCTAAAATAGATTTAGTTGAAAGAGAAAAGCAGGGAAGCTATATGTCAGCCATATTAATCAATATTGTTTTAGACTATTAAAATAACTAGACAGTATAAGGTTGGAATATTACTGTAGTGTAGGAAATGATGAGTTAGTGGACTTAGAAAAATATTGAAAGACTCAGAGTTTTGAAGATTTTATCCACCCTCAGAGAAATAGAGGACAAATAAGTATAGCACAGTCTTACGTGGATGCATATCAATATATATGTCTATATATGAGTAAGATTATAGATATCTAAGTATATGTATGTATATGTAAGTGTATATATGCATGTATATGTATATATCCTTGTATGTATATACGTATGCTTACTATCACCATATACCCTGTTAAACATATTTTAGAATTTGGAAATTTCTTGCTGTTTTATATGTATTTTTTGATGCTGAATCAAAGAAGTAAACAAAAATTTTCTACCACTTGCTGTTACTGGGGGTAACATCAATTTTTATATAAATTATGCAATTTGAACTGTAAATCAAGTGCGGTGTGTTTAAGGGCAAGGGTGGAAATAAGGAGATAGTAAGTAGGTTCTAGTTCACTTATTCTTTCATAATATGTGAAGTTCTACCTCATGCATTGCATATCAAGACAGACTGGGGGCAATTTTCTTGCCCTATAACATGACTATATTTAGTTACATGATGAAATGTGCAATATGGAGCAAACTATATTCTGGGTATCATCTGGCAAACAACATTATTGTTTCTAATTTTATTTTTTCAAGTGTTTTGTAATTTGTAGATGCTATTGTGTATTACTCAGAATGTATGTTGTATCAATTATCTGAATAGCTTTTATTATATATGAGGTGAATGAAAGTAAATCTCAGAGATAAAGTTTGTTCCTCTAGATAAAAAATCATATAATCTCCAAGTTGGTTGTAAAACAGATAATCAGGACAAAGCTTTCATTCTTTATTAGTTGTCTGGATATATAGATCTTATCACATACTATTTGTGACTCCTATGATTTGGAGAGGATGAAAAGAACATTCAGTTATCTCCAAATAAGCATAGTTTAAAACATCCAAATCTAGAATACTGAGGTATAAGACATATTTACATAATGAACAAATACCTGTACCCAAACCCAAATGTGGGGTTTGGATGAAGAAGACAAAACTGGTGATTCAGATTATAAAGAAGAGATGAAGGATGACAAGGTATGAGACAAAAAGTTGGCCAACCCTTATCTTTCAAATAACCTTTCCATCCTCAGATCCTCACTTAATAACTTGAGTAAAATTAAATGACCCTGTTTGTAATATTACCATTCAAAAATTGTTAAACTTTTAGCTTTTAGATTAGAAGGATCGAATTTCCTCCAAGAAGGTACTAAAGATGTTCAAAACACAAAATTTCTATTAAAAAGCATGAAGTATGAATATTCTTGGTATATCTGAGGTTATCACCAATTGATTGCTCTTTTACTAGTAATATACTTAGGTATATCAAATAGTTCTTCTTTCTTCCAATGGGAAAGCAGAGCCAGAAAAAAAATGCTAAAAAGGGCCTAAAAAACTAATTCAAGGGGGAAAATGTTGTAAGCTAATCATTCAGTCAGCCAACGAACACTTATTAAGTACCTAATAGTGCCAGACACTGCCAGACACTGTGCTAAGTGCTGGACAGTGTTGAAAAAAGTTTTTTAAATTACTTTTTGCCTTTAAATTTGGTTTAATCAAAATTTTTGTAAAGACAATGACTTGAAATGGTGCAAGTTTTCTTTATCTGAAAAATATATGACCAAGAATCAATGAATCTAAAATAAAAAAATCAGTCCTCAAATAAGGAAGATGTACACTTTGAAGCAGAAATGAATAAAGATGAAGGGGCTATATGGAAATCATATTTTGAAAAGTGACGACAAATTTTGGAGGAAATAAGGCAGAAAATTACCAAGACATTATCCAATACCTTCTCAAAAATCTATGAATTTATGGGACGTAAGCATGAATCATTTCTCCATAACCAATTTTTAGATTCATAAATAACATGGACCTTTGTGCTAACTGTAATCAACATAACAGATACTTTCATCAAGAAATCTAATAGAAAATCAAAATCAGGGCAAATGGAATGCAAGTTTGGTCTGACTCCTGCTGGCTAAGGAAGGTTCTATAGGTGACATCCAAAAGAAAATTATCAGTAGTTATGTTTTTTAGGTGAGTTCAACAAGCACTATTTTGTTAAAAGGTTTTTTAAAACCCTGCAATTTCTGTAAAAATAGAGAGTGATAAGTAAAATATGAAGCCATATCTCAGATAAGCACAAAAATACTATAGCTTCTTCATGGCAGTGAAGGTGAAGGATGCAGGTGACCTCCAGGCCAAAGGTGCTTTTGTGGAAGGTGCTTTGTGGAAGCTCTGGCTAGAGTGTTGCTGCTTGGAAGATGTGAACTGTTAAAGCCCATTTGCCATAGGAACAGGTAGGCACTGAGAGCCCCTGAGGCTGAGAGCTTCGAAGGCCTTGGAAAATTGAAAGCTAATATGTGATTTTGCAGGATCAGGTAGGAAAAATACAAGCTAGGATGATCTGATTCTGAGACACCTCCAAAAACCCTTAATCCACTGCTCTATAATTCACAAGGTATGAACATTACATGAAACTAGTTTTTATTGTCTGTCTTGTGGAAGCAGGGAAGTGCCCCAGTGGAACATGCTTCACTTTGCAGAAAAAATACTTTCATGGTCCCTGAATCAGTCTTGTAGATGTAGAGTACAGAAAAGCATGCTTCCTATTGGTGTAAAAACAAGTGACAGTCACTTAGAACAAAGAATTCATATCAAACTTTGTGTGAAGCTAAACAAATTTGCCAGTGAGATGCTTGAAATACTAAAAGAAGCTTATGGGGATGAAGTAATGTCAAGAGCAAGAATTTTTGACTGGCACAAAAGGTTTAAGGAAGACAGGGATGATGTCCATGATAATGCACAGAATAGGTCCCCAATCACGCACAGGACCAATAAAAATGTTGAAAGGGTCAGAGATTTGTTTTGTTCAAATAGCTGATTAAATGTGAGAATGATGGCTGAAAAGTTATCTTGAGATAAAGAGACACTTATTTTGAAGGAGAATTTGAATATGAGAAAAGGTTCTGGGAAGATTGTGCCTTGTACAGATTCAGTAGATGATGCTGGTGAGGGAGAGCTAAAGTAGAGTTTAGCAATCTTCCACTGGAGGTTGTAGGATTAATTCTGTTAAATTTCATTTCATTGCTATAGAAACTTAAGCTAAAATAAGTTTGACTATCCTCAAACATTTTTATTAGGTTTTCTTGGTATGAAATGTGAAGAAGGTATAAATGAAAGATCAAAGCAGTAATGATATAATGAAGTTGGTATCTCCTAGTTTATCAGAGTGGAAGAACTAGATTTTTTTATGCATGGGATGGTTTTGCCTCATTGCTAAGGTTTCTTCTTTCCTTTTCTAAATCGAATTAACCAATAGTTTTTCTATTTTATTGGTTTTTTTTCATAAGACTGGCTTCTAGTTTTATTTATTAGTTCAATGGTTTTCTAACTTTCAATTTTATTAATCTCTCCTTTGATTTTCAGGATTTCCAATTTGGTGTTCGATTGGAAAATTTTAAGTTGTTCTTTTTCTAGGTTTTTTTTTAGTTGCATGCCTAATTCATTGATCTGTTCTTTCTCTATTTTATTGATGTAAGCATTTGGAGATATTAAGTTTCCCCCAGGTACTACTTTGGCTGCATTCTATAAATTTTGGTATGTTATCTCATTGTCACTTTCTTTAATGAAATTAATGTTTCTATGATATGTTCTCTGACCCACTTTTTTTTAGGCTTAGATTATTTAATTTCCAATTAACTTTTAATCTCTCTTTCCATTGTCCATTATTAAATGTAATTTTTATTGCATTATGATCTAAAAGGGCTACATTAACTAATTCTGCTTTTGGTAGTGTGGTTTTTATGTCCTAATACATAGTTAATTTTTGTGTAGGTGCTATGTACGGCTGAGAAACAGGCATATTCCTTTCTATTCCCATTCAATTTTCTCCAGAGATATATAATATCTAACTTTTCCAGAATTTTATTTTCCTTCTTAGCTTCTTTCTTGTTTATTTTTTGGTTAGATTTATCTAGATTTGAGAGAGGAAAGTTGAGTATAGTTTTATTATATATTTCCTCAAGTAACTCATTCAACTTCTTCAAAAATTTAGATGCTATATCATTTGGTGCATATATGTTTACTATTGATAATATTCATTGTCTATGACAACTTCCAGCAAAATACAGTTGCCTTCTTTATCTCTTTTAATTAGATCTCTTTTTGCTTTTGTTTTATCTGAGATCATGATTGCTACCCCTGCTTTCTTTGCTTCAGCTGAAGCATAATAAATTCTGCTCTAGTTTACACTTACCTTTATCCTTTGTGTATCTCTCTGCTCCAAATGTGTTTCTTGTAAACAACATATTGTAGGATTCTAATTTTTAAACCATTCTGCCATCTGCTTCTGTTTTAGGGGTGAGTTCATCCCACTCATAGTTGTAGGTTTTTTATTTTAATAGTATTTTATTTTTACCCGCAAGTACATGTCAAGACAATTTTTAGCATTCATTCTTACAAGGTTTTGAATTCCAATTTTTTTTCCTTCCCTCCCTCCCCTCCTCTTTTCCTAAAATGGTAGGCAATTTGATATAGGTTATACATGTACTATCACGTAGAACAAATTCACAGTTATAATTAACTGTGTATTTCATTCCATGCTATTTTCCCTTTGTTTATCCCCCCTGCCTCACTCTGCACCTTTTCCCTCCTCACAAGTGTTTTAGTTCTGATCACCAACTTCTCCAATTTACCTTTCCTTTCATCAGTCCCCCCCCTCCTCCTTCTATTATCCCCATCCTTTTCTTACTTCCTTATAGGATAATTTAGATTTCTGTATCCAACTGAATGTGCACATTATTCCCTCTTTGGACCAATTTTGGTGAGAGTAAGGTTTAAGCTTTGCCCACCACCTCACCCCACCCATCTTCCCCGCCATTATAATAGCTTTTTCATGACCCTTTTATATGGAATAGTTTACTCTATTCAATCTCCCCCCATTTCTTCTTCCACTGCAATTTTCTTTCTCACCCTTTTGTTTTTTTTTGAGGGAGTATCATCTAATCAAAGTCACCTTACATCTACACCCTCTGTCTATACGTACTCCTTCTAATTGTTCTTATAATAATAATAAAGTTCTTAAGAGTTACAAATATCATCTTGCCATATAGAAACATAAACAGTTTACCCTTATTGAGTTTATTATGTTTTCTTTCTTGTTTCTTTTTTTTTTTAACCTTTTTATGTTTCCCTTGAAGCTTGTATTTGGAGACCAATTTTTTTCATTCATCTCTTGTCTTTTAATTACAAATGCTTAGAAGTCTTCTACTTTGTTAATTATCCATTCCCCCCCCCCGCCCAAAGATTATATACAATTTTGCTGGATAGCTGATTCTGTAATCTTAACTCCTTTGCCTTCCACAGTTTATCACACTCCAAGCCCTCAAGTTCTTTAATGTGGAAGCTGCCAAACCCTGTGTAATCCTGATTGTAGTTCAACAATATTTGAACTGTTTCTTTTTGGCTACCTGCAATACTTTCTCCTTGATCTGTGAGCTCTGGAATTTGGCTATGATGTTCCTGGGAGTTTTCATTTTGGGAACTCTTTCAAGCTGTGATCAATGGATTCTTTCAATTTCTATTTTGCCTTCTGGTTCTAATATCAGGGCAGTTTTCTTTGATAATTTCTTAAAAGATATTGTCCAGGCTTTTTTTTTTTTGATCGTGGCTTTCAGGAGTCCAATAATTTTTATATTATCTCTCCTGGATCTAGGTCAGTTATTTTTCTAGGTCAGTTGTTTTTCCAACGAGAAATTTCACATTTTCTTCTTTTTTAAAAAAACTTTTTTTGATTTTGTTTTATTGTATCTTGATGTCTCACAGAAGCATTAGCTTCTACTTGAATCTAATTTTTAAGAAATTATTTTTCTTCAGTCCGCTTTTATACTTCCTTTACTGTTTGGCCAATTCTATTTTTTAGGGAATTATTTTCCTCAGTAAATTTTTATATGTCTTTTCCCATGCTATCGACTCATTTCTCATAATTCTCTTGGATTATTTTCATTTCTTTTCTCAATTTTTCTTCTACTTCTCTAATTTGCTTTCTAAAATCTTTTTAAAGCTCTTCCAGGAGTTCTTTTTGGGCCTGAGACCAAATTACATTTTTCTTTGAGGCTTCGCATATAGTCATTTTGACACTTGTCCTCTTTTAAGTTTTTGCCTTGATCCTACCTGTTACCATCGTAACTTTCAATAGTTAAGTTCTTTTTTGATTTTTTTGTTTATTTTTTCTTCCTTGTTTGTGACTTGGTGTTTTCACATGAGTGTTGGGCTCTGGCCCTGCACTGTCCCAAGGTTTTTGTGCTAGAGCTTAGGGTCTTACTGCTGGCTTTCACTGGGCTTCAAGGCTTAACTGCTTGCTTTCACTGGAGGGTATGCTACTCTTCTGGCTTGTAGTGGGGGGTGGGGCCTCCTCTTAGGCTCCCCTGGATGTGGGATTGGGTTGCTATTGTAACATAGTCTTTCTGGTGGCTGGCTTTGGAGGAAGACCCAAAAGAAGAATGATTTTGGAACCAAAATTTTCTACCAAATTGGAATCACTGAAACTATTTCACCAAAACAAATGAACTAGAACGAATTCACTCAACCAAATTAATTAAAACCAATTCATTAAAATCAATTTACTGAACTCCTCAAAATAAATTTTTATATGTTAGTCCATACTTTGTTGCTGTTGATGACAACAACACTGTAGAATAGATAATTGAGACAGTAAACAGAAAGAGTGAGATGCCCAAATGATTTCTGAACCATCCTCAATGTAACTGAGACATGTGTCACATGTACATTTTTACTAGGATCACTTAACCAGTGATCAAACTACAGCACTGGATGCTAATAGGGTCAAATCAGAACCAGTATCAAATCAAAATGGGTCTCTGATTAACCCACTGCTGTGCTTTATACTGTATCAGAGCCACTGAACCATGACCAGCTAACTGGCAGTCAAAACCAAAGTCTGGGCACTACCTGTGTTGAACCAGAGATAATGGCCACAACACATACACAAGTCTCTTGCTTATGTGCCTGCAAAAAAAAAAGTTAAAAAAAGCACAAGTTATTGAAAAAAACAGGGCACAAGGTTTTGGGGGGAAAATGCCCTGTCCTGACTGTTAAACCTAGAGTTTCTCAGTCTAGCCCTTGCTTTAGACACCTGAATCAAAGTGGCTTGTTCATCAGCATGTCTGAATGGCTACCAGACTAAGGGGCAGTTGAGATTCTTCCTCTAGCTTCTCATCTAAGCAATGTTTAAGGATTTAAATGTTTTTTCTTATCTCATAGGACAGGTTTTAGTCAGGTGAGATGATTGTTGCTGTTCAGTGGTTTCAGTCATGTCTGAGTCTTTGTCACACCATTTGGGGGTTTTCTTGGCAAAAATACTGGAGTAGTTTGCCATTTCCTTCTCTAGCTCATTTTATAGATGAAGAACTGAGACAAAAAGCTAGTAAGTTTCTAAGGCCAGATTTGAACTCAGAGAGAAGAGTCTTCTGACTCCAGACCTGGCACTCTATCCACCATGCCACATAGCTGCCCAAAGTGAGGTTAATATTAACCAAAATTTGCAGGACAAAATGGTCCTAAGTCCCAAATAATAAAAGGAAATAAAAATTTTTCATAAGAGCTCTTTGACAGCAACGATTGTTGGTTTTGTGTGTATGTGTTTTACCTTTCTTTGTATCTGCAGTGCTTAGCAAAGGAATTTGCATATAGTAAGCACTCGATAAATGCTGACTAACTTGATTTGTAGGCTTGATTTCTCTAAAGTCCTTTTTCTAGGCTCCTGGAAAATTCCCCTAGGAAAGAGGGCTGGCAAGTGGCGGAAAAAAACCTCCCTCACTTATTTATTTTTTTAAAAATGGCAAATGGTTTAATCAACTTTTTAACAAAGAGTAACCATAGTCTTGTTTACATTGTTGTCTTCCCTACTCTAGCAGTGACTGGCAGTGTAATGGTAATCTCTCTGCTCATTCCCTTAAGGGACTGACCCATTATGACCCTTTCTTCCCCATAAGGATTAAGATATTGTTTGAAAGTGGGGGGGGGGTCCAGGAGTCTCTCTGATTCCTTGAGGAGATTGTTCCAGGCAAGAATGGGAATAGTGACTTTGTAACTCAACTATTTTGAACTGTTAACCCCAAACTACACTTTAAAATATCATTTTCTTGTTCAAAATTCATATAAATGTTTCCACAAATGTTCTTGAAGTAGAGTGATATTAGAAGGATGAGAAAACTATGTCAGTTTGGACATCTTTCTTTCAAACATAGAAATATCTTAGATATTAGATTATTGTTAAATAAAAATCAAATCTAGCAGACTTGTGCCTAAAACACAGAGCACAGTAGTAATATTTTTTTCTTTGGCAGGAAAGAGATATCTTTCACAACTGAATTTGGAATAGTAGGATAAGTTCTTGGCCAAACTTAAAATGGGCAGTTTTGATTATATAAAGTTGAAAAGCTTTGTAGTTAAAATAAAAACTGCAAATTGGAGGACAGTCTTTACAGCAAAATTATCTGGTAAATGTCTGATATATAAGATATATAGGGAACTGATTAAAATACATAAAACCCAAAAATGTTTCCCTATAACTGTTCAAAGGATAAGAACAGGTAGTTTTAAAGTAGAAATGGAAACGACAAACATAAAAAAATATGCTCCAAATCCTAATAAGAGAAAAGCTAATTAAAACCACTCTTAGGCTCCATCTCATACTCATCATTTTGGCAAAGATGACAAGAAAGAAAAATAACAATTATTGGAAGGCTGTGGGTTGACAGTGACACCAATAACTTTTGATGGAGCTTTGAAATGGTCCAACCATTCAACTGGGTTCAAACAATTTGGATTCAACTATACTCTGAAAAGTTAATAAACCGTGTGGAACATTTTATACCATTTTATATCATTTTTAATTTCAACCAGACCCAGAGCCTGAATTAATGAGTAACTGGAAGAAGATCCAGGACCTGGGCTTCTTTGTTCTCTAAAAGTTTGCTCAGGAAATACCTTTACCTCTGTCAACAAGGCCAGATCAGACTGACCTAAGGACATTCTTTCCAGTGTTAGTCATTAAGAGATGAGACCCTAATCCTGAGAAGACCACCTCACTTAATATTCTATGGGTAGATACTTTAATTGACCTTTGTCAACACTCTTGTCTTTACAAACCTATTCCATTAGGAAAATCCTCTTCTTGTATCATGGTTAAACACACACGGGGGTCATAAAAGTGAGGTAACACAGGCTTGCTGGGTCTGCTAAAATAACGTATATAAGTTTTCTCATTCCTTTGTTCAGACAGCCAGAGCTTATGCTCTGACTCCTTGTACGTACAAGTAAGCTAGCTTAGCTATGCTTTAAGGGAAAATAATAAACAACATGAATTTTTCTATCACCTAGCTTGTTTGCCTCCTTCAACCAAATTTTCAGGTTTAACAACTGTGTACAACTTTTTACCTCATACTATTAGGCAAAAAGAGATCAAAGAAAGATTTGATACAATTTTTTTTGTAGTGCAAGATTTTTTTTTTGTAGTAGCACATTTAATTATGGCAAAGAATTGGAAACCAAGTGTTTATATGTAAATTAGAGACTGCTTGAAAAAAATATGATGTAAGAATGTAATAAAGATTATTGTGCTAATAAGAAATGTAGGGAACAGATTCTGAGAAACTGAGGAGCTGAATTAACTGATGCTGAGTGAAGTTAGCAAAAGCAGAACAATTTATACAACATTATAAATGAAAACATGTTTGAAGGACTTAAGAACACAACCAATGTACTGATTAGGCATAATTGTAGAAGACTGATAATGAAACAAGCTTCCTATCTCTTGGCAGAGAGGTAATAAGCTACAAGTGAATAATGAGACAAACATTTTCAAACATTGTCAATATGTGTATGTATTTTGCTTGATTGAACTTTTTTGTTACAAGGGTGGCCTTTGGTGGGAGATGAAAATCAAGGGAGGGAGATCAGGAAGCAATAGTGATAAAGAAAAGAGAAGCAAACAGGAAAAAAAACTTTGATGAAACACTAAAAATACACAGAAAAGAGTATAAGAAATTTTAGAAGTAGACAAAGAAAAGCAAGGAAATGGTGATACTACTGGGTTAAATTTAATATATAATAATACATTACTAAAGAAAGCTGTCTGTAATAGAGATACACGATTTTATATGCAATCACATTTTTCTTTTCTTTGTATATAGAAGTGGTCATAGGTGTCAAGTTAATAATAAATAAAATTTAAAAAAGAAAAAACCTCATAAGCCCAATTCCCTCTGAGGCCTTACTTGTCTGAGCTCTCTTTGGGCAAGATAAACGATAATTCAGCCGCAACATTACTTTCCACTGTGGCAGTTGGTACATGATGAAAAATCAGACGAGAAATTTCCTCAGTGTTACATGTAGGTCCCTTCACTATGACCATGTGGTATCCTGCACCTGAAAGAAAACATATAAAACAGTTTTGTTTTTGACATTTCCCTTTCTAGGTCCCATTTGACTTTCAGTCCCTTCAACTGGACCACTTTTATAAGAATGAGGAGACAGAAGGTCAAATGTAAGGAGGTAATCAGGGAACAACCTTGACACTGCTTCAGAGAGTCTCTGTCTGCTAGGGAATAGTGAAAATGAGGAATAGAATAAAAATTTATTTTCTCAGGGCACTTTTGCTTAGAAAATCTTTTCAGTTGATACTATGGACAATAAACATCAGATTAGACAGGGATTTCTTATTTGTGAAAACTAGCATAATAAAAAGGTCCCACAAAAGGGAGAAGATTCTCACAAGTATTCAACTTGACTAAGGAAATATCACTAACCTGGAAAAGTATGTCACAGTATATAATAAAGACTGGGAGGGAAAATAGTGCAACACTATCATCTTATATAGTCTCTCTAGTATTTGTGTAAATAATTTTCATGTCTCCTATCTAGATCCAGGGATCTAACTCCAGAGCAAGTAGAGATACTAAATTTAATTGAGGGATGTTTAAGATATGGTATGAAAGGAAACTGCAAAGAATTTCCCTCACCACCAACAGGCTTTGAGTGAAGCCAGTGGGGAGTAAAAAATAAAATTGCCCAGTTTTTCTCCCTTACCATATTTGCGTTTGAGGAAAAGTGAAGAACCACAGCATTGCAATTCCCCTTTGGCCAGGATGGCAATGCGGTCCCCCAATAGGTCAGCCTCATCCATAAAGTGAGTGGTCAGCATGATTGTTCGTTTGTTCTTTTGCTGCTGAAGGAGATCCCAGGTAGCCCGTCGCGAGACTGGATCCATGCCAGATGTTGGCTCATCCAACAGCACTACCTACAGACCCAAAGGAATAGTCCCATAATTAGTAAAATAACAGTTCAATGGTATTTCATTACTTGAGCAAGGGGAGAGCCCTGCTTCCTCCTCGTTAGACAAGTACTACCATGTTGGTCCAGGGGAGTATGATGAGTTCACTGGGATGCACCGAGTTCCACTCAGACACAAGAGGAGTTCTACCACATTGCACCTGCATTTACTTTTCTAGGTGAGCTGAAAGCCCAGAACAGAGTTAAGCTAAAGAGTCTTTTGATCCCCATACACTCATGGGGACCCTGTACCAATCAGATTACTGACATGTCTGCCCGCTGAGCATCGTGTGGGAGGTCCCTTTTAGAGAATTAAATCAATATGACCTAACTTGATTTTTCTGCTCAGACAGTAGCAAGGAGCTTGACCT
The DNA here is from genome assembly GCA_028646595.1 of Phalanger gymnotis. NCBI lineage: Eukaryota > Metazoa > Chordata > Mammalia > Diprotodontia > Phalangeridae > Phalanger > Phalanger gymnotis. The sequence goes on from CM053624.1 coordinate 282,293,764, forward strand.
TGCCTTTTTACTATACCTTGGAGCCTGCTATGAGTGCGATACCAATGGAAACCTTGCGTTTCATTCCCCCACTCAATGACCTTGAAAGAGTATGGCGTTTCTGTTCCATATCAAGAATGCCCAAGATATGATTGACTTCCTCTGGACAATTTTCCTTGGGCAATCCTTTTAGCTAAGAAACCAAGAAGATGGACACTGGTTAGAAAAAGGCTTCCTAATAAGTAAAATACTTGAAATTTTTTTTTGCCTGGAAAAACATGGATCTAGAAACAGATTAGAGTAAGAAGAAGCTGGGATTCCTTCCTGCCTCCTCTTACCCACCTCCCAATTCTCAAAAAAGTGTTCTGAGGATAGGATATCAAGTATTTGACCAGAAATATTAAAAAAAAATGGTTCTCTTCAGCTTACCTGAGCATAAAAAAAAAGGTGCTCAGCAACTGTCATTTCATCAAATAAGACATCGTGCTGGGGACATAAACCCAGACTCTTCCTAATATAAACCATATTCTGTGAAATCTCATACCCACTGATGTATGCATGTCCACTTGTAGGCGGAAAGAGACCTGGAAGAAGATATACAGAAGCTTAACTTCATTAACAGGAACATCAATTCATTCTCCATTGGCATCTAGTTTAGAGGCCCTGTTCTGGTTAATTCACAGATTAACTTCATCCCACTACCGTAATATCTTTAGAAGAAAGATTCTGTACAAAACACTGAAGTAGGACTTCCAATAAAAAGGGGAGACAAATTCCTTTCTTAAGCAGTTAGTCAGTCACAAACATTTGTTAAGTACTGTATGCCTATGTGCTAAGTACTGAGGATATAAAGAAATGCAAAAGCAAAATGAAACAAAACAAACCAGTCTCTGGCCTCAAGGAGCTCACATTCTAATGGAAGAGATATGATGCAAACAACAATATGCAAACAAGATGTATACAGGCTAAACTAGAGGCAATTTCAGAAAGAAAAGACAACATTAAAGGGGACAGAGAAAGGCTTCTTAAAGGAGGGATTTTAGCTATAATTTAAAGGAAGCTAGGGAAGACAAGAGGCATAGATGAGGAGGCAGAGAAATCCAAGTGTGAGGGACACTCAGAAAAGAAGCACCAAGTCAGGAGATGAAGTGTCATGCAAAACAACAGCCAGGAGGCCAGTGTCACTGTATCACAGGACAAAGGGAAAGAGAGTAAAATGTAAGACTAAAACGGTAGGAAGGGGTCTGGTTATGGTGAACTTTAAAAGCCAGAGGATTTTATATTTATCATGGGAATAATAGGGAACTAAATTAATTGGTCAGGGAAGTAGAGGAGGTGACATGATTAGATTTGTGCTTTAAGAAAATCAATTTGATAGTTGAGTGGCGGATGGATTAGAATGAGAGAGACTTGATGCAAGACTAAACGGTAGGTTACTGCAACAGTCCAGGTGTGAGGTAATAAGAGTCTATATCAGAGTAGGGGTAGTGTAAAAGAAGAGAAGGGAAAGTATATGAGAGATGTTGTAGTTAGAATTGACAAGACCTGGCAACTGATTGTATAGGAGAGATAAGAAGGATCACTGACTGGGAGAATGGTACCCTCAACACTAATGAAAAAGGGCAACGGTTAGGGAGAAAGAAAATGAAATGAGCTTTGGACATACTGAGTTGAAATCATTTGAGACATTAAGTTCAAAGTGTCAAATAGGCAGCTGTAAATGCAAGTCTGGAGGTCAGAAGAGTTGAAGGCTGGATGAACAGACATGAGAATTATGAAAATAGAGATGATTGTTAAAAACATGGGAGTTGTTGGGATCACCAAACGACTTAGTATTGATAAGAAGAGAAGAGTTGCCCAGGACAAAGCCCCTGGGGATGCACCCATGGATTGTGGGTATGTCCTGTAGGAGAATCCAGAAAAGGAAACTGAGAAGGGGTAGTCAAACAAGGAGGAGCAAAACCTTCTTGGAAGACAGAGAACAGTGTTACAAAAAACCTAGAGTAAGAGGAAAGGAAGTAAAGACACCAGTTGTAGATGGTGTTGGCAAGGAGTGTGACCATGAAGGGGAAGAGAGATATAAGACAATAACTAAAAATTTAAAAATCAAGATTTTTTTCTTATAATTTCCCTTCTTACATTGGGTGCATTAATTTTGTCTGTGCAACTTTTCAGTTTCAAGTAATTAAAATTATCTATTTTGGTAATTGCCTTTATATCTTGGTTGGTTAAGAATACATTCCCTAGGTAGAGGGTGGGTTTTTAGTGTGTCTGTGCCTTTGCGTGTGTTCAGTTGGACCTTGTCCGAGAGTTGCGCTGCTCTCTGTCTGTTCGCCCGTCTGTCCACCCCCGCCCCGGTCCGGCTCTGGCTCCGCCATGACCACCACCACCACCACCTTCAAGGGCGTCGACCCCAATGGCAGGAATAGCTTTCGCGTGTTACGTCCTCCAGGTGGTGGATCTAATTTTACTTTGGGCTTTGATGAGCCTACAGAACCACCAGTGAGAAAGAACAAAATGGCATCTAATATTTTTGGAACAGCTGAAGAAAATCAACCTTCCTGGGCCAAGTCAGCAGGGGCTCAGTCTAGTAGGGATAATTCCGAACCATCTGGACTCCAAAGAAGAAACTCTTCTGAAGCTGGTCCTGGAGATTTTTTAGGTCCAAAGGGAGAAGGTGATGTACATGAAAATATGGAGGCAGACTTACAAGTTGACTTGGGACAGAATGAAGAGAAATCTGTGCCTGCTGCACCTGTCCCCAGCCCAGTTGCATCAGCACCAGCACCATCCAGAAGAAATCCACCTGGTGGCAAGTCCAGCTTAATCCTTGGTTAAATATGACTTTTTTTTCCTCCCCTCCATGCTTGTGAACTGCACAACTTGAGCCTGACTGTACATCTCTTTAAAATTTCTTTCATTAAAAAAGCACTTTATGTAAAAAAAAAAAAAGAATACATTCCCTACCTATGGCTGTGAGACTCATATATGATGTTTTTCTTCTAATTTTTTTTAATGTTGTGCTCTTTAATATTAAGGTTCCATACCCATTTAGAATGTATTGTAGGATACGGTGTAAAGTTTTAGTCTAAGCCTGATTTCTGCCAGACTGCTTTCTAGTATTACCAGGTTGTTTTTTTTTAGTCAAATAAGGCATTTTTCCTTAGGTAGTTTACGTTTTCTACTTTGTTAAATACTGGATTGAGTTCTCTTGTTTTCAGATCTCCCTTAGCTGGTCTTTTCCATTGATCTCTCTCTCTCTCTCTCTCTCTCTCTCTCTCTCTCTCTCTCTCTCTGTCTTCCTCCCTCCCTCCTTTAACCAATACCAGATGGTTTCAATGACTTCTGCTTGACAACAGAGTTTAAAGTCTGGAAGTGCTATTCCCTCTATATCCTTACTTCCTTTCATCATTCCCATTGATAGTCTAGATCTTCCATTTTTCCAAATGAACTTTGTTACATTTTATGAAGTTCTGTAAATTATCCCTTTGGTAATTTGATCAGGATAGCATTAAAAGTTCATGTTAATTTTGGTAGTATTGTGATTTTTTGTTATATTGGGATGGTATAGCCACAAGTACTGAAAATTGCTCTATTTAAGTTATTCTTTATTTTTTTTTGCAGGGGGGAAGGCAGGGCAACTGGGGTTAAGTGAGTTGCCCAAGGTCACACAGCTAGTAAGTGTGTCAAGTGTCTGAGGTCATATTTGAACTCAGGTCCTCCTGACTCCAGGGCTGGTGCTCTACTCACTGCACCATCTAGCTGCCCCATCTCATTTATTTTTTTAAGTAGCACTTTGTAATTGACTCTATACATGGATTTTGTAAGTTTATTCCTATATTACCCAGTTTGTATTTGGAATGGGATTTCCCTATTTTTACACTTTGTGTTTTGATATTATTATATAGAAATGGTGTTGATTTTTTTAAATTTTTATTTATTTATTTAATATATTTAGTTTTCAGCATTGATTTTCACAGGAGTTTGAATTACAAATTTTCTCCCCATTTCTACCCCCCCCACTCCAAGATGGCATATATTCTGGTTGCCCTGTTCCCCAGTCAGCCTTCCCTTCTGTCACCCCACTCCCCTCCCATTCCCTTTTTCCTTCCTTTCTTGTAGGGCAAGATAAATTTCTATGCCCCATTGCCTGTGGATCTTATTTTCTAGTTGCATGCAAAAACTTTTTTGTTTTTGTTTTTGAACATCTATTTTTTAAAATTTGAGTTCCAAATTCTCT
>CM053624.1:282306505-282321524 GCA_028646595.1 Phalanger gymnotis
CAAGAGGTGATTGGTGGATTCTTTCAATTTCTATTTTACCCTCTGGCTCTAGAATATCAGAGCAGTTCTCCTTGATAATTTCTTGAGAGATGATGTGTAGGCTCTTTTTCTGATCATGGCTTTCAGGTAGTTCAATAATTTTTAAATTATCTCTTCTGGATCTAGTCTCCAGGTCAGTGGTTTTTCCAATTAGATATTTTACATTGTCTTCTATTTTTTCATTCTTTTGGTTCTGTTTTATAATTTCTTGATTTCTCATAAAATCACTAGCTTCCACTTGCTCCAATCTAATTTTTAAGCTAGTATTTTCTTCAGTGGTCTTTTGGACCTCCTTTTCCATTTGGCTAATTCTGCCTTTTAAGTCATTCTTCTCCTCATTGGCTTTTTAGAGCTCCTTTGCCATTTGGGTTAGTCTATTCTTTAAGGTGTTATTTTCTTCAGTATTGTTTTTCATGATTTTCTTGCATCACTCTCATTTCTCTTCCCAATTTTTCCTCTACTTCTCTTACTTGCTTTTCCAAATCCTTTTTGAGCTCTTCCATGGCCTGAGACCAATTCATATTTTTCTTGGAGGCTTTTGGTGTGGGCTCTTCGACTCTGCTGACTTCTTCTGGCTGTTTTTTTTTTGAGCTTGAAACCAAAAAAAAGATTCTATAGTCTGAGTCCTTTTCCTCTGCTTATTCATGTTCACAGCCAACTGCTTGACCCTTGAGCTTTTTTCAGTGTATGACTGCCTTCGGAGTGGCACGTGCTTTGTCCCAAGCTTCAGGGGTCTTGCACTGCTGTTTTCAGAGCTACTTCTACACAGCAAGCTCTGCTACACCAGCACTCCTCCTCCCCCAAGAATGGCCAACCAGAACTGTGACCCAGGGCAAAGCAAGAGAACCCTGCCTCTGTGCCAGCAAAGCATTCCCTGCACTCCTGCTCTGATCTGCAGCTTGATTCCTCCCACTGGGTGGGCCTGGGGCCAGAAGCAGCTGCAGCTGGAGCTCAGGAAGCAGCCACCAGAGCTTCCTGCTGCTGCCACCACACCACCTCTGCCAACCCAAGGCTGGGGATGGACCATGCAGTTCTCTCACCCAGATCCAGCAGTTTTCCCACTGACCTGCTAAGTTGTCTTTGGCATTTGTGGGTTGAGAAGTCTGTTAAATACTACAGCTCAATGATTCATGGCCCTAAGGCCTGTTCCACCCAATCTATTCCCAGCCTTGTTGTTACTGGCATGGTCCATGCTGGGCTGAGCTCTACTCCCCGTATGGTGCCATAGACCCTTCCCAGCGACCATCCAGGCAGTCCTGGGCTGGTGACCTGCTTCCCTCTGTTATTTCGTGGGTTCTATAGCGCTAGAATTTGTTCAGAGCCATTTTTGCAGGTATTTGGAGGGATTTGGGGGAGAGCTTAAGTGAGTCCCTGTTTTCCAGCCGCCATCTTGGCTCTGCCTCCTGTGTCCCTTTCTTTCACTCTTCATTGTCTACTCTCTCTGTCTACTCTAGGTCATCATTCTCTGATTCATAACATCTGTTATTATCTGGTCTCTATCATTGATCTGTATTCCTCATGCAATCAAACTTAAAAAGTATCCATTCCAGGGTCTCTCCTCTAGACAGTTTCTGCCACTGCCTTGTAGAGTTTGCCCCTGGATTCCCCTTTTCCATTGTGCTTCACTGCTACAACAATGACAATTATTGCTGGTGTCAGAGAGGACAATGCCTCATTGAAGTACCCTTCCCCCATCATGTTCCTGGTTATGCAGCCCACCAGTGATCTATATCATCCCCTGGATACCTTTCTTTCCTTATAGTATTAAAATTTCCTCCCTGGGTCCATGTTCTCATACTACCTCAAGTGCCAGTTGCCCACAGGGGTTCCAAATCCTTCTTTCCTTCCTACAGTAGACATTTCAAGCATCAAATCACCTAGACCATATACAATGTAAGGTCTCCATGTCCTTTCACAGACCATCTCTCTTCACTCATCATAGCATTCATCAGTAGAACTCCCTCCTATCAACAAAGTAAGACCTTCTTCTTTGCTCCCCCTTTTCAACCTTTTTTTTCCCATCCTCATTCAATCTCTTGTAAGTTGATCTATTTCTGGGACCACAGGAGTCATATTCCCCTCATTGCTAGATCTTGATTTGACCTTGGCCCATTACGGTCTTCCCTCTCCCCTTGCTCTTCTTCCCCTTTTTCATGTATCCTCCCATGTTGTAACATAGTCCCACACTGATTTACCTATAGGCAGAGTGTCATTAATTTCTGTTCATAATGCCCCATCTGCTTCTTCACTGTAACCTCTACTAGATTTGTGCTTCCATCCTTATCTCCTCATGTAAATTTAGAAAGACATCTCTTACTGATTTCTCTGCTGTCACAGTTGCTGTTCTTGCTCCTTGACCAATCATCCCTACCAACTGCTACACATAGGGAAGGCAAGCCAGCCCAGCTTAAACAGCAAGGCACCCTGAAGGAGAGAGAGGAGGCAGCATATGCTAGGCAAGGTGAGTCAAACTACTACTACCATCATGATAACCATCTTCTCTCAGACACTAAGAGATAGACAACCAAGGACCCTGAACTAAGAGCCTTGGACATAGTATTGTTTCTAGCCCAGGTCCTCAGCCATCATAAAGGAAGCAACACCCATGGAGAGGCAGATTGACAACTTCTCCTGTAGGTGAAGACCTGGAAAAGACAAAAAAGTAGTAGGGGAAAGATTCAAGATGGAGAAAACAGCTTAGCTACAAATAACTGGCAGGCCATTTAAGGAGGATACCTGTCTGAATTTGTCTGGATGACTGTTGTTGCCATTGTTGTGTTTGTCCTTTGTTTTCGAAGAGGACCATGGCATCAGGGAAATGATGACATGACTTGCACCTGACTTTGATTTGAGTGAGGGAGGGCTGTGCAAGGTCACCAGCCTCACTTTCTCCTCCAGAGCCATATGGATCCAGTGACCAGATATTCATCAGGATGACTGGAGATGACCCAGGATTCAATGGGAGACCCCAGCCCTTTTAGGCTTAGGTCTTTTCATATAGTCACTTAAGAGTGAGGTAACACTCATTCAGTGAATAGGCCTCTTTAAGAAGTGAGTCAAGAAATGGCCCCTTTAATTAGAAAAAAAGAAAAAAAATCAAGCCGGGAGGAGAAGACCCTCAGGGTTGCTGTTCCAAAGAGAAACAATTACCATTGACCTTCAGTCTAAGCCAGGAGGGCCCAAAATACAGCCATTAAGTGGAACTTGGGCAGGGATCTATTGTGGTTCAGTCTATGAGCTTCAGATGATAATGCCTGTGGCGAAGTCTCATTAACATATACCATGCCTAAGCATTATATGGGGGATCAAAATTTAAAATTCTGTCAAAATTCAATATAATAAATTTCTATTAAGAACCCACAGATATTCAATTTCTTCCCCAAGCTAGAAGGAAGATTAAATGACTCGTCCAAGGTCACACCATAGAAAATGCAAAAGCAGGTTTGAATTCATGTCATCTGATTCTATAGTCAATATTCTTTCTACATTTTATAAATGCTGAAATGGAACCCAATTGGGAGAAGGAAGAAGGTATGATCATGTGGTGCTTAGGTACAATATCCTTAGATCCTAAAAACATGAATTCTTGTCCAAAGTTATCCATCTGCTCAACTGTGCTGTTTTTGAATGCATACCTGTGAGTATGGATAGGGTAGTAGTCTTCCCGGCTCCATTGTGTCCTAGAAGAACAGTGATTTGCCCTTCATACAAGTTCAGACTCAGTTTTTTAATGGCTTCTTTTCTCTTTTTCCCCCTCATATAAGTCTGTGGAAAAAGCAAGCAGAGTGACTACATACAATTCTGATATTTCTAAAGAATTTTACAACAGAGATAGCACCCAATAGCAACTAGCCTTCCTTAAAAGATCATATTACATCATCAAACTTAGAAGGGAAAATTCAGATTTAACAAACACTTTTACTTAGTAGTAAAGAATGGAGTAAAACTGAATAGAAAACCAATTTCAAAGTTTTTTGAAATGATATTAAAACTAATTGGTAGAATATACTATGGTTTCATTATCATCATTATTTCATGATGGGATATTCAATGAAGAAGGGATAAACAATAGCAAATACTTGTGTATTTACTTGTGCTATTACTGTGTATATGTTTAAAGCACTGGGGATATAAAGACACATCTATTTATCTGTATCTATATATATAAAGATATATAAAGATAGGCACAATATAGAGTGTCCCCAAAGTCTTAGTGCAGTTTTGAGCTATGAAAATTTTCATTAAGCTTTCATAGTTCGAAACCACACTACAACTTTGAGGACACCCTATATTAAACCCTTTTGCAATCTAATGGGGGAGGGGAAGATGAGGGCACAGGTAAATATGACACAAAGACAAATGTTAAAAGTGCAAGAGAGAGGTCCAAGAAAATATTATAAGAAAATTGAGGAGGAAATCACTTTCAGCTCAGTAGGAGGGAAGGAAATCTTAAGGGTAGCTTCATAGGAGGAAAGAAGGAAAGTAGGGAGGGACAGAGGAAGGAAGGAAGGAAGGAAGGAAAGTACAAAGGAAGTGAAAAAGTGAAGTGACTTGCCCAGAGTCACAGAGCTTGTGAGGGTCCACATTTGATTCACATTATACAATGAGCACCTTTTTGTTGCTGGCTTTGTGGAGAACCTCTAGATGTCAGCCATGACACAAGCTATAATTAAAATGTGCCTGGGGCTAAAGAGTGAAGGATTTTAATAAGACTGGGTATGAAAAGAGGGAGCTTAACTTCCTCTTATTAGAAACTAGTTTCCCTAGGACTTAACCAAATCCAAACTGCATGACATTGGTATAGAACAATGAGTGAAAGTAGTACCTCCAGTCCATGTAGGTACAGTTCCTCAAGGTTATATTAGGAAAACAGGGAAAACACATTAAATTGGGAAAACATTTTAAATAGAGGAGGGACCTAATCAGAGGGATATATTAGAAAAAAAATTTCAGACAACGATAAAAAGGATAGATTGAGAGGGATTTATAATGGAGGGAAGAAGAACAATTAGGAGACTACTACAACAGTACAGATGAAAAGAATAAAGGTCTGAACTAGTATAGCATAAAAATGGACAGTGAATGACTGACTGAAGATACATGGTAGAAGTAGAATTTTTAGGACTTAGAAACTGAATAAATATATGGAGGAAAAGAGAGGGAAAAGTAAAAAAAAAATTACTGAAGTTACAAGCCTGGGTAATTGGGAAAACAGCAGTAATATCCACAGAAACTGAGAATTCTTCTCAAGGGGACAAAATTTTTTAAGGCGAAAAGATGAGTTTATTTTTGGATACTGAGTTTGAATTCCTGGCTAGAATAAAAGACTAAGTAGATAAAAATGAGAGTATTTGGAGAGTTAACAAAAAGTAGAAATTAATCCTGAAAGCTAGAAATTAATATAAAAATATGATTGTATAGAGTCAAGATTAAAAAAGTTCTTAACTCTTAGTTGTAAAAGAAATGAAATTAACAAGGGACATAAAAGAGAACAATGCTTTCTCCTGAAATAAATCCAGGCAAAAAGGACCACACCACTTAGCATATAATTTATACACTGTCTTTAATAAACTAATCAACAATAGTACCTAGTGAGGCTAACGATTTACCAAACAGTTCATGGTGTTGTAGGGCAGAGGTGTCAAACATGCAACACTTTCAAATAAAGGGGGAACCAGATTAAAATGTAATTGAGAAACATTACAAAAATAAATAAAAATGCAACAGTATACAGATAATGTTAATGTGTGATTTTCTGACTAAATATGGGGCTACAAGTTTACAGTTTACAGCAAGTTTACAGCTTCCCCTTTATATCTAAGTTTGACACTACTATCGTAGAGTACATAAAAGAAACATAATGCATGGTCACTTTGCTCAAGAAACTTAAGAGAATCTAGTTGGGGATCACAGGCATACATTCATAGAATATTTGGGGGACCATACTTCAAGGACCTCTGATTTTGTTGCTGTGGGTTCATCCCATACCATTTTACATCACAACCTTTCCAAAACTTAATAGATTTTCTTAAAGAGTTGCTGAGATCAAAAAAAGATATTACCCCATAGTCAAATGGGTGATAAGCCTCTCTGAAATTATGTAGGCTTGTTCTTGAACCCAGAAAACTAGCTTGTAGAAGTTATAAAAGGCTGTGTTCCACCAGTATAGATTTCAATAACACATATTATTTCTACACCACAATTAGCAAACCACAAAAGTCAGATTTTAAATGAATATGCCAAGAATAAAAGAAATCAATGAAGGTAAGAGAAATACAATAACACTTTCTCAAAGAGATGGGAGAGAGAGAGAGAGAGAGAGAGAGAGAGAGAGAGAGAGAGAGAGAATAAAGACGGAGTAGCATTCTAGGAAAATAAAATAACATAAACAAGGGAGTGTTAGGGAAGCAGGGAATGTTAGGGAAGAAAGGCCTGACTGTAATTTATGACCAATATATTCAGGTGTATTAAGGAAAATGGGACTATGACATGGAAGACCTTTCAAAACTAGGTGGAGAAAGACAGGGGAGATGGTGTAATAGAGTAAACAGAGAACCAAAAGTTCTTTTCGAAGACCCCTCAACAAAATTCACAGAAATGCTTAAATATCAAAGTGGGCATTTTCCAGGCTGTTTTTCTTGCCTGGAATGTTCTCCTTCCTCATCCCCATCCTGACTTTGGCTTCCCTTCAAGTCCCACTAAAATCTCATGTCTTTTCAGTCTTATGTGACTTTTCCCAATTTATCCTGTATATATCTTCTTTGTACATAGTTGTTTGTATGTTGTTGACCCCATCAGAATTTGAACTTCTTGAGAGCAGGGACTGTATTTTGTTTTAGTTTTGACCTTTCTTTGTATGCCCAATGCTTACCATATAACATGCTGGGTACATAAGTCAGCATTTAATAAATGCTAGTTGACTTGGAGAGGAATCTGTCTTGCAAGAAGAAGGGTTACCTCAAAGAGAAATAAAAGAAAAGGAGGAGATAGTGGAGGAAGACTTCTGAGTAATAAGGAAAACGGAGAAGAGAGAGCTCTTGGTGAATTGCCTGATTTTTTTTTCAGTGAAATGAGGTATGGTCCATGGCTGAGAGGGTGAGGGTGGGGGTGGGGGGCTATTGCTATTTGGGCTCGCTATTTGGAATAACTGCTGTGGTGAGTAGGAGTGCAAATCAGTAGGGGAAGGGAATAAAAGGATTGCAATGCTGCAGTATGGGTCCAGTTAGATTATGTAGCATGAATTATAGTGCACCCAATCAGCACATTTCCTAAGCACTTAAAGAAAAAGCTGACAAAACAAGAGAAAGCACTAGAGTGTAAAACAATAATCATTGGGGATTTCAACAAGTACTTTTTAGACTTAAACAAAATTAATGGAAACAAGCTATTGATCCAAACAGAATATGAGAAAAAAATAGTTATGAGAGAATGTTAGTGAAAAAATAATGGCAATCCTAAGGACTATACATATCTTCCAGCTTTGCATGGCATCTTTGCAAAACCCAACCATGTGTTAGGGCATAAAGAACTCAAACAAATGCCAAAAGGCAGAAATATCAAAAGCATTTATAGACAATCATAACATGATAAAATCTATAATTAAAAAAGAAAAAAACTACAGTAAGTATTCCTACTAAATGAAGACTAATTAATATAATCCCAAGGGAACAATAAATAGTTGTATCAAAGAAAATTATAACAATGAAATAACATATCACAACTGAGGGATATAGCCAAAGTAACCCTTAGTAGAAATGTACATCTCTAAATACCAGTCATCTCCTGAAACATCAAAAGAAAGAAATAAGAGATCAATGAACTGATCACACAACTAAAAGAAACCCAGAAAAACAACAAACAGCTCTCAAATAAACACAAAATTGAAATTCTGAAAATCAAATAAGTGATAATTTTTTAAATGTTAGAACTAGTTTTTGAAAAGATAAAATATGCAAGTCCTTAACCAATTTGATTTTAAAAAGAAAAAGGAAAATCAAAGCATCAAAATAAAAATGAAAAAAGTACATACACAACAAACGAAGAGGAAACAAAATTTTCAAAAAATACGACATATCCTATATATGTAACTATGTATACTATATACCAACATAACTGGAAACTTAAAACAAAATATACGCATATTTTTCAATTGATTTTTATGTTTTCTAATTAGCAAAACACCTGCCTTCTCTCCTTTCTATTCAAGCCCTTAATTGAAAAAGGTAGAAAAAATAACCACTGTTACAAACATGCAGAGTCAAGTAACACCAATTTCCAATTGGTCATGGCTAAAAAAGTATGTCTCAACTCTGCACTCTTAAGTCTTTCGCCTCTCTCTCAAGAGTTGGGTAGCATGTTTCATTATTAATCCACTGGAATCACAGTTGGTTACTTTACTGATCAGAGTTCCTAAGTCTTTCAAAGTTGTCTTTACAATTATTGTTATCATTGTTTAAATTGTTCTCCTGGTTCAGTTCTTTGCACCATCAATTAATTCATATAAGTCATCCTAGATTTATCAAAAGCTATTACTTTCATTATTTCTTACAGCACAATAATATTCCATCACATTTATAAATTGATGATTACCTTCTTACTTTCTAATTCTTTGCCACTTAAAAGAGCTATGAATGTTTTTATATATCCTTAATTAAGCATTTGTTTTGTTTAGGACCAATCTCTTCTTTAAGATTACTTCCTTCTAATTTCCCCTTCTCCATTTTCCTTATTTCCCTTTTGAAATATATTTCTGTAACCAACTCTATATGTGTATTTCTGTGTATGAACAGAACTTCGAACAGTTCAAATGAGAGTAAGATTCAAGTACTCCCTCTTTCCTCCTTGTTTGTATAAACTCCTGTGCCCCAGTTATGTGCAATAATTGCCCCTAATCTTCATCACTCCTGACCCCAGTGTATTCCTCTTCCCCTCCTTTTCCTCTGATTATATTTGTAAGAAGGGTATATTTTTCTTTCATTTTCAATTGGGGGTGGTGGAGATTAGAAGTAGAGAAGGCAGGTTTTTGTTGAAAAAAAATAAAATTTAAAAAACAAGTGTTGTCAAGATACATAAAGAAAACATTTATGAAGTATTTATTATGTTCTATGTATTGTACTAAACTCTAGGGAAACAAGTACAAGCTAGGAAGATAATCCTTGCCCTCAAGGAACTTATATTCTAATAAGACAAAAACACATAATGGGGAGCTGGGTAAGGATGATGTGGAGATGGCTGGGAATGGTGTGGAGGCATCCATCAGAGCCAACTACCCAAGGTCCAAGGTTTCAATAGTAGGAAAAATGATGTTGTGAAGAGTGCAAGTACCTGACTGATGATTGGGAAATGGCATGGAGACCCAGTCTGGGACAAGATGAAGTCAATATCATTCCTTGCAAAATTATTTGGTGCTGACCATGTCCAGGGCCTACCAATTTTTAAAAAGAATAACAGCAATAACTAGCATTTACATAGTACTATAAGGTTTGCAAAGGGCTTTAGAAGTAATACCCCATTTACTCTTCACAGAAACCCAGGGAGCTAAGTGCTAATATTATCCCTATTACATATCAGCAAACTGAGGCAGACAGAGATTAAGTGACTTGCCCAAGATCACATAGCTAGTAATTGTCTGAGGCCAGATTGGAACTTAGGTTTTCCTGAATCCAGATCCAGTGCTCTTTCCACTGTGCCAACCTAGCTGCCTATAACTGTTTATAAATGAAGTATTCATGATATAGAGGTATGAGTCTTCTGTATAATCTACAAGTTTTGGCCTCTCTCATTTTTTTTCCTAAATCATACTTTCCCATATGTTTTTCCCCATCACAGTTTTTCCTACATTTATAATGGAGTCACAAAGTTTGTTGATTTGATTTAGATGACCTTATCAAGAAGAATTTGATAGAATTCATAGAATTTCTCTACTAATTAATCCTCAACAACTAACATTGGTACATTAAGTTACAATTACTTTCATAGTGATCTTTAAAAAATATTATCACTAGTATTGCAATAAGTGATTGACCAAATATTTGATAAAATGTTTCTTTTAACTTTTAAGCATTTGACAAAACCCACTACTTCATCTCTTTTCTTTTTCCCCTTTTACTAATAGCATTTTATTTTTTTCTAATTACATATAAAGACAATTTTCAACATGCATTTTTAAAAAAGATTTTGAGTTCCAAATTTTTCTCCCTCTCCCTTTCTTCCCCCTGCTTCAAGACAGTAAGCAATCTGATATAGGTTATACATGTGCAATCATGTAAAACATATTTCCACATCAGTCATGTTGTGAAAAAAGAAACAGAAGAAAAAGAAAATAACCCCATAAAAACCCTCAAAAGTGACAATACTATGCTTTGATCTGCACTTAGACTCCATCAGTTCTTTCTCTGGATGTGGATAGCTTTTTCCATGAGTCTTTTGGAATTGTCTTGCATCAGTGTATTGCTGAGAAAAGCTATGTGAGTCATAGTTGATCTTCATACGATGTTACTCTTACTGCGTACAGTGTTCTCCTGGTTCTCCTCACTTCACTCAGCATCAGTTCATGTAATTCTTTCCTGGGTTTTCTGAAATTTGCCTGTTTATTATTTCTTATAGCACAATAGTATTTCATTACATTCATATACCACAACTTGTTTAGCCATTCCCAACTGATGGGCATCCCTTCAATTTCCAATTCTTTGTCACCACAAAAAGAGCTGCTATAAATATTTTTGTACGTGTAGGTCCTTTCCTTTTATTTATGATCTCTTTGGGATATAGACCTAGTAGTGGTATTGCTGGATTAAAGGGCATGGACAATTTGATTGCCCTTTGGGCATAGTTTCATAATATTCTCTAGAATGGTTGAATCAGTTGACAACTCCACCGACAATGCGTTATGTCCCACTTTTCCCACATATTCTCCAACATTTATCATTTTCCTTTTCTGTCATATTAGCCAATCTGATAGATGTGAGGTGGTACCTCAGAGTTGTTTTAATCTGCATTTCTCTAATCAATAGTGATTCAGAGCATTTTTTCACATGACTATAAATAACTTTAGTTTCTTCCCCTGAAAACTGCCTGTTCCTATTCTTTGACCATTTATCAATAGGGGAATAACTTGTATTCTTATATATTTGACTCAGTTCTCCATATATTTGAGAAATGAGGCCTTTATCAGAGACACTGTTGTAAAAATTGTTTCCCAGCTTTCTGTTTCCCTCCTAATCTTGGTTGCATTGGCTTTGTTTGTGCAAAAACTTTTCAACTTAATGTAATCAAAATCATTCATTCTGCGTTTAAAAATGTTCTCTATCTCTGGTTTGGTCATAAATTCTTCCATTCTCCATAAATCTAAGAGGTAAACTATTCCTTGCTCTCCTAGTTTGCTTATAGAATCAGTCTTTACATCTAAATCTGGTACTTATTTTGACTTTATCTTGGTATACAGTGTCTATGCCTAGTTTCTGTTTTCCAGTTTTCCCAGCAGTTTTTGTTAAATAGTGAGTTCTTATCCCAGAAGCTGGAGTCGTTGGGTTCATCAAACAGTAGATTACTGTAGTCATTGACTATGGTGTCTTGTGTACCTAACCTATTCCATTGATCCACCACTCTTATTTCTTAGCCAGTATCAAGTAGTTTTGATGATTGGAAAGCTCTATTTTATTCTTATGTTCTCTAGTGTTTTTAATAGGAATTGGTACTGTATTATCAAAAGCTTTTTCTACATATATTGTGATAATCACATGATTTCTGTTGGTTTTGTTACTGACATGGTCAATTACACTGATAATGCTAATACTGAACCAGCCCTGCATGGCTGGTATAATTTACATCTGGTCATAGTTTATTATCCTGGTGATAAATTAATCTCCTTGCTGATACTTTATTTAAAGTTGTTGCATCAATATTCATTACAGAAATTTGGCCTCTTTCTTTCTCTGTTTTGGCTCTTCCTGATTTAGGTATCAGTACCATATCTGTGTCATAAAAGCAATTTTGTAGAACTCCTTCTTCACCTATTTTCTCAAATGGTTTATATAGTATTAGAATTAATTTCTCTTTAAATATTTGGTAGAGTTCACTTGTAAATACATCTGGCTCTGGGGATTTTTTTTCTTAGGGACTTTAATGATAGCTTGTTCAATTTCTTGTTCTAAAATTGGGTTATTTAAGTATTCTATTTCCTCTTCTGTTAATCTGGGCAATTTACATTTTTGTAAATATTCATCTATTTCACTTAGATTGCCACATTTATTGGCACATAACCGGGCAGAATAGCTCCCAATTGTTGCTTTAATTTCCCATTCATTAGTGGTGAATTCACCCTTTTCACTTTTGATACTGGTGATTTAGTTTTCTTCTTTTTTTTTTAAAACAAATTAACCAAACATTTATATATTTTATTGATTTTTTCCACATAAAACCAGCTCTTAGTTTTATTTATTAGTTCAATAGTTTTCTTACTTTCAATTGTATTACTCTCTCCTTTGATTTTCAGGAATTTCTAATTTGGTATTTAATTAGGGATTTTTAACTTGTTCTTTTTCTAGCTTTTTAAGTTGCATGCCCAATTCATTGATCTATTCTTTCTCTACTTTATTAATGTAAGCATTTAGATATAAAAGTTCCTCCCAGGTACTGTTTTGGCTACACCCCATACATTTTGGTATGTTGTCTCATTACTGTTGTCTTCGTGGAAATTATTGTTTCTATGATCTTTTGTTTGACTCACTCATTCTTTAGGATTAGATGATTTAGTTTCCAGTCAATTTTTAATCTATCTTTTCATGGCCTTTTATTAAATGTAATTTTATTGCAGCATGATTCAGAAAGGATGCATTTGATATTTCTACCTTTCTGCATTTGATTGTGAGGTTTTTATGCCTGAATACATGGTCATTTTTGTGTAAGTTCCACATAACACTAAGAAAAAGGTATATTCCTTTCTATCCCCTTCAATTTTCTCCAGAGGTCTATCACATCTAACTTTTGTAAAATTCTGTTCATCTCTTTAACTTTTTTCTTGTTTATTTTGTGGTAAGATTTATCTAGTTCTGAAAGGGGAAGGTTGAGGTCCCCCACTAATATAGTTTTACTATCTATTTTCTACTGTAATTCATTTAGCTTCACCTTTAGAAATTTGGATGCTATATACCATTCGGTGCATATATGTTTTAGTATTTATATTATTTCTTTGTCTATGACACATTTTAGTAAGATGTAGGTTCTTTCCTCATCTCTTTTAATTAGTTCTATTTTTGCTTTTCCTTTTTCTGAGATCATGATTGCTACCTCTGTTTTTTTTTTAACTTCAGCTGAAGCATAATATGCTCTGCTCCAGCCTTTTACCTTTACTCTGTGTGTGTGTCTCTGCTTCGAATGTGTTTCTTGTAAACAATATATTGCAGGATTCTGGTTTTTAATCCACTCTGCTATCTGCTTCTCTTTTATTGCAGGATTCTGGTTTTTAATCCACTCTGCTATCTGCTTCTATTTCATCCCATTCAGATTCACAGTTGTGATTATTGTGTATTTCCCTCTGTCCTATTTTTCCCATTTATATTTTTTCTCTCTCTCCTTTTACCCTGTCCCTCCTCACCAATATTTTGCTTCTGACCACTGCCTTCCTCAATCTGCCCTCCTAACAGTACCCCCTCTTTTCTTTTCCCCTTCCCCTCCTAATTCCCTATAGGGTAAGGAAGACATCTATACCCAACTGAGAGTATGTTATTCCCTCTTTGAGACAAATCTAACAAGAGAAAGGTTCAAACAATGCTCACCCCTCCTCCCTTCTTCCCCTTTACTGTAATAGGTCTTTCATGCCTCTTCTTGTGATATAATATAGCTCATTCTGCCTCCCTCTTCCATCTTCTCCCAGTTTAATCCTTTTTTTCACCCGTTAATTTTTTATTTCATCACATCAAAATCAACTTATACGCACATGCTCTGTCTGATTACTCTTTCTAACTGTCCTAATAGAGATGCAGTTCTTAAGAGAAACAAGTATCATCTTCCCAAGAAGGGATGTAAACAGTTTAACCTTATTGAACAATATCTATTTCTTTCCTGTTTTAACTTTTTGGGCTTCTCTTGAGTCTTGTATTTGAAAATCAAATTTTCTGTTCAGCTCTAGTCTTTTCATTAGTAAAGTTTAAAAGTCTCCTATTTCGTTGAATGTCCATTTCTCCCCCTGAAAGATTATGCTCAATTTTTCTAGGTATTTAATTCTTGGTTATAATCCAAGCTCCTTTGTCTTTGGGAATATCATATTCCAAGCACTCCTATCCTTTAATGTAAAAGATAAGTCCTGTGTAATCCTGACTGTGGCTCCTTGATATTTGAATTGCTTCTTTCTGGCTGCTTGCAGTATTTTCTCTTGATCTGGAAGTTCTGGAATTTGGCTATAATATTCCTGGGAGTTTTCATTTTGGGATCTCTTACAGGAGGTAATCGGTGGATTCTTTCAATTACTATTTTACCCTCTGATTCTAGGATATCAGGGCAGTTTTCCTTGATAATTTCTTGAAACATGCTTTCAAAACTCTATTTTTTTTTATTGTGGCTTTTAGGTAGTCCAATAATTCTTAAATTATTGATCTTAGGTCTATTTTCCAGGTGGGTTATTTTTCCAGGGAGATATTTTACCTATTCTTCTATTTTTCTTCTATTCTTTTGCTTTTGAGTCTTTTTTGTTACATTAAAAATTTCTTTAGTATTTCATTTCCTCCCAGTTACATGAAAATTTTTTTTTTGTTTTTTTTCTTTTTTTAATTAGATTTTTTATTTTTAGTTTACAATACTAAGTTCTACATGTTGAGTTTCAAATTTTCTTCTCTTCCTTCCCCTCCCCCCTTCCCCCCAAAATGGCATGCAGTCTGATACACATTCTATATAAACCTTCTCATTAAACTTATTTACACAATAGTCAAGTTGCAATGAAGAATTATGACCAATGGAATGAATCATGAGAGAGAAGAAACAAAAC